>CM077669.1:281938154-282345654 GCA_039707655.1 Elymus sibiricus | reverse complement strand
TCTCCTGAGATATGAAGATGCCATTGGGTTGTTGTCGAATTTGAAGCCCTAGGAAGAACTTCAGTTCTCCCATCATCGACATTTGATACTTTTCTTGCATCATGTAAGAAAACTCATCACTGTATTAGCTATTGGTACAGCGAAGATAATGTCGTCCACATATATTTGGCATACAAACAGTTAATCATCATAGGATTTAGTGAATAGAGTGGGATCGAGTGAACCATGTTTGAAGCCTTTCTTCTTGAGGAATTCCTTGAGTATGTCGTACCAAGCTCTTGGTGCTTGCTTGAGGCCATAGAGTGCCTTGTTGAGCTTGAAGACTTTGTCTGGATGCTTTGGATCTTCAAACCCTGGGGGCTGAGCAACATATACTTCTTCCTGAATCTTACCATTGAGGAATGCACTTTTGACATCCATTTGATATAAGCATATGTCATGATGGTTAGCATAACCAAGCAGTATACGAATGGCTTCAAGTCTAGCAACGGGGGCAAAGGTTTCACCGAAGTCAATACCCTCAACCTGAGTGTAACCTTGGGCCACAAGTCTGGCCTTGTTTCTGACGACTTGACCGGACTCATCTTGCTTGTTGCGGAAGATCCACTTGGTACCGATGATGTTGTGCTTCCTTGGATCAGGACGCTTTACGAGCTCCCACACATTGTTCAGCTCGAACTAGTGAAGCTCTTCCTGCATGGCTTGAATCCATTCTAGTTCCTTGAAAGCTTCATCTACTTTTGTGGGTTCAGTGAGAAGCTCATATGATGTTTTCTTGAAGAACTTGTGAAGATAAACTCTGTGGATGATGTGACATGCAATATCAATGGCTTCAGGTCATAGCTTCCGTGGTGTCTTGTATTCATCAAGCATGGTGCGAGCCATCTCAATAAGAGTTCTATTCTTGCGCTCCATGACACCATTCTGCTGAGGAGTATATGGAGCGGAGAACTCATGAGTGATGCCAAGGGTATCTAGAAAGGTGTCCAGGCCTGTGTTCTTGAATTCAGTGCCGTTGTCACTCCTGATGTGCTTGATCTTGATGTTGTAGTTGTTCATACACATATTTGTGAAGCGCCTGAAGACATCCTGCACTTCAGTTTTGTAAAGAATGATATGCACCCAAGTGAATCGAGAATAGTCATCAACGATCACGAAGACATATAGATTTGCAGTGGTAGAGAAGGTGGAATAGTGAGTAGGGCCAAATAAGTCCATGTGTAGCAGCTCGAAGGGACGTGAGGTTGTCATGATTGTCTTCGAGGGGTTTTTGGCCCTGGTCATCTTTCCGGCTTCACAGGCACCACAGAGGTGGTCCTTTTTGAACTTGACACCCTCGACGCCAATGATGAGCTTCTTCTTGGCGAGTGTGTGCAAGTTCCTCATCCCAGCATGCCCTAGCCTTCTGTGCCATAGCCAGCACTCCGAAGCTTTTGCTAGAAGACATGAGGCAACATGTGGTCCTACAGAGAAGTCTACCATATACAAGTCACCTCTTCGAAAACCTTCAAAGACTTTGGTTTTGTCAGAGGCCATTAGTACCACACATTGAAATTTGCCGAAGATGACAAGCATATCTAAGTCATAGAGCATTGAGACAGACATCAAGTTGTACCAAAGGGATTCGACAAGCATGACGTTTTCCATGTGCCGGTCCCTTGAGATAGCAACTCTACCTAGTCCCACCACTTTGCTGTTGCTCTTGTCGGCAAAAACGATGTGATATTTTGTTGGAGGACGAAGAGTTTGCTCCATCAATAGGATTCGATCACCAGTCATATGACTTGTGCATCCACTGCCCATAATCCATTCAGTGGCATTGGATTTGTCTTCCTGCATTGAGAATTAGTCGAGTTCACCAAAGCATGTAAGTGTAACATGCTAAGATGAAGATGTAGCAGAAGACAGTGGCAAGTATTCTGAACGAGGTATGCATTAATTTTCTTGCATTCAGACAAGAATGTTTTCGGGTCCCCAGAGATAATATTCGGGATAGGCTTCTTCCTATCTGGAGACCTGATGCTGCATAGAAGATATTAGTTCTTCTTAACCACCCACATGGGAAGGGGTGGCTTAGAAGCAATGAGACGTAAGGAAGCATCAGAGAATTTAGGCAAAGATGCCCTAATGGTACGTTTCACAGGAGGGTTAGTATACTCAAATGAATAAGCAGAGAAGTTCTTGGTTGGGTGAACATAGCGGTTCATGCCCTTGTATACATATTCATGAGTCATAGGAGTCTTTTCCTGCGAAACAGAATGGTTAGTGCCAACATGTGAAGACTTATGTCTTCTCGAAGACATTGATCCAGCGTTGGTCTTCTTGTGAGATGTCATCAAGACATTCACGCGAAGCTTTTCAAGAAGACATTTGGGAACCCAGATCTTCATAGGAGAACCATTCCTGCAGTTAGTTCCAATAAATCTGGCAAACACTTCACCATTTTGACATTTGAACAGTTTATAATTGGAATCCAAGGATTCATCAATAATGAGAGGATTCACACAGTTGAAGCCTGATAATGTGGATGGAACAACTGAAGGACCTTTTGCAGCAACCCATGTGGTTTTGGGGTACTGCTCTGGTGTCTAGTAGGATCCATCAACATTGAGGTTTCTTTCGAAACCTACACCCTCTTTCCTAGGGTTTTTGTTCAGTATAGTCTTCTTCAGGACATCACAAAGAATCTGATGCCCTTTCAGACTCTTGTACATGCCAGTTTCAAACAATGTCTTCAACCTGTCATTGTCATCGGTGATAGGAGTGGCTTCCTCAGATGAGGGGTTAGGTGCCACAGATACAGTTGAAGATAAGGCATTTTTAGAAGAATTTGAACATTCAGCAGTTGAATCATTAGCTTCACGTGCAATACATTTTAAGCATGGAGCATTAAATTCATCCTGAGCGGTACTGATTTGCTCTGCTAGGAGTGAGTCATTTTCCTTCCGTAGGTCATCAAGTGCTTCCCTCAACTTTTCTAGATCAATCTTCTTCTGAAGATATTCAAGGGAAAGCTTTTCATGATCAGTTGAGAGGGCATCATGACGACTTTGTAGATCCTCAAACCTTGAACGAAGACTACGCATGTCTTCAGCCATAGTTTCGTTCAGACTCATCTCTTCGCGTAACAGGTCATCGCTTTTCTCTAGAGTAGTTTGCATTTTCTCCATGGCCTGTTGTTGCTTGGTGGCAATTTTTACAAGTTTAGCATAGCTAGGTTTCTTGTCATTATCAGATTCAGCCTCACATTCAGAGTCATGGAGTGAGGATTTTGAGGATACCTTGGAGGCTTTTGCCATGAAGCAGTAGGCTGGAGCAGCATCATCATCACTGGCTTCGGTGAAGAAGGAGCCATTGTCTTCGGGTTCGAAGACAAATGTGGAGAGATATTCTGAAGCCATTGCTAATCCAACTACTTTAGCGTCAGATTCCTCCTCAGATGCTTCCTCAACTTCTGAACCAGATTCAGACTGTGAATCCATCTCCTTTTCGATGAACGCATGTGCCTTGCCAGATGAACTCTTCTTGTGTGATGAGACTTTGCATACTTCTTCTTCTTGTTGTCATCGGAGTCATAGTCCTTGCTCTTCTTCTTGGATTCCTTCTCCCATTGAGGACAATCAGCGATGAAATGGCCAACTTTCTTGCACTTATGACAGGTTTGCTTCTTGCTGACTCTTGAAGACATTTCACTAGACCTCTTGGAATCGCGCTTTGAAGATTTGGTGTAGCGCTTTGACTTGGCAAACTTCCGAAACTTTCTGACAAGCAAAGCGAGTTCTTTTCCAAAGTCTTCAGCACCATCAGAACTGCATTCAGAGTTGTCTTCAGATGAAGACACAGCCTTGGCCTTCAATGCACAAGAGCGACTGTAGCTTGGTCCATAGATATCCCTCTTCTCAGCTTGTTGGAACTCGTGAGTGTTCAATCTCTCGAGGATATCGGCGGGATCCAAACTCTTGAAGTCAGGGCATTCTTGGATCATGAGTGCGAGAGTATCAAAGGAACTGTCAAGTGATCTGAGTAGCTTCTTCACGACTTCATGTTTGGTGATATCAGTGGCGCCAAGTGCATTCAGTTCATTTGAGATGTCGGTGAGTCGATCAAATGTGAGCTGAACATTTTCGTTGTCAAGTCTCTTGAAACGGTTGAACAGGTTGCGAAGCACATCAACACGAGAGTCTCTTTGAGATGAGACACCTTCATTCACTTTGGACAGCCATTCCCAGATTTGCTTAGCAGTGTGAAGTGCACTCACACGGCCATACTGCCCTTTGGTCAGATGACCACAGATGATGTTCTTGGCGGTGGAGTCGAGTTGCGCGAACCTCTTCACATCAACAGGAGTAACACCTTCGCCAACATCGGGAATGCCCGCCATGACGACATATCGTAGGTCGTTGTCAATGGCTTCGAGATGCATGCGCATCTTGTTCTTCCAGTAGGGGTAGTCGGTGCCATCGAAGACAGGGCACGCAGGGGAGACCTTGATTATCCCTATAGTCGACATAGCTAAAACTCCATGGTGGTTAAACCGAAACACAGAACAAGGGAGTACCTTGCTCTGATACCAATTGAAAGTGCTAGTTATCGACTAGAGGGGGGGTGAATAGGCAATTTTTATAAAAGTCTTCGAAACGATGAATGTATTCGAAGAATGCAGAAACGTAAACAGGATCAGGTAGGGATATAATCAAGAATCTAATCTAGGCGTGCATCACAGTGAAGACATACAGACAGGTTAAGCTTTGACATCATGCACAATAAGATGGGTCGAAGATAAACTTAGACAGTACGAGGATAAACAGCAGGCATGAATGTCTTCAAGACAAGTCTTCAGTGATGAACAGGGAAAGGCTTCACGTTACTGAACAGGAATGTAAATAAGTGAAAGATAAAATCAGTAGCTTGACGAAGACACAGTATTTGTTGGACCAGTTCCAGTTGCTGTGAGAACTGTACGTCTGGTTAGGGAGGCTGAGATTGAACTCAGAAGACCTCGTCTTCACCTTATTCCCCTTGAGCCGAAGTCACTTCGACAGCGCTCAATCACTCTGGTAAGTCTTTAGGGGAGAGTTCCGAAACCCGTACAAACTTTATCACCCGGTGATCCACAATGACTGTTGGATTGCCCTAGACCCAGACGCCTAACCGTCTGGAACATCACAGTCTTCAATTGTAATAAGTCTTCAGCTCTCTCAGAACAGAATGACTTCAGTGATGCTCAAACACTCTAGCTCTAGGTGTTTAGGTGTATCCTTGCAGGATGTGTCTCTCTCAATGTCTTCGAGGTGGGTTGCTCCAAAACAACAATGTCAGCATTCTGGGAACGGGTGTACGCAGACCTGGGTGCCTGCGGCCCAGCGCATGGCCCACTTCATCAGCCAGGCGCGGCTGGCGCGGCCCCACTCAAGACAAGGCCCTTGCGAGGACCCGAACTCGGGAGGAAGACAGCACCAAGACCAGCCAGGAGTGGGCCTCCTCAGGCCCCCTCCGGAGCGGCGAAGATCTCTATGCAGAGCCCGGCCTCAGGAGTAAAGGATGACACAAGAAAGGACAGGCGGGCGCCAGCGCGCCAGTCGGTGCAGTTTCCTCTTTGGTGCAAAGGGAGCAAGGACGTACGCGGGTTCCCAAAGCGCCACCCAAAGGTTTCCATTCCGGTGCAACAAGACCATGACCACGATCCCCGCAGGGCGGATGTCATCGCCGAGCCCACCTCTGCATTATCGACAGCCACTTTGCAAGCGAAGACCACCTTTGGACTGGGCGGGGATGTACTCCTGTCCCCCTTCAAATTTGGCCGTTGTGGGATCCCTTCCCGCCATTATGACAAGGGAAGATGACCCAGGCCGCGGATATAAATAGAGGATAGGCTGCACTATAGAAGGACACCCAACAGAAGAGAGGCAACACCACCAGAGCGCCCTCACGAGGCTCCTTACCACTGTACTAGTTCATCCACCACACCTTGATGTCTACTACGCAACCTTCTTCTTGTAGACTCGTGTTGGGCCTCCAAGCGCCGAGTTTTGTAGGACAGTAGCAAATTTCCCTAACGTGGATGACCTAAGGTTCATCAATCCATGGGAGGCGTAGGATGAAGATGGTCTCTCTCAAGCAACCCTGCAACCAAATAACAAAGAGTCTCTTGTGTCCCCAACACACCCAATACAATGGTAAATTGTATAGGTGCACTAGTTCGGCGAAGAGATGGTGATACAAGTGTAATATGGATGGTAGATATAGGTTTTTGTAATATGAAAATATAAAAACAGCAAGGTAACTAATGATAAAAGTGAGCAAAAACGGTATTGCAATGCTTAGAAACAAGGCCTAGGGTTCATACTTTCACTAGTGCAAGTTCTCTCAACAATACTAACATAGTTGAATCATATGTAAATCCCTCACGTGCGACAAAGAGTTCACTCCAAAGTCACAAATAGCGGAGAACAAACGAAGAAATTATTGTAGGGTACGAAACCACCTCAAAGTTATCTTTTCCGATCAATCTTATGAGCTATCCCTATAAGTGTCACAAACAGCCCTAGAGTTCGTACTAAAATAACACCATAAGATACACAGCAACCAAAACCCTAATATCACCTAGATACTCCAATGTCACCACGAGTACCCATGGGCTTGATTATACGATATGCATCACACAATTTTAGATTCATCATGTTCAATCCAACACAAAGAACTTCAAAGAGTGCCCCAAAGTTTCTTCCGGAGAGTCAAGACGAAAACATGTGCCAACCCCTATGCATAGATTCCCAAGGTTACGGAACCCGCAAGTTGATTACCAAAACATACATCAAGTAGATCCATAAAACATCCCATTGTCACCACAGATATCCCATCGCAAGACATACATCAAGTGTTCTCAAATCCTTAAAAACTCAATCCGATAAGAAAACTTCAAAGGGAAAACTCAATTCATCACAAGAAGATAGTGAGGGGAAAATTCTATATGATTCATCTATATCAATAAAGCTCATGGTACATCAAGATCGTGCCATCTCAAGAACACGAGAGAGAGAGATCAAACACATAGCTACTGGTACATACCCTCAGCCCCGAGGGTGAACTACTCCCTCCTCGTCATGGAGATCGCCAGGATGATGAAGATGGCCTCCGGTGATGGTTTCCCCCTCCGGCAGGGTGCCGGAACGGGCTCCCGATTGGTTTTTCGTGGCTCTGGAGGCTTGCAGCGGCGGAACTCCCGATCTAGGTTTCTTTTCGGAGGTTTCTGTATTTATAGGAGTTTTTGGCGTTGGTCACACGTCCAGAAGGTTCTCGAGGAAGTCACAAGCCAGGGGGCGCGCCCTAGGGGGGGGCCTAGGCTTGTGGCCTCCTCGGCCTTCCTCTCCGGTGACTTTTCGCTCCAGTATTTTTTATCTTTTCCAAAAATATTCTCCGTAAATTTTCAGCTCATTCCGAGAACTTTTATTTCTGCACAAAAACAACTCCACGGTAGTTCTGCTGAAAACAGCGTCAGTCCGGGTTAGTTCTAATAAAATCATACCAAAATCATATAAAATTATTGTAAACATGGCATGAATACTTCATAAATTATAGATACGGTGGAGACGTATCAGCATCCCCAAGCTTAATTCCTGCTCGTCCTTGAGTAGGTAAATAATAAAAGAAATAATTTATGAAGTGTGAATGCTACCCAACATGTTCATCATATTCTTTTCTTCTTTGTATAGCATGGACAATTGGACTTGTAAATGATTCAAAGCAATAGTCTAGTTTTAACATAATGACTTCAATACTCAAGCATGTCAACAAGCAACCATGTCTTTCAAAATATCAACACCAAAGAAAGTTATCCCTAGCCCATCATGCTCAATCATTGATCCATTCATGAAACACACTCAAATATTAGCTATGCCCAATGCTCAAGTACGATCATAGTGCCCCCTAGTTGGTGCTTATAAGAGAAGATGGAGACTCAAAGCAAAAATAAAAATTGCATAAAGTAAATAGATAGGCCCTTCGCAGAGGGAAGTAGGGATTTGTAGAGGTGCCAGAGCTCAAGGTTTAAATTGAGAGAGAAAAATATTTTGAGTGGCATGCTTTTCCTGTCAACGAAAACGACAAAGTAGCTCACAATACTTTCCATGCTAGATACATTATACGCGGTTCCCAAACAGAATGGTAAAGTTTTTACTCCCCCTCCACCAATCAATCACACTCCACGGCGAGCCGAATCCACGGGTACTGTCCATACAAACAACAATCTTGGGAGAGTTTTGTTTCATTATATTTTGATTTGATTTTTGAGCATGGAACTGGGCATCCCGAATACCAGCCACTTTCTCGTGAATGATAGTGAATCAACACATATTGTGAGAATAACACACCTAGCATGGAAAAATATTGGATACTCCCCACCGTTTCATGAGCGGTACGGGCACACAAAAGAGAAAATTTATTTTGAAGATTTAGAGATGGCACATACAAATTTGCTTGTAACGGCATGGAAATACCGCATATAGGTAGGTATGGTGGACTCATAAGGCAAAACTTGGTTTAAGGATTTTGGATGCACAAGTAGTATTTCTACTTAGTTCAAATGAAGGCTAGCAAATAAATTGGGAAGCAACCAAACCAAGAAACGAAAATTCACATAAGTGAGCATTGAGTCATAACTAACACCGAATAATGCACCACAAGTAGGATGTAACTTCATTGCATAACTATTGACTTTCGTACTTGCATAGGGAATCACAAACCTTAACACCAATATTCCTACTAAAGCATAATTACTCACTAACATGACTCACATATTACAAACATCATGTTTCAAAACTATTACAAAGAATAAAGTTTAATTTGTCCCATGATCTTCATGAAAGTTTTTATTATATCCTCCTTGGATATCTATCACTTTGGGACTAGTTTCATATATTGCTATTGCTTTTTGGCAAGCTCAAACAAATTTAAGTGAAGCATATGAGCAAATGACAAGCTACTCTCAAAAGATATAAGTGAAGATCAATGAGTAGTCAAACAATTAAGTAGCTATGTGAGGACTCTCTCTACCTCAATGAATATTTTCAGATCTTTAGCATTTTATTAAATAGCGAGCAAAATAAAAATAGCACTCCAAGAATAGCACGCATAATGTGAACGAATAAAATTTTAGGCTCAACATAGGCTAACCGATAATTGTTGATGAAGAGAGGTGGGATGCGTAGCATCCCCAAGCTTAGATGCTTGATACTTCTTGAAATATCTACTTGGGGTGCCCTGGGCATCCCCAAGCTTGAGCTTTTGTATCTCGTTCAATCCTCTCATATCATGGTTTCACCTATTCTCAAAAACATCTTCCACACAAAACTTGAAAAGAACTTGTGAGATAGGTTAGTACACATAATAATAAATCAACTCTTTATGTACTGCCAAGACAAGTTGCACAATAATTTTCAAACATTAGGTACTGTATACTATCATTTCCACAATTTATATCTACCAATATAGGCTATGGAAACTATAGGATAAGTAGGTAACAAAACTATGACAGCAATCTGTCCAAACAGAACAGTCTGTAGCAATTTATGAAAACAGTGTACTTCTGTACCTCAAAAAATTATAAAAATTTAGGACATGCTATAAAATTTATATGAAAATACTCTGTAAAAATTTCAGAAACTTTCAACGTTCCAGTAAAATATGAAAATTCAAACACTGCAGAATAAGTTTCTGTTTTTACACAGCACACATCAAACATGCAATGCAAGCATCCTAAGGCAATTCTTGGAACTTTTTATGGAGAAAAAATATTATAAATAACACCTAACAGAGATCAAAAAAATAAAATGATGCTCCAAGCAAAACTCATATTATGTGACGAATAAAAATATAGCTCCAAGTAAGATATACCGATAGTGTTGAAGATGAAAGAGGGGATGCCTTCCGGGGCATCCCCAAGCTTAGGCGCTTGAGTGTTCCTTGGATATTACCTTGGGGGTTCCTTGGGCATCCCCAAGCTTAGGTTCTTGTCACTCCTTATTCTCCTCATATCGGTGTCTCACCCAAAACTTGAAAACTTCAATCACACAAAACTTAACGGAACTTCGTGAGATGTGTTAGTATAATAAATAAAGATGATTCACTTAGGTACTGTCAAGACAAGATTCATAATTGTTCTCACATAATACCTACTGTATTATATCATTCCCATAATTTATATCACTGAATATAAGCTATGGGAACACTAAAACAAGCAAACTATGCATGCAAAACAGAATCTGTCAAAAACAGAACAGTCCGTGAAGATCTGTAGTGTAACCCTACTTCCCTGTATCTAACAATTCTGAAAAATTAGGAAACTCTTGGAAATTTGTATATCAATCATGTGTAAAAAAATTAGATCAAAAGAACTTTCCAGTGAATTTACAAAATTCCTGGACTCAGAGCAAAGGTTTCTGTTTTTGCACAGAATCAAGTAAACTATCATCCACACTATCCCAAAGGCTTTACTTGGCACTTTATTGAAAAAAATTCTATAAAACATGATTATACAGTAGCTTAATCATGTGGACACACACAAACAGAAAGTAAAAGTGTTGGGTTGTCTCCCAACAAGCGCTTTTCTTTAATGCCTTTTAGCTAGGCATGATGATTTCAATGATGCTCACATAGGAATAAAGATTGAAACATGCAAAAGAGCATCATGAATATCATGACAAGCACATTTAAGTCTAAACCACTTCCTATGCATAGGGATTTTGTGAGAAAATAATTTATGGGAGCAAGAATCAACTAGCATAGGAAGGCAAAACAAGCATAACTTCAAAACTTTGAACACATAGAGAGGAAACTTGATATTATTGCAATTCCTTCAAGCATATGTTCCTCCCTCATAATAATTTTCAGTAGCATCATGAAGGAATTTCACAATATAACTATCACATAAAGAATTCTCTTCATGATCCACAAGCATAGAAAATTTGTCAATCTCCACATAAGCAATTTTCTTCTCATTCATAATAATGGGAGTATCATATGAAGCTCGAATACTAAAAATTGTTTCCACATTAAAAGAGTAATGTTCAGTAAAAGGATATTCAAAGTTATGACAATAATTATCACTACTATTTATAATATAAGTATCACCACAATAATCATCATAAGTAGCAACTTTGTTCTCATCATAGTCAATTGAAACCTCTTCCGAAATAGTGGAATCATTAATAAATAAAGTCGTGACCTCTCCAAATCCACTTTTATCATTATAATAAGATTCAACACCCTCCAAAATAGTGGGATAATTATTATCTAAAGTTGACACTCTTCCAAACCCACTTTCATAAATATTGCAATCATCATAAATAGGGGGTATGCTATCATCATAATAAATTTGCACATCAAAACTTGGGGGACTAAAAACATCATCTTCATTAAACATAGCATCCCCAAGCTTGGGACAAACATTAATTGCAGCAAATAAATTCTCAAACATGTCATTCTCATCAAACACAGCATCCCCAAGCTTGTGGCTTTGCAAAACATAAGCATAATCACTCTCATCATTAATAGTATGAATAGCACCAATCGTATAGCAATTGTTATCATCACAATTTTCTAAGTTAGTGCCAAAAAGATTTTCAAGATTATAAGGGGTGTCATTATTTGGGAGAGATACCTCTTTACCTTTACTTTTCCTTCTTTTCTTCTTCTTCACCACATTATGTGTGGGTTTACTTAAAGCTTCTTTTTGAAGAGATTGGTTGAATAAAAAGCTCCTCCCCGTTACCTGATTCATCATAAGAAAAAATAGGGGGATATTGGGAAACCTCTTCCCCTTCATTAGTATTCTCTTCATCTTCTATTTGTTTTCTTGTCTTTAAGTAATTGGCAATATAAGGATTCTCAATGCAATTTACCACGCAATACATATAGATTTCATTTAGATCAAAATCAATCATTTTCATGAGAACCCAAGCTGGAACATCCTTAGTTTTATGTTTCATTCCCTCATACCCCAAAAATAGACTAAGTTCATTATGATGATCAAGGGTAATGAGGTTATCACAATTTTTGGACACAATTCGATCATGAAATAATTCACATTGGAAATTAAAATGACCACTTTCATTGCAAAGTTCACAAGGATGGCGAGAAATATTAAGTCTTTCAGCACAAACATATAGCCTCTCTTGCAACCATTTAGTTTCAAAATACTTATGCCTCTTACAAAATATATCTTCCCTTTTAGGCATGTCTTCACAAACTCTATGCACTCCACAAAAATTGACATGCTTATAAGAAATCTTTTTATCATGACTAGTGCAATCATCATTAGTACTATGGATATTCAAAGAATTCATAGTAACAACATTGCAATCATGCTCATCACTCAAAGATTTAGTGCGAAACATTTTAATAACTTCTTCTTCTAACACTTGAGCACAATTTTCTTTTCCATCATTTTCACGAAAGACATTAAAAAGATGAAGCATATGAGGCAACCTCAATTCCATTTTTTTGTAGTTTTATTTTATAAAACCAAACTAGTGAAAAACAAGAAACTAAAAGATTTAATTGCAAGATCTAAAGATATACCTTCAAGCACTCACCTCCCCGGCAACGGCGCCAGAAAAGAGCTTCATGTCTACTATGCAACCTTCTTCTTGTAGACTCGTGTTGGGCCTCCAAGCGCAGAGTTTTGTAGGACAGTAGAAAATTTCCCTCAAGTGGATGACCTAAGGTTTATCAATCCGTGGGAGGCGTAGGATGAAGATGGTCTCTCTCAAGCAACCCTGCAACCAAATAACAAAGAGTCTCTTGTGTCCCCAACACACCCAATACAATGGTAAATTGTATAGGTGCACTAGTTCGGCGAAGAGATGGTGATACAAGTGTAATATGGATGGTAGATATAGGTTTTTGTAATCTGAAAATATAAAAACAGCAAGGTAACTAATGATAAAAGTGAGCAAAAACGGTATTGCAATGCTTAGAAACAAGGCCTAGGGTTCATACTTTCACTAGTGCAAGTTCTCTCAACAATACTAACATAGTTGAATCATATGTAAATCCCTCACGTGCGACAAAGAGTTCACTCCAAAGTCACAAATAGCGGAGAACAAACGAAGAAATTATTGTAGGGTATGAAACCACCTCAAAGTTATATTTTCCGATCAATCTTATGAGCTATCCCTATAAGTGTCACGAACAGCCCTAGAGTTGATACTAAAATAACACCTTAAGATACACAGCAACCAAAACCCTAATGTCACCTGGATACTCCAATGTCACCACGAGTACCCATGGGCTTGATTATACGATATGCATCACAGAATATCAGATTCATCATGTTCAATCCAACACAAAGAACTTCAAAGAGTGCCCCAAAGTTTCTACCGGAGAGTCAAGACGAAAACATGTGCCAACCCCTATGCATAGATTCCCAAGGTCACGGAACCCGCAAGTTGATCACCAAAACATACATCAAGTAGATCGATAAAACATCCCATTGTCACCATAGATATCACATAGCAAGACATACATCAAGTGTTCTCAAATCCTTAAAAACTCAATCCGATAAGAAAACTTCAAAGGGAAAACTCAATTCATCACAAGAAGATAGAGAGGGGAAAACTCCATATGATTCATCTATATCAATAAAGCTCACGGTACATCAAGATCGTGCCATCTCAAGAACACGAGAGAGAGAGAGATCAAACACATAGCTACTGGTACATACCCTCAGCCCCGAGGGTGAACTACTCCCTCCTCGTCATGAAGACCGCCGGGATGATGAAGATGGCCTCCGGTGATGGTTTCCCCCTCTGGTAGGGTGCCAGAACGGGCTCCCGATTGGTTTTTCGTGGCTCTGGAGGCTTGCGGTGGCGGAACTCCCGATCTAGGTTTCTTTTCGGAGGTTTCTGTATTTATAGGAGTTTTTGGAATTGGTCCCACGTCCAGAAGGTTCCCGAGGAAGTCACAAGCCAGGGGGGCAAGCCCTGGGGGGGGGGGGCGCCCCCTTGGCTTGTGGCCTCCTCGGCCTTCCTCTCCGGTGACTTTTCGCTCCAGTATTTTTTATATTTTCCAAAAATATTCTCCGTAAATTTTCAGCTCATTCCGAGAACTTTTATTTCTACACAAAAACAACACCACGGTAGTTCTGCTGAAAACAGCGTCAGTCCGGGTTAGTTCTAATAAAATAATACCAAAATCATATAAAATTATTGTAAACATGAAATGAATACTTCATAAATTATAGATACGTTGGAGACGTATCACACCTCCTCGAGAGGCAATCCACCAAAGCAGGAGTAGGGTTTTACGCTTCGCAGCGGCCCGAACCTGGGTAAATCACCGTGTGCATCTTCTTCCTCGTCATCGTGCGAGTTCTTCATCCTAACCATCGGGTAGCGAGCTAGGGAGGGAGAGGCTGCAGGGGATCTTCGCACACGCCCCTGTATTCGAACATCTTGGGGTTTTGCGGAGCCCGAAATCTGACATTTGGCGCGCCTGGTAGGGGGTGTGTCGGAGTCTTCTTCAAGCCTCGCTCTTCCCCCACTTCACCACTCCGATGGCCGGCGCCCAACAAGCTTCCCCCGGCCATGGCGAATACGCTTCCATCGATCCCACCGCTGCTGCCAGAGACCCACGCCCCAGCGCCATGGTGCTGGGCGGTCAGTATCAAGCCACCAGTATTGTCTCCACCGTCGCCGCCCCTCGCACCGCCCAAACGCACGGCGGACCGGCGGCGCCCTCAGCACCGGCGTCGCGCCACACCCACGTGGGGGACCTCGACGTGCACGATGCGCTGCTGCTGGCGAGCGAGATGCTCCGCCACCGCCTGACGCATGGGGGCTTCGACGCATGGGCCGACCACATCACAGAGCTGGTCACCGTCGGGCGGAGGGCCATGGCTCCTCACTCTTCTTCAAGGCCACAGGCATCTGGCGCCGGGGGCTCGTTCGCCGCGCCTGTCGCCCAGCCCGCCGGCGGTGTGCCCCCTCAGGCCCCGGGCGAGCCCGAGCGGGGCCCGCCGCACACCGTGCTCCTTCTCCTCCGAATTCCGTTGACCGGTTTTGGGGCGCAGCCCGGCCCCGATAACGGAGCGCACGGAAGAAACAACGGGGCACCCCACGCATGCACAAACACGCGCCTCCATGACCCTGTGGACCGTCAACAGCCTGGGCTAACCAGGCGGGAGCGCACCATCCTGTGCAGGGAGCAGGCGGAGCAGACGTCCGGACAAGCAAGCAACCACGGCGAAGGCGCATCGCATCGCCAAGGAAACAACCCACGTCAGGAAACACGCGGCCCGCCCAGCGGCGGTGGCAGAGGTAAGCAACTTCGAGCCGAGGCTCGCCGCAGGAGGGTCTGTGGGCTACGCAGACAGGGCGGCGCCACGCCGCCGCTCGGAGGGGCCGTCCCCGGCGCCCCACCAGGCGGCTCAGGAGGAGAGCCGGGCCCTTACGTAGAGCCCTATGTACCAAACTACATCGTACCTCCGGACGTTGAGATGGAACAGGCGCCTGCCGCAGGCGCCGGCACCCCTCAGGAGTAGGGGGCACCCTGGGCGTCCTCCCTGAGCTGGGCTTGGGGGCTTCCGTCGATGGAGCACCCGCCCTGGACAACGCGAGCGGGGGAAGAGGGAGGACGCCCCCGGGCCCGCGGGGCACGGCGCAAGCCGTCGCCCTCGCGAGCAAGCAACACTGAGCCAAAGCCCCGAGGCCTCAGGAGTAAAGGCCTAGGGGGAGCAGCAAGGCACAAGTAGCGCGGGCCACCCGTGGCAACTGGAGCGCCGGCGCGGCCACGTGAGGCTGGGCCTCACGAGGCCCTCAAGACACTGCCCGGCCAACGTCCCGGCACCTCACGAGGCGGCTTCATCGACAAAACACCTCTATGGCTGCGCCGGGTGCGTTGTGCTCATGTTTGGGCCGCGGGAGCGCAATCCCACGGCTACGCAGGGAACAATGCATCCGGGTTTGGGTCATAGGGGCGCGCAACCGAGCAGAAATGCGTGGGATGGCTCTTAATGGAGTTGGGAGCACTCGGGCCATGCGCCAGGGGGCTTGCCCAGCTATCTTTGGCCGTGACACTCTCACGTAATAATGAGTGGGCAGTATACGCCCGGAGCCCCCCGAGGACGCGGAGGGGTTCCTTCCCACGCAATGTGGAAGCCCCATGCTCCGCGCTGGCAGACAACACTGCCCTCCAATGGCTATGCCCACGCAACGTGGATGCCCTACGCTCCGCGCTGGGGGAAGATGAAGACGAAGACTAGCCTAGGTGCCTTACGCGGCAGTTGCTTGCTTCCTTTTGGTGTTCGAATTGCCTCTTTTTGGAATGAAGTTTGAGAATTTTGGAACTCTATTTTTAAAAGAAAAAGGGGTGGGGACTTTTCTCTCATCGCACTCTCGTTTTTCCGGTTTTGGAGTTTCTTTCTCTGAATTGGTGTTTCGCAAGGGCCCGTGTGCTCCGGCCCTCCCCGAGGCGCCTCGGAGCTGGACAGCAAGGCCCTGTCGCCTCAGGGACTTGCATCTTTTAGCGGTTGACCCCCACTCGGGGGCTCTGACCACAGCGCGGCACCACAGCATGGAGCCTCGGAAGGCCCCAGTGCCTCCTGAGGCAGCAGCCGGCAGGACGGAATGTGGGTCGCTCGAGCGTCAAAGGGGGCCCCTGAGCAGCGCGCCTCAGGAGCCTTACCGGTCATATAGCCACTCTCCCCTTGATGTCGTCCTGGCGATCCGGTCGGCGTCAAGGGTGTCGAGGCCTCACCTCGTAGTTGCGTCCAGGTGATCCAGACGTATATTACGGTGGTCGAGGAATGTGCGGGACTGGGACCTGCCGACGTAGAGCTACTTGAGCGTCAAAGGGGGCTTCTGAGCAGCGCGCCTCAGGAGCCTTACCAGTCATATAGACCCTCGCCCCTTGACGCCGTCCTGGTGATCCGGTCGGTATCGGGGGTGTCGAGGCCTCACCCCGTAGTTTAGTCCTAGTGATCCGGACGCCCCTTACGGTGGTCGAGAAATGTGCGGGACTGGGGCCTGCAGACACAGAGCACCAAAAGGGGCCCCCAAACCGCCCCACAAACAAGGAGGAAGCGTCTCAGGTGGAATCTCGGGCTATCTGGACAATCTGGCCGCACCTCGCGATGCACGAGATCGTCACCGCCCTATAAGTTAAGTACACTACCGAACCAAGCAAGAGCCTCCTGATCTAACAGCGACCCGAGCACGGGGTAAGGGTTGTGTGCACTAATGTGGGGATGCAGGTACTGCGAGCCACCACGCGCGGCTACCGAGACCCCAGAGGCCTGAGGCGCTAAGAAAAATAGCGCGAGAAGAGGGACCCTGCCACGACGGGCGGCAAGGCCACGAACCCGGGGAGCGGCGGCCACGAGCCGCCCCTCAGGAGAGAGAGCCTCGCGAGGGCCCTGCTGGCCGCCATCGCCGAGCCGCATCGACAGCGGCGCCGAGCCCAGCGCGAAGAAACTAAGTCACGTCACGGCGAGCAGGCAACCGGCAATTTAAGACAAGGAAGGACGCAGATGAAGGTAATACGCAAAAGACTAACGCCCACGGGGGCCGAGTTCTTCTTCAAATATTACAGGTACCAGGAAAGGAAGACAGGGGAGGCCTAGGCGGGGGAGTCGCCGGAGCCGTCCGCCCCACCGGAGGCAGGCACCTGGACGAACCACCCCACCAGGGACTCCACGTGCGGGCGCACCTCGTCCCGGAGGGGCTTCTGGAGCCCCGCAGGCACCCACTCCCCGACGCGCTGGAGGTCGAGCTCCGGGGCGTGGCGGCGCAAGATGGAGAAGACGCGCGTCAAGCTGAGGTCCAGGAGGTCGCGCGTGTCGGCCTCGCTGTCCGCGTTCACGTGGGAGACGCCGGTCTCTAGCGCCTCCACCACCCTGTGGAAGAAGTCGAGAATGCCCCCATCGACGTGCGCGCAGGGTAGTGCGGGAGTTTCCTCGACGAACTGACTCACCACGCCGGCCGCGCGGTGGGCGATGTCGAGGTACTGCTCGGCGCGCTGGGAGTCCAGCATCTTGGCGTAAGCCGCCTCGTCTCGTGCGGCCGCCTCCTGGACCTGGGCCTGGATGGACGCCAGCTCCGCCCTGGCCTCCGCTTCGCCCCTGAGGGCGGCTTGGAAGGCGGCCTCAGCGGTCTTCAGCTGGACCCGCAACACGTCCACCTCCCCCTGGAGTTCGCCGAGCCTGCGTTTCTTGGCCGTAGGCGCCCTGAAAGGAGGAGAGGATCATGTCCGGCGCGCCGGACATAACAACTAAGAAAGAAGGAGGCGGCGGAGCACTCACTCATTGACCATGGCCCAGCACCGGCGAACTTGCGCCCACCCCGAGGGCCCCCCGCCGCTGCCTCCGGAAGAGGGCGAGGAAGCCAATGGACCCGCGCGCTTTGCCGCGCCTGCGGCGCTTCCTCCTCACACCATGGGGGAAAGGGAGAAGCAGAGAAGAGGAGAGGGCTTTCTCTGGAGCAACGAGAGCAGACGGGCGCTTCAAGATGGCAAGACCCCCCCTGGGGAGGGCGGATTTATAGGCGTAACCGCGGCCACGAGGCGTCGTGGGAGAGCAGGCGTCGTGCGCCCCTTGGGCGTCGAAAGGCCGGCTCGATCGACGCGCAACCCTGCTTCACGTCGCCTCACCTGCCACCTTCTGGTCGCATCCGTGTGGCCCGAGGAGTGGAGGCCCAAGGGAGTAGCAACATTCAAGGAAGGGTAATGATGACCGGCGCAGCGCACGGCTGTTGCGTCAGTTTGACTTGGGGCGGTTCCTGATGACCTCGGGGAACGGGGCCGTCGGCGCCCGGGCGCGCGACGCGTGTCGGGCCTGGACCGCAGGCGTTTGGGGGCCCGTGGTGCTTCGGGCCGTCCTCAGCAACTTCACCTAGAAGCCGGCTCGAGCGCGCCTTGGACCCGGGGGCTACTGTCGGCGTTCTGGGAATGGGGATACACAGACCTGCCTGCCCGCGGCCCAGGGCATGGCCCACTTCGTCAACCAGGTGCTTCTGGCGCGGCCCCACTCAAGACAAGGCCCTCGCGAGGACGTGAACTCGGGAGGAAGACAGCACCAAGACCAGCCAGGAGTGGGCCTCCTCAGCCCCCCTCCAGAGCGGCGGAGATCTCTATGCAGAGCCCGGCCTCAGGAGTAAAGGATGACGCAAGAAAGGACAGGCGGGCGCCAACGCGCCAGTCGGTGCAGTTTCCCCTTTGGTGCAAAGGGAGCAAGGACGTACGTGGGTTCCCAAAGCGCCACCCAAAGGTTTCCATTCCGGTGCAACAAGACCACGACCACGAGCCCCGCAGGGCGGATGTCATCGCCGAGCCCACCTCTGCATCATCGACAGCCACTTTGCAGGCGAAGACCACCTTTGGACAGGGCGGGGATGTACTCCTGTCCCCCTTCAAATTTGGCCGTTGTGGGATCCCTTCCCGCCATTATGATAAGGGAAGAGGACCCGGGCCGCGGATATAAATAGAGGAAAGGTTGCACTGTAGAAGGACACCCAACAGAAGAGAGGCAACACCACCAGAGCGCCCTCACGAGGATCCTTACCACTGTACTAGTTCATCCACCACACCTCCTCGAGAGGCAATCCACCAAAGCAGGAGTAGGGTTTTACTCTTCGCAGCGGCCCGAACCTGGATAAATCACCGTGTGCATCTTCTTCCTCGTCATCATGCGAGTTCTTCATCCTAACCATCAGGTAGCGAGCTAGGGAGGCAGAGGCTGCAGGGGATCTTCGCACACGCCCCTGTGTTCGAACTTCTTGGGGTTTTGCGGAGCCCGAAATCCGACAGACAACAACCGTATCTCTCTCTGAGCAGCCAACCAACTTATGGTGGAGGGGGTGGGCTATTTATAGCCAGCAGGCAACCTGACCTGATATTACCGAAATGACCCCAGGTCAATGGCCAAACGACACGTGTCACAACGGTCGGATTTCAAACACACGCGACAGCTTTACTTGGGCTACGAGTAAAGCTAACTCAACCAACTCTGGAAGAGATTTCCTCTCATAGTCTTCACTCGAAGACATAGGTATGGGTTGAGCATCACGTCAGCATCTGACTTCTATCACATCGAGCTCACTTAACACTACGGTGGTTCCTATGACTCAGGAAAGAAGAAACAAAACTACCAAAAGACTTCGTCTTCGCGTTTCATTGTCTTCGGACGAATGTCTTCGCTTACCACCAATGGCTTCAGCCGTCTTCAATGTCTTCGGACATTTTTGGGGGTCGTCTTCAACGGCTAAACCAAAACTCCAGGGACTTCTCTCTGTGTTAACCTATGAACTCTCACAAACACATTAGTCCCTCAACCATGTTTGTCGTCAATACTCCAAAAGCAAGCAAGGGTGGCACTAGATGCACTTACAGTTGAAACTTGGCATGGTATCATCATTTCACCCACATAGCAAGTGGTAAAAAGTTGAGAGGGTTATGGCAAAAACTGGATGCACTTCGTGTACAAACTGGACCATCTCCTTGGAAGTATGAGGGTTTCGGATGAAAACTCATATGTTACAAAGGCATTTCATTTTTTTAACTTATTTCAACTCCAGACTTTTTGTGCATTAAATATGAACCATTCTAAGCCACATCCTCAAATTTCAACCCTTTCTAACTTCATTTGCTATTTTTCATCCATTTAATGAATTGTTTTGAGCTAAATGGCCCTGAAATTAAAAAGCACCACAAATGAACTCTGAAAAGGTTGAAACTTGGCATGATATCATCATTTCACCCACATAGCATGTGCTAAAAAGTTGAGAGGGTTACGGAAAAAACTAGATGCACTTCGTGTACAAACTGGACCATCTCCTTCGAAGTAACAGGGTTTCGGACGAAAACTCATCTGTTACAAAGGAATTTCATTTTTTTTTACTTATTTCAACTCCAGACTTTTTGTGCATTCAATGTGCACCATTCTAAGCCACATCCTCAAATTTCAACTCTTTCTAACTTCATTTGCTATTTTTCATCCATTTAATGACTTGTTTTGAGCTAAATGACGCTGAAACTAAAAAGCACTACAAATGAACTCTGAAAAGGTTGAAACTTGGCATGGTATCATCATTTCACCCACATAGCATGTGCTAAAAAGTTGAGAGGGTTACAACAAAAACTGGATGCACTTCGTGTACAAAACTGGACCATCCCGGCTACTCACTAGAGAAGAAAAGTGATGATGGTGCAGCCAATCACATCCCAGAGTGGGATCTTGGGGTATAAAACTTTTTCTTCGCGTGTGTCCCTTGATTATTGCGCCATAACCATGGACAATCTTCATCATTTAACAGGATACTTGGGTCAGTCTTCACTGCGAAGGGAGGAATTTCATCAAACTTTTCATAATCTTTTGACATGTCTGTCTTCTCCTCCACTCCCACGATGTTTCTTTTCCCAGAAAGAACTATGTGGCGCTTTAGCTCATCGTTTGATGTATCCGCTTTCTTATCTTTCCTTTTTCTTGGTTTGGTAGACATGTCCTTCACATAGAAAACTTGCGCCACATCATTGGCTAGAACGAATGGTTCGTCTGTGTGCCCAAGATTGTTGAGATCCATTGTTGTCATTCCGTACTGCGGGTCTACCATTACCCCTCCTCCAGTCAGATTGGCCCATTTGCACCGGAACAAAGGGACCTTCAAATCACCTCCGTAGTCAAGTTCCCATATCTCCTCTATGTAACCATAATATGTGTCCTTTTCCTTGGTGTTTGCCGCATCGTCAAAGCGGACACCACTGTTTTGGTTGGTGCTCTTTTTATCTTGGGCGATCATGTAAAAGGTATTCCCATTTATCTCGTACCCTTGGAAAGTCAATATAGTCGAAGATGGTCTCTTGGCCAACAAGTACAAGTCATCTTCAACATTGTCGTCATTCATGAGATGTGTTCGCAACCAACCGCCGAAAGCCTCAATGTGTGTACATTGAATCCAGGGGTCAGACTTCTCCGGGTTCTTCGAGCGTATAATATCCATGTGTTTCTCGATATACGGGGTCACCAAGGTAGAATTCTGTAGAACTGTGTAGTGTGCTTGCGCCCAAGAATGCCCATTCCTACATATTATTGATTTTGGTCCAAGCGTGCCTTTTCCATGCAGTCTCCCCTCATGCCGCGATTGAGGAACACCAATCGGCTTAATGTCCGGAATAAAGTCAACACAAAACTCAATAACCTCCTCTGTTTCATTGCCCTTGGAGATGCTTCCTTCTGGCCTAGCACGGTTACGAACATATTTCTTTAAGACTCCCATGAACCTCTCAAAGGGGAACATATTGTGTAGAAATACAGGACCCAGAATGGCAATCTCGTCGACTAGGTGAACTAGGACGTGCGTCATAATATTGAAGAAGGATGGTGGGAACACCAACTCGAAACTGACAAGACATTGGACCAAATCATTCTCTAAGCTTGGTAGGATTTCCGGATCGATTACCTTCTAAGAAATTGCATTGAGGAATGAACATAAGTTCACAATGGCTAATCGAACATTTTCTGGTAGAAGCCCCCTCAACGCAACCGGAAGCAATTGCGTCATGATCAGGGGGCAGTCATGAGACTTTAGGTTCTGGAATTTTTTCTCTCCCATATTTATTACTCCCTTTATATTCGACGAGAAGCCAGACGGGATCTTCATACTGAGCAGGCATTCAAAGAAGATTTCCTTCTCTGCTTTGGTAAGAGCGTAGCTGGCAGGACCTTGATACTGCTTTGGATGCATGCCGTCGTTTTCGTGCACACGTTGCTGGTCCTCCCGTGCTTCCGGTGTATCTTTTGTCTTCCCATACACGCCCAGGAAGCCTAGCAGGTTCACGCAAAGATTCTTCGTCACGTGCATCACGTCGATTGTAGAGCGGACCTCTAGGACTTTCCAATATTCTAGCTCCCAAAATATTGATTTCTTCTTCCACATGGGTGCGCGTCCCTCAGCGTCAGTCGGAACAGATTGTCCGCCAGGACCCTTTCCAAATATTACTTGTAAATCCTTGACCATATCAAGTATGTCATCACTAGTACGGAGGACAGGCTTCTTCCGGTGAGCTGCCTCACCTTTGAAATGCTTGCCTTTCTTTCTTAAGGCATGCTTGGTCGGAAGACATCGACGATGTCCCAGGTACACATTCTTCTTGCATTTGTCCAAATATATACTTTCAGTCTCATCTAAACAGTGCGTGCATGCATGGTATCCCTTGTTTGTCTGTCCTGAAAGGTTACTAAGAGCAGGCCAATCATTGATGGTTACAAATAGCAACGCTCGCAGGTCAAATTCCTGTTGTTTGTGCTCATCCCACACACGTACACCTTTTTTATTCCACAGCTGTAAATGTCCATCAACTAATGGCCTTAGGTACACATCAATGTCGTTGCCGGGTTGCTTAGGGCCTTGGATGAGCACTGGCATCATAATGAACTTCCGCTTCATGCACAACCAAGGAGGAAGGTTATAGATACATAGAGTCACAGGCCATGTGCTATGCTTGCTGCTCTGCTCCCCAAATGGATTAATGCCATCTGCACTTAAACCAAACCATAAGTTCCTTGGGTCATCTGCAAAGTCCAGCCACTCTCTCTCGATTTTTCTCCACTGCGATCCATCAGCGGGTACTCTCAACTTCCCGTCTTTCTTACGGTCTTGTTTGTGCCATCGCAACGACTTGGCATGCTCTTTGTTTTGGAACGAACGTTTCAACCGTGGTATTATAGGAGCATACCACATCACCTTGGCAGGAATCCTCTTCCTGGGGCGCTCGCCCTGAACATCATCACCAGGGTCATTGCGACCGATCTTATATCGCAATGCATTGCATACCGGGCATTCATTCAAATTCTTGTACTCACCGCGGTAGTGGATGCAGTCATTAGGGCATGCATGTATCTTCTGCACCTCCAATCCTAGAGGGCAGACAACCTTCTTTGCTTCGTATGTACTGTCGGGCAATTCGTTATCCTTTGGAAGCTTATTCTTCATTATTTTCAGCAACTTTTCAAATCCCTTGTCAGATACACCATTCTCTGCCTTCCATTGCAGCAATTCCAGTGTGGTACCGAGCTTTGTGTTGTCATCTTCGCAATTTGGGTACAACCCTTTTTTGTGATCCTCTAACATGCGCTGCAACTTCAACTTCTCCTTTTCACTTTCGCAGTTTCTCTTTTCATCAGCAATGACCCGACCAAGATCATCAGCGGGCTCATTTGATGCCTCAGCTTCTTCATCATTCTCTTCCCCCATTGTAGTACCATCATATTCAGGACACCCAGGATAGTTGTCGTCATCCTCTTCTTCTTCATTCTCTTCCATTAGAATCCCTCTTTCTCCGTGCTTGGTCCAACAATTATAGCCTGACATGAAACCGGACGTAAATAGGTGGACGTGAATCTATTTCGAGCTAGAGTAAGTCTTATCATTCTTACACACACCACATGGACAACACATAAAACCATCCCGCTTGTTTGCCTCAGCCGCACGCAAAAAACTCTGCACGCCATTAATGAACTGGGGAGAACGTCGGTCATCGTACATCCATTGCCGGTTCATCTTCATTCCACAACACCGAAAAGACCAAATTAATACAAGTTCATACATAAAGTTCATACACAACTATTTTCTCATAAAACAACAGACAACTATCTAGATAAAACATTTAAATGCAACAACAAATGCGATCAAAATCGCAACTAAGGTAGCAATTGATCCAACAACATAATGATACCAAGCCTCTTTATTAAAGGCATATTTTCTAATCTTCAAGCGCATTGCATCCATCTTGATCTTGTGATCATCGACGACATCGGCAACGTACAACTCCAATTTCATCTTCTCTTCTTCAACTCTTTTCAATTTTCCTTTCAAATCATCGTTTTCTTTTTCAACTAAATTTAACTTCTCGACAATAGGGTCGGTTGGCATTTCCGGTTCAACTACCTCCTAGATAAAATTATCTATGTAAACTTGATGGGCATAATTGTCATTAACACAAAATGCAACAAATAGTTATAAAAGAGAATATACCACATCCGAATCGTAAACCGGACGAGGGCCGACGGGCACGGATATCATAACCATGGCACTATATATAACAACAATCATACAAGTAAGAAAATTATGCAAGTAACTATCTAAATCATACAAATATGATTTTTTTAATAAAAATGATAAGAACACAAGAAGAGGCTCACCAAGGTGGTGCTGGCGACGGGACGGTGCGGGCGATCGACAGTGGTTAGGACAGGGACGGGAAGGCACACTAAGTAAACCACACCTACATATATGCAAACTAAGTAGTTAATTTGAGCTCAAATTGCATATAAATAAAAAAAACTACCACATAATTACACCCAAACTAAAACCCACAAATCACTATACTTATAAAGCATTGCACGAGCTGATCTAGCAATAAGATATGAAAGGACAAAGTTGCTAACCTTTGTGGACACTTGGATGGATTGGGGTGCCTCAAATCTTGACAAAACTTGGCAAAAATGGAGGGAGGAGCTCGAGCTAGGGGAAGAACAGAGAGGGGAATTCGAATGGAGAAAACAGAGAAATGGAGTCGGGCTGGACGAAGGGTTTATATAGGGAAAGCTTTAGTCCCAGTTCGTTATACAAACCGGGACTAAAGGTCCACCTATAGTCCCGGTTTGTATGACAAACCGGGACTAAAGGGCCCCAGGATGACACAATCCTGCCACCACCCCTTTAGTCCCGGTTTGTGAGACAAACCGGGACTATAGGTCTTGAATGAACCAGGACTAATGGGGCCCGTCCACCCCGACAGCTCCTAGCCGTTGGAACCGGGACTAATGGACACATTAGTCCCGGTCCAAAGCCAAACCGGGACTAAAGGTTGAACTAGAAGGCCTGTTTTCTACTAGTGCAAGGACCCAGGGAAGTCGTGGGGGTTAGCCTTGAGTCACCCTCGCTGCCGTGCCATCCTGTACTTAAGACACAATATCTATCCCGTATTAGGTTATGAACTATCTTTGCTTTCATGTTTGCTGAACTGATGTCTTTATGTAAACGTATGCTATCCCCCTCGTTTTAACACTGGTATTTGTATAGCCATTTTCTTGTGCGCTCAGGTTACCCGCCAAGAACGTGCTGCCATGATTGCTTTGAGCAACGGGTCCTTAGCATTCTGCTGCCAAGGACATGCTGCCGGCGAGTTTTTCCTTGGCGGTGTTTGACGCTGCCGCATGCTTTGTTGAGCGGACTCGAAACAAAGCAAAGGCGCAAACAAACACGGCAAGTTTCCCTCGTGCACGAGACTTGCCATACGAAACCTTGGTTGCTAGAGGAGGGACATATTCGAACATGAGCTCTAATGAAAGTTGATAATCGTGTCAACTTAGATTTTGTCATGGTCCTCCTTCTGTCCTGCCACGCGTTTATTTATGCACATTGTCCTTCCCCCCATTCATGGCCAATCCTCCTCTTTGCGTTTCCCGATGGATACATGCACGTGTACCCGCCTTTTGCCCTGAGATGAAGGGAAAGCGAAGAGGGGCAAATGGAGAGCCTGGGAGCCTTTTAGTCATGAGCACAATCTTTGGCAAGAGCCTGCCGGGTTAATGTAAATATTCACAACTTAACGAAACATGTAGGACAAAATATGAATGGCCGAGCCATCTCTCCTTTCCTTCTCATCCAACGGTCCCGTATCAACCAACGCGATGGGGGCATTGGGCGAACGGGACCTTGCCGCGGTTCGCGTGCCGGGGGTGCCAATCGATGGATTCGCTCTAGCATTTGGCTCGGGATTTACCCTTGTTGGGATGAATGCAGGACCGAGCCTTACGCGAGCATATCGACATCAATGGCACCACTTCCACACAAAGCTGATTACGGGCGTGGAAGAAGAGGAGAGAGGAGTATAGCGGTGTACCTTATTTTGGCCTAACGGACCGAGCCGCACCTTCCTGGGGCTAGGTGGGCTTGTTCGGTGATTACGATAGGGACGGCGCCGCCGCTCAGTTCGCCTTTTCTTCGACCGTAGTCCATGCGGCAGTGGTGCGGTTCACGTCGGACGCATCAGCCGCAGCACCGACGTCTCCCCTCCCTGTCGCCGCCATGCGCATGAGATGGGGACCAGGGAGGAAAGGGCCTAGGGAGCAACATTGCTCCCCTCCTTCGATGCTACCGGCGAAGGAGATGGTGACGAAGATCGGTGCACTGCCCACAAACTCAGGTTCGCGCAAATGACGCACCCGCTACCTGGCGCGCCAACGATGTCGGGTCACGATGCACACAATCACCTATGGGGTCATCAGCCCCTTTGTGGTTCGGCAGGGGCGAGATCACGTTGCACGTAGAGCAGAGGTAATGAGACAGCGCGACGATGAGACACGGGTGTTTTACCTAGGTTTGGGCCGCTCGGAAGCGTAAAACCCTACTCCTGCTTTGGTGGATTGATTGGGGGAGCACGAAGCACATGCAGAGCTCAAACCCGGCAAGATCGCCTTCGGGAGAGCTACTACGCGAGTACATGTGTCCAAAAGTCCGAATCTTTAGCTAGGTTGCCTTGGGCCTCCTTTTATAGCTCAAGGGAGACCACAGTGGCAAAACTGACATTATCTAGCGATTAGATTGCTAGCAGTGCTATCATATCTAACTCTGGCATTCAGGACAAAATACCATGATTGCTAGTCGAGGTGGCGTGCCGGGGTGCATCCCCGGCAAGCTCCTACCACCGCTTTGACTAACTGTTGGTTAGTATCTTGACACGCCTCTGGACGGGTGTCAAATGGGCATACCCTGCCTTCCAGTGCACTGCCACATACTTAGCGAGAGCCACTTAGCCACCTGAGGGCTCGACACCGCATCGACAAATGACTGGCGTTGCGATGTGGTGGAGCGGTGGCCGATCGGCTCGCGCCGGCCGGGGAATGACTTGCCGGGTCTTCCTGAAGATGCGTGCGCCTCGGTCCCCGGCAGGCACCGGGGATGTGATTGGCACGATTGAGGCTTGTCCTGGGCCGTTGCATTGCCCTGGCCGGCGTTGCTTGGCCAACATAGGTGGCTTCTGCCGGGGTCTTGGTCTTTGACTGTTGGCTTCGTCTTCTTTATGCGCTCCTTGATCTCTCGTGGAGCGGCTTCTCTGGTTTGGATTGGTCTTGATGGGGCGGTAGCTTTTCCCGGCAGGCTTAGGCCATTGGATCGGAGGCTTATCGTCCATGCATAGGTCAGGGGGAAATAAACACCCTTGTTTGTGTACCCCGACACCCTCCTTAGCTCGTGCACACCTGTCCGCCAGAGCATAAAGCTCAGTAATGGTTCGGACCTTCTAGATGCTCATCTCCTCGCGCATTTTGAGATTGTGCACGTTCGTGTGGAATGAGGAGATCATAGCTGCAGGGTGAACGTCAGGGATATTGTGGTGGACTCTACTGAATCTCTGGATATATTTGCAGAGAGGCTCTCCCACCCTCTACAGCAGCACATGCAGGTTGCTAACTTGACTAGGAAGCTTGTGGCCTCCGGCGTAATTGCCAACGAAGTGATGGTATAAATCGGACCAGGAGGAGATAGAGCCCTCCGACAGGTTCATCGGCCAAAACCTCACATTGGGCTTAAGCGCCAACAGGAAGTAGTTGTCCAGAATCTTCTTGTCACGTCCGCCGGCAGCCTGCAACGTGATGGTGTAGACGCTTAGGAACTTTGACGGGTTTATCTTGCCGTCGTACTTGTCAGACACGTCGGGCTTGAAGTTCCGGGAGGATGGCCATCATACTTGCCATAGATCATGGGTAAATGCTGGGTAGCCTACCTTGTAAGGCAGGTACCCTGGTGCAAGCTCATCAAATAGGGTCATGTGTGGCCATTTGATTGTCGGCATGCCTCCCGTCACCACTTGATGGTGGTGCGAGCATCTTCACAGTGCCAGTCGTGGATGACTTGGCACTGGTCGGGTCGGCTCTATGGATCAAAACACGCGATGGAAGCCTCGTCCCTCGCGTCTTGCCATGGTGGTTGCCGCTGCTGTCGTGGAGATTGCAACGTGGGCGCAGCTCCTCTGGTTTGAGGACCCCACCTGATGTGCGGTGTAGCTTTTGGCGAAAGCGACGAGGCTCTTGGTTACAGCCCTCCACTCATCCATCTTCTCCGGCACAGGGGGAATTTGAGCAACAGTTGTGCTCTGGCCATAGTCTCTCCTCACGTCTTAGGCATGGAGAAGCACGACGAGGGGATGGTGCTGCAACTCCTGACAAAGGCAGTAGGAGCGTCGTCCTGCTCACGCTGTTGTTGCCAATGCTCACCAACAGGTTGGCGTGGTTGCCGTCCATGTGTGTCTTGAGAAGTACGCACGGAGCCTTGATCTTGGCGCCATCTGGAGCCGCCGGGGTATCGTGGGAGCGTGTCGTGGCCGTTTTGCGAAGGCCTTGACGTACGCTTCACCGTTTCACTGTTGCGCATCACCATGTTGCCCTTGGACCACCCTGCGCCATCCGCAGAAGCGGCGACAACAGTAGGGTCACGACTCGTGCTTTTCCAGACCATGTCGCTATGGTGGTTGTGATCACTAGGAAGACGTGGCAGTGTTGTCCACCCGCCTCCGTCTGTCGTAGCCATCGGTGCAGGCAGCTTGGACGTAGATGGAGCGGTAGCAGATGCGTCGTTGGCCTTCTTGCCAGCCATGGGCGACATTGATGATGAAGATGCTCGTGCACATAATGTTGGCTCGGGTTCACACACGCGACCCCCCTACCTGGCGCACCAAAGATGTCAAAGTACAACAATCTATGGGACCAACTAGGTTCTTTGCGGTTCTGCTAAGGGGATCGACGTGCACAAAGAGCGGAAGCAACAATCAACGCAGCAGATTTACCCAGGTTCGGGCTACCGTGATGTGTAAAACCCTACTCCTGTGTTGGTGGATTAAGTGTTCGTTAGCCCTTGATACAGGAGCGCGGCTTGCGGCAAGAGTGGTCAGGAGCGCAGCTACAACATGCAAATGGGCAGGGTGTCGGCCCTTGTAAAGGTTGCCATGGGCCTCCTTTTATAAATTAAGGGGTTATCATAGTGGCAAAATGCTCAAAATACTATACAGGTAGTGGCTACGGTGCCAAATACCTAACCCTGGGGACTTTGGACAAACGCATTAAATGTGCCGTGAGATGTCACGCAACATCGTCTTTCGGCAAGGATAGCCTCTCCTTCTGTGTCGTTCGCCCAGCTACCTCTTATTCCTTCTCCACACCATCAGGACGGGTGTCAAAAGGTTGATTATTTGACCGGAGCTAACATGTGCCCCGACAAACTCTACCTCACTACCTGCCCACTCGACACCTCTTTGACAAGTGACAATCTCACCGATGAGGTGGAGCGGTCGCTTGCTAGTGGGATCCTTTCGGCACGGAGCTTGCCGGGTCTTCCTTGTCGGCAACTTGGTCTTGTGTTGATTGAATCTTGAGTGCAGTTGTCCACCGGAAATTCTTGCCAGTTGGGAGGCCGTTGTCGTCTGTGCACAAGTCACGGTGCTAAATGACTTGTTCTTTAGTACACCGACACGCTTGGAGGTGAATTGTTCCACTTGACGTTCGATCATGCACCTTGTTTCTTCATGCATCTTCTTGATATAGCTTGCCATTGCGCTTGCGTCCATGTGCGCTCGTTCTTGGAGTGATAGTGGAAGTATCTCCAATGGGGACAAAGGGTTGAAGCCATACACCACTTCAAAGGGAGACTTGTCAGTGGTGGATTGGCTCGCGATTGACGTACTCGGTGATGGGTAGGCACTTTATGTTCTTCTTGATCAACACGCATAGTACCATAGACAACTTCCGGATTGTGACCTCAGTTTTGGCATCGGTTTGAGGATGATAAGCCGAAGAGAAGAGTAGCCTTATTCCGATCTTGGTGCATAGTGTCTTCCAAAAATAGCTTAGAAACTTGACATCGCGGTGTGACACAATGATCTTGGAGACTCCATGTAGTCTCAAGATATTCCTACAAAAGAGATTTGCAACATATGAAGGATCGTCGATCTTGTGACGTGGAATGAAATGTGCCATTTTGGAAAAATGGTCCACAACAACAAATACGGAATCATGGCCATTCTTAGTTCTTGGCTTACCAAGCACAAAGTACATGCTTATATCTTCCCATGGTGCAAAAGGTATTGGAAGTGGCATGTATATACCATGAGATTGAGCTTTTGACTTAGCTTTGCGACATGTAGAGCAACGGTTGGTGAAGTGTGCCACATAACGGAACATCTTTTGCCAAAGTACTTGTGGGAGAGCGTGGCAAATGTATTGTCGCATCCAAAGTAACCCATGAGTCCTCCACGGTGAGCCTCTTGCAAAAGAAACAAACGAAGAGAAGACTCGGGTATGCAAAGTTTGATAGCATGCATAAGATATCCATCTTTCATGTACTATTTCTCCCAAGAATTGTTAGCTTGAAATTTGGCATATGGAGTAGCAAACAAAACATCATGCACATACAATTCTTTGATATGCTCAAAACCAATGGCATTCAATTCAAGTTGAGTAAATAGAATGCATTTGTGGGAAAGAGCATCCGCTGCTACATTCTCTTTACCCTTGATGTACTTAATGACATAAGGAAAAGATTTGATGAAGTCACTCCATTTAGCATGTCATTTGTTCAACTTGATTTAACCCTTATGATACTTTAGACACTGGTGCAGAAAAGCCTAGCTATGGCATGGAAAAAATGGCCTTGCTGGTGTTAGAAAGTAGTGGTGGCGTTGGAGACGACGCCAATAGTATTTTAATGTTGATGGCATGCCATGTGGCCAACGCGAGTAGTGATATACATCAGTAGTGGCATTCCATGTTAGTGCGACGCCAAAATTTTCATTTGCAGAATTAAAGCAAAAAACTATACAGAAGCGTGATCCCAACCAAAATGAGAGTATGATCAAAGTTTGAGAATAGTAATTAAATCAATTTTAAACAGTACAATGCAAATACCAGAATCTAAGTTCAACAATATATACTTATTGAAATAGTGAAAAAAAGTATCAAAAATAGGCAAGTAATATAAGTACAAAATTTCAAGTAAATCGAAAATGGTAACAACATGAGATCGGCCATACACGCATGCCTACTACCTAGCTAACTAGACATTTCGGCGGGCGGCGTCAGCATCATAGTCTGGAATATGTGAACCATCGCTGCCAATGGGCCTGTAGTAGATCATGATCTCATCACGATCGTAGTCAAGGTAGAACGTGGCTCTCTCCCCAGCTTCCATCTCGTAAGCAGTTGGAAGGGCTCTTAAACCAGGGCAACCAAAATAGGTGCGATTTGACTCTTGGTGACAAGACAATTGTAGCGTTGGGCCATCATCATCTTCATGAGGGTGCATTGTAATGTGATGGTTGCATCAAGCAGAACTCGAAACTTCTCTAAGAAGTCACGCCTTGCCCCGCAAGGGATGACCTGTGCAAAATTTTAAAAAACAACTAGTTAGATAATTTCGGCCATAATCGTACCATATGAAACTCAATCAGCGCATGTTGAACTAAATCATATATATACCATCTTAGTGATGAAGTCTTTCGGAAGATCTATGAAGAACTTCCTATCCTTCTGGCATCTCAAAATCACCGGTCTCACACAGGGCATCCATTCTTTCATCGTTATACACCAAAATAAGCATAGATCATTAAACTAAATAACTAACACAGCAAAATAGAACACGTATACTAGTAATTAAACAATTCTACAAACGGTGCATGGTTCAAACATAAAATAACATGCATAAAGTTAAACAATCATTCATATACGAAATAGCTAGTCCTACCCATTTAGAAAGCTACTGGCCACAGGGGTCGGCCTCGTGGTCATCCCTCGCGGACCTAGGACGATGCTGCAGCGACTGAACGTCCTCCTCCTCCTCCTCCATGGGCTTATCCCAATCTACAGGATCCTCCTCTGCACTCTTCCTCGCTATATACTGAAGGTGCATCATCTTGTTGGTCTCTACGAGTTTGCCATCTCTCGCAAACTCCCTCAGTAATGGGTCGAACAACTATTGCTTGGCCTGGAGGTTCTCCTTCTCGTTAGCCCTACTGGATATCCTTATGTCCTCCATCGCGAGGAACTTCCCGTACTCACGACAATCAGGGAAACTTAGAATTGCATCTTCCTTATGGCACTCAACCGCCTTTGCCTCATAGGTGTGCGCCGGTAACTCTGGGGTGTCCCACTGGCCAAGCTGGTGGACAACATTGTCCTTAGTGATTGTTGCATAGTACTTAGTCCCCTTCTGTCGCACACCACGAAACTTCAGAGCCATCTGTGACTGTACTTGTAACACCTATATATATACAATCTACAATTACACTACAAGTTATGCACCACAAATCTCACTAAAAATTCTACACTACGACTACACTAAAATCGTACACTACAAATTCTACACTACAAATCTTACTAAAAAATTTACACTACAACTACACTACAATTACACTACAAATTTTGCACTACAAAGCTCACTAAAAAATCTAGACTACAATCTTACACTACAATTACACTACAAATTCTGCACTACAAATCTCACTAAAAAATATACACTAAAATCTTACACTATAATTACACTACAAATTCTACACTACAATTACACTACATTTACACTAACAATTCTACACTACAACTACACTAAAGCTCACAAGCGATAGAGATGATGGGGCTGGCAGATCCTTGATGGCGGCGGTGGAGGTGGGGACCATGGGGAGGGGGCGGCGGTGGAGGAGGAGACCACGATGAGGGGGGCAACGATGGTGGAGGAGACCACGGTGAGGAGGCTGTGCCGTAGAAGACGGCGACGCAGATGACAGGAGGCGGAGACGGAGACAGCGATGGCGGCGATGGAGGCGCGAAGACGACGAGGCGGTGGTGGAGGTGGAGATGGAGACGACGGCGGTGGAGGCGGAGACGTAGGCGGTGGCCAGGGCGCTTTGTTAGCAGCACCGCGATGGGGTGGGGATGGATTTGGGGGTTCTGGTGGGTGGGGAATCGATCCTGATGTGTACATGGGTGGTTGCATTTGAGGTGCGGTGGTGTGCTTGCTGACGTTGGCCGACGTGGTGCATAACACCATTGCTATGTTATTTTATTTTAGTTTATTTATTTTTTGTACACATTATTTTGTATTTCTATATATGTTTAGTTTATTATTTATTCTGATATTAATTATTATTTTATATTCATTTTTTGTGAATATATGGAAACAACATAGATCTCATTAATAATCTGGCCTACTTACATACATTATAAAAGGATAAGAAACAATAACAAATATAATTTCTACTACTACTAGATCTAGACTGAGAACATCATCAGTGTGGTGACTCACATGAGAAGAAATGCTTCCACCGATCCAGCTGGGAGAAAGAGGCCAAGCATGCCACCGGCTAAAAGTGCATATCGAAGCATCTTGAATTTTCTGATTTGGCCTTGCATCACATCGTTCTTGAGTTGCATCTCATCTATTTGTTGTCTAAGTGGTCCAATGGAGTAGTCGTGCAACTCCCTTACGTACTTCTGGACGAGATCAACCCATATCCATGTGTAGCGATAGTTTCTCCCTGTTATTTGTTGATCATAATATACGTACACACATATTGATGTGAGCGACACTAGATAGAGTTGAATTGTACAAATTAGCTGAAAATAGATCGAGATGTATTTTCTGTCATATATGTACCTTTCCATGGTTTGCGTGGATGCAGAACTCTTGCTCTAGATTCCATTCTATGTGCAACATATGCTATCAAGAGGGCATCGACAACCACAAAGTAGCACAGGTGCCCTTGCTCGATTCCCCGTATCTTTGACGCTGGTGGCGTAGCTGGCGGTTTGAACAGAAGTCGCGCTATTATGATAGGATGATTCACCAGATAGGTTCGGCTGCATTGGCCGTCATGAGCTCATGGCGTAGCCAACAAGGCCAGACGGGAGCTTGGCCAAGGCGGCGGAGTCCCAAACTTTTGACAAGCTCCGCCGACATGGATCCATAAGTAAGAGGAGCTAACTAGTTAGGGAGAAGAATTTTGTGGAGAATTGGAAGTGAATGTATTTGAGAAACAAAGGGGCTACCAACACATATATATATAGGGAAAACTTGTTGCTGGCGTTCACAAATAGTGGACGTCAACAATACATTATATAGCTAGGGCATTCCAGGAAATCCAACGTCACCAATATCTTCCGACTGGTGAACACAGCTGGGCCCACAAGTTGGTCGCATTTCCATTTCTATCAATGCCATCACTACCTGTACAAAGATGACGTGCCAATTTGTCCAACGCCAGCGCTATTTGGAAAAAATAGAGCTGGCGTCACTTCAAAGTGGGGTGCCACCAACAAGAGTTATGGCTAGCACTTCCTCCACTAGTGAGAGTTTCATGATCGGTATGAATGACAAATTCACGTGGTCAAAGATAATGCTCCCAAACATGTAAAACTCTCAACAAAGCATATAAATACTTGCCATATATGGGGTATTTAAGTTGTGTACCGGAGATTCTTTCACTAAAGTACACATTTGGGCGTTTCTCTTGCATTAACACACCTCCTATGCCATTACCACTAGCTTCACAATTCACTTCAAATGTTTTATCGAAGTTAGGTAATGCGTATTGGGGAACGTTGCATGGGAAACAAAAAATTTCCTACGCTTCACCAAGATCAATCTAGGAGATGAGCATCTACGAGAGGAGAGATCGGATCCACATAACCTTGTAGATCGCTAAGCGGGAAGCGTTAAGATACGCAGTTGATGTAGTCGAACGTCTTCGCGATCCAAATCGCAAGCCGTCCCGCGATCAAATCACGATCTAGCGCCGAATGGAAGGCACCTCCGCGTTCAGCACACGTACAGCTCGATGACGATCTTCGGCTCATTGATCCAGCAAGCGAGGGTGGAGAGGTAGATAAGTTCTCCGGCAGCACAACGGCGTGGTGGCGGTGGTGGTGAACTGATCCGGTAGGGTTTCGGAGAGCTCTACCGAACAGATCTAGAGGAGAAAACGATCTAGAGGGAGAGAGGGCAGCACGTGGCTTTTTCAGGTGTTGGCTGCCCTCAAAACCTCCACTATATATAGCAGGGAGGGGAGGAGCGGTGGCAGACCTAGGGGAAACCCTAGGGCTGGCCGATCGGCCCAAGGGGGGAGAGTCCTCCCCCCACATGGGAGGTCGAGGCTAGGGAGGACTCCCTCCCCACTTGGCCACCTCCACCCCTTGCGCATGGGCCCCTTAAGGGCTGGCTTCCCAGCCCACCAGGGGCTGGTGCGCCACCTCCTAGGCCCATGTGGCCCCTGGGGTGGGTGGGCCCCACCCGGTGGACCCCCGGAACCCTTTCGGCACTCCCCATACAATACCGGAAACGCCCGAAACTTTTCCGGAGCCCGAATACCAGTTTCCTATATATAAATCTTTACCTCCGGACCATTCCAGAGCTCCTCGTGACGTCCGTGATCTCATCCGGGACTCCGAACAACCTTCTGTCACCAACATACATAACTCAATAATACCAAAGCGTTACCGAACGTTAAGTGTGCAGACCATGCGGGTTCGAGAACTATGTAGACATGACTGAGACACCTCTACGGTCAATAACCAATAGCGGGACCTAGATGCCCATATTGGTTCCTACATATTCTACGAAGATCTTTATCGGTTGAACCTCTATGTCAAGGATTCAGTTAATCTCGTACGTGGTTCCCTTTGTTTATCGGTATGTTACTTGCCCGAGATTCGATCGTCGGTATCTCCATACATAGTTCAATCTCGTTACCGGCAAGTCTCTTTAATCGTTCCGTAATACGAGATCCCGTGGCTAACTCTTTAGTCACTTTGCTTGCAAGCTCATTGTGATGTTGTATTACCGAGTTGGCCCTGAGATACCTCTCCGTCACACGGAGTAACAAATCCTAGTCTTGATCCATGCCAACTCAACACAGCCTCGGAGATACCTGTAGAGCATCTTTATAGTCACCCAGTTACGTTGTGACGTTTGATACACACAAGGTACTCCTCCGGTGTCAGTGAGTTACATGATCTCATGGCCATAGGAACAGATACTTGACATGCAGAAAACAATAGCAATAAAGTTGACACGATCATATGCTACGTTCATAGTTTGGGTCTTGTCCATCACATCATTCTCCAAATGATGTGATCCCGTTATCAAATGACAACTCATGTCTATGACTAGGAAACCATAGCCATCTTTGATCAACGAGCTAGTCCATTAGAGGCTTACTAGGGACACATTGTTGTCTATGTACCCACACATGTATTTGAGTTTCCAATCAATACAATTATAGCATGGATAATAAACATTTATCATGAACAAGGAAATATAATAATAACCATTTTATTATTGCCTCTAGGGCATATTTCCAACAGTCTCCCACTTGCACTAGAGTCAATAATCTAGCTCACATCACTATGTGATTTACATTGTAATGAATCTTACACCCATACAGTTCTGGTGTTGATCATGTTTCCCTCATGGAAGAGGCTTAGTCACCGGATCTGCAACATTCAGAGCCGTGTGTACTTTGCAAATATTTATGTCGCGGATGGAATTGAAGCGTCGCTTTATGTGTCTGGTCCTCTTGTGAAACCTTGGTTCCTTGGCTAGAGCAATGGCACCAGTGTTGTCACAGAACAGAGTCATTGGTTCTAGTGCACTGGGCACAACTCCAAGATCCGTCATGAACTGCTTCATCCAGAAACCTTCCTTCGCCGCCTCCGAGGCAGCTATGTACTCCGCTTCGCATGTAGAATCAACTACCACGCTTTGCTTGGAACTACACCAGCTTACCACTCCTCCATTGAGAATAAATACGTATCCGGTTTGAGACTTAGAGTCATCTGGATCAGTGTCAAAACTTGCATCGACGTAACCCTTTACGACGAGCTTTTTATCACCTTCATAAACAAGAAACATTTCCTTAGACCTTTCCAGGTACTTTAGGATATTCTTGACCGCCGTCCAATGATCCACACCTGGATTACTTTGAAACCTTCTGGCCATACTTATGGCAAGGCTGACGTCTGGTCTTGTGCACAGCATTGCATACATGATAGAGCCTATGGCAGAAGCATAGGGGATGACACTCATCTTTTCTCTATCCTCTGCTGTCACCGGGCATTGAGTCTTACTCAACTTCACAACTTGCAGTACAGGCAAGAACCCTTTCTTGGACTGATCCATTTTGAACTTCTTCAAAACTTTATCAAGGTATGTGCTCTGTGAAAGTCCTATTAAGCGTCTTGATCTATCTCTATAGATCTTGATGCCTAATATGAAAGCAGCTTCTCCTAGGTCCTTCATTGAAAAACTCTTGTTCAAGTATTCCTTCACGCTTTCCAATAATTCTATATTGTTTCCAATCAATAATATGACATCCACATAATATATTAGAAACACTATAGAGCTCCCACTCACTTTCTTGTAAATACAAGCTTCTCCATAAACTTGTATAAACCCAAACGCTTTGATCACCTCATCAAAGTGCTTATTCCAACTCCGAGATGAATGCACCAGTCCATAAATGGATCGCTGGAGCTTGCAAACTTGGTCAGCATTCTCTGGATTGACAAAACCTTCTGGTTGCATCATATACAACTCTTCCTCAAGGAAACCGTTGAGGAACGCTGTTTTGACATCCATCTGCCAAATTTCATAATCGAAAAATGCAGCTATTGCTAACGTGATTCTGACGGACTTAAGCATCACTACGGGAGAGAAAGTCTCATCGTAGTCAATTCCTTGAACTTGTGAAAAACCCTTTGCCACAAGTCGAGCTTTATAGACGGTGACATTACCGTCCACGTCCGTCTTCCACTTAAAGATCCATTTATTCTGAATGGCCTTTCGCCCTTCAGGTAATACTTCCAAAGTCCACACTTTGTTTTCATCCATGGATCCTATCTCGGATTTCGTGGCCTCTAACCATTTGTCGGAATCCGGGCCCACCATAATTTCTCCATAGCTCGTAGGTTCATCGTTGTCCACGAACATGACCTCCAAGACATGGTTACCGTACCATTTAGGAGCAGTACGTGTCCTTGTCGACCTATGAGGTTTGACAGTAACTTGATCCGAAGCTTCATGATCACTATCATTAGCTTCCTCTTCAACTGATGTAGGCTCCACAGAAACATCTTTCTGCGCTGTGCTCCTCTCTGGTTGAAGTGAAGGTTCAACAACCTCATCAAGTTCTATCTTCCTCCCACTCAATTCTTTCGAGAGAAACTCTTTCACGAGAAATGACCTGTCCTTAGCGAAAAACACTTTCCCTTTGGATTTGAGATAGAAGGTGTACCCAACCATCTCTTTTGGGTATCCTATGAAGACGCATTTCTCCGCTTTGGGTTCTAGCTTTTCAGGCTGAAACTTTTTGACATAAGCATTGCATCCCCAAACTTTAAGAAACGACAACTTTGGTTTCTTGCCAAACCAAAGTTCATACGGAGTCGTCTCAACGGATTTAGATGGTGCCCTATTTAAAGTGAATGCAGCTGTCTCGAACGCATCACCCCAAAACAATAGCGGCAAATCGGCAAGAGACATCATAGACCGCACCATATCCAATAAGGTTCCATTACGACATTCGGACACACCATTACGCTGTGGTGTTCCAGGTGGCGTCAACTGTGAAACAATTCCACCTTGTGTTAAGTGATTGCCAAACTCATAACTCAGATATTGTCCTCCTCGATCTGATCATAGGAATTTAATCTTCTTGTTACGATGATTCTCAACTTCACTCTGAAATTGCTTGAACTTTTCAAATGTTTCAGACTTATGTTTCATTAAGTAAATATACCCACATCTACTTAATTCATCGGTGAAGGTGAGAAAATAATGATATCCACCGCACGCCTCAATGCTCATTGGACCGCACAACATAGTATGTATGATTTCCAACAAGTCACTTGCCCGTTCCATTGTTCCAGAGAACGGGGTCTTAGTCATCTTGCCCATGAGACATGGTTCACATGTGTCAAGTGATTCAAAATCAAGTGACTCCAAAAGTCCATTAGCATGGAGTTTCTTCATGTGTTTACACCAATATGACCTAAGCGGCAGTGCCACAAGAAAGTGGTACTATCATTATCAACTCTACATCTTTTGGCATCAATGTTATGAACATGTGTATCATCACTATCGAGATTCAATAACAAACAAACCCCTCACATTGGGTGCATGACCATAAAAGATATTACTCATATAAATTAACAACCATTATTCTCTAATTTAAATGAGTAACCGTCTCGCAATAAACAAGATCCAGATATAATGTTCATGCTTAACGCAGGCACTAAATAACAATTATTTAGGTTCATCACTAATCCTCATGGTAATCGAAGAGCGAGCGTGCCGACGGCGATCACATCAACCATGGAACCATTTCCCACGCGCATCCCCACTTCATCCTTTGCCAGCCTCCGTCTATTCCGCAGTTCCTGTTTTGAGTTGCAAATGTGAGCAACCGAACCGGTATCAAATACCCAGGCACAACAACGAGAGTTGGTAAGGTACACATCAATAACATGTATATCATATATACCTTGTTTGTTGTTGGCCGCCTTCTTGTCGGCCAGATACTTGGGGCAATTCTGCTTCCAGTGGCCAGTACCCTTGCAATGAAAGCACTCAGTTTCTGGCTTGGGTCCAGCCTTGGGTTTCTTCACGGGAGGGGCAACTGATTTGTCACTCTTCTTGGAGTTACCCTTCTTGCCCTTGCCATTCTTCTTGAAACTAGTGGTTTTATTGACCATCAACACTTGATGCTTCTTTTGGATTTCAGACTCAGCGAGCATCGCAAACAGCTCGGTGACTGACTTGTTCATCCCTTGCATGTTATAGTTCCACACAAAGCTCTTGTAGCTAGGTGGCAGTGATTGAAGAACTCTGTCAGTGATCGCCTCCGACGGGAGAGCAATTCCCAACTCAGCCAGACAGTTGGAATACCCAGACATTCTGAGTATGTGTTCACTGACAGAACCGTTCTCCTCCATCTTGCAAGCATAGAACTTATCGGAGGTCTCATACCTCTCGATCAGGGCATTCTTTTCAAAGATAAACTTCAACTCCTAGAACATATCATATGCTCCATGACGTTCAAAATGCCTTTGAAGTCCTAGTTCTAAGCCATACAATTTAGCACACTAAACTATTGAGTAATCATCCGAATGCGATTGCCAGGCGTTCACAACGTCTGCAGACGACACTGGAGCGGGTGGCTCACCGAGTGGTGCATCAAGGACATAAGCCTTTTGGGAAACCATGAGGATAATCCTCAGATTACGGGCCCAGTCTACAAAGTTACTTCCATCATTTTCAGCTTTGCTTTCTCTAGGAATACACTGAAATTCAGGGGAACTACTGCGCGAGCCATTCATCTACAACACAAATTTGCAAAGACAACTTAGACTATTGTTCAAGATAATGAGTTTAGTTAATCATATTACTTAAAAAACTCCCACTCAAATTGACATCCCTCCCATCATCCGAGTGATACATGATCCAAATTCATCAACCCAAGTCCGATCATCACATGAGATGAGGTGGTTTCAATGGTGAACATCTCCACGTTGATCATATCTACTATATGAGTCATGTTTGACCTTTCGGTCTCTTGTGTTCCGAGGCCATGTCTGTACATGCTAGGCTCGTCAAGTTTAACCCGAGCGTTCCGCATGTGCAACACTGGCTTGCACCCGTTGTATGCAAACGTAGAGTCTATCACACCCAATCATCACGTGGTGTCTCGAAACGATGAACTTTCGCAACGTTGCACACTCGGGGAGAAGACAATTCTATCTTGAAATTTTAGTGAGGGATCAGCTTATAATTCTACCGTCCTCCTACACAAAATAAGATGCATAAAAGGATTAACATCACATGCAAATCATAAGTGACATGATATGGCCATGAACTTGTGCTTTTGATCTCCATCTTCAAAGCACCAGCATGATCTCCATCATCACCGGCATGACACCATGATCTCCATCATCTTGATCTCCATCAACGTGTCGCCATCGGGGTTGTCGTGCCAACCATGCTTCTACTACTATTGCTACCGCTTAGCGATAAAGTAAAGCATTACATAGCGCTTAATGAGTGACACGCAGGCCACATAATAATTAAAGACAACCCTATGGCTCTTGCCGATTGCCATATCAACATGCAAGTTGATATAAACTATTACAAAACATGATCATCTCATATATCAAATATATATCATCATGTCTTTGGCCATATCATATCACAACATACCCTGCAAAAACAAGTTAGACGTCCTCTAATTTGTTGTTGCATGTTTAATGTGGCTGCTACGGGTATCTAGCAAAAACGATTCTTACCTACGCAAAACCACAACGGTGATATACAAGTTGCTATTTAACCTTCTACAAGGACCGCATTTGTTGAATCCGATTCAACTAAGGTAGGAGAGACAGACACCTGCCAGCCATCTTACGCAACAAAGTTACATGTCAGTTGATGGAACCGGTCTCATGTACGAGGACATGTAAAGTTGGTCCGGGCCGCTTCATCCCACAATACCGCTGAATCAAGAAAAGACTAAGGAAGGAAGCAATCTGAATATCAACGCCCACAAACTCCTTTGTGTTCTACTCGTGATCTCATCTACGCATAGACCTAGATCATGATGCCACTGTTGGGGAACGTTGCATGGGAAACAAAAAATTTCCTACGCTTCACCAAGATCAATTTAGGAGATGAGCATCTACGAGAGGAGAGATCAGATCCACATACCCATGTAGATCACTAAGCGGGAAGCGTTAAGAAACGTGGTTGATGTAGTCGAACGTCTTCGCAATCCAAATCACAAGCCGTCCCGCGATCCAATCATGATCTAGCGCCAAACGGACGGCACCTCCGCGTTCAACACATGTACAGCTCAATGACGATCTCCACCTCCTTGATCCAGCAAGCGAGGGCGGAGAGGTAGATGAGTTCTCCAGCAACACAACGGCGTAGTGGCGGTGGTGGTGAACGGATCTACCGAACAAATCTAGAGGAGAAAACGATCTAGAGGGAGAGAGGGCAACACGTGGCTTTTTCAGGTGGTGGCTGCCCTCAAAACCTCCACTATATATAGGAGGGAGGGGAGGAGGGGTGGCAGCCCTAGGGGAAACCCTAGGGCTGGCCGATCGGCCCAAGGGGGGAGAGTCCTCCCCCCACAAGGGAGGTGGAGGCTAGGGAGGACTCCGTCCCCACTTGGCCACCTCCACCCCTTGCACATGGGCCCTTAGGGGTTGGCTACCCAGCCCACCAGGGGCTGGTGCGCAACCACCTAGGCCCATGTGGCCCCTGGGGTGGGTGGGCCCCTCCCGGTGGACCCCCAGAACCCTTTCGGCACTCCCGATACAATATCGGAAACGCCCGAAACTTTTCTGGAGCCTGAATACCACTCTCCTATATAAAAATCTTTACCTCCGGACCATTTCGGAGCTCCTCGTGACGTCCGTGATCTCATCCGGGACTCCGAACAACCTTCGGTCACCAACATACATAACTCAATATTACCAAATAGTTACTGAACGTTAAGTGTGCAGACCCTGCGGGTTCGAGAACTTTGTAGACATGACCGAGACACCTCTACGGTCAATAACCAATAGCGGGACCTGGATGCCCATATTGGTTCCTACATAATCTACGAAGATCTTTATCGATTGAACCTCTATGTCAAAGATTCAGTTAATCCCGTACGCTGTTCCCTTTGTTTATCGGTATGTTACTTGCCCGAGATTCGATCGTCGGTATCTCCATACCTACTTCAATCTCGTTACCGGCAAGTCTCTTTACTCGTTCCGTAATACAAGATCCCATGGCTAACTCTTTAGTCACTTTGCTTGCAAGCTCATTGTGATGTTGTATTACCGAGTGGGCCCTGAGATACCTCTCCGTCACACGGAGTAACAAATCCTAGTCTTGATCCATGCCAACTCAACACACCCTCGGAGATACCTGTAGAGCATCTTTATAGTCACCCAGTTACGTTGTGATGAATGATACACACAAGATACTCCTCCGGTGTCAGTGAGTTACATGATCTCATGGTCATAGGAACAGATACTTGCCATGTAGAAAACAATAGCAATAGACTTGACACGATCATATGCTACGTTCATAGTTTGGGTCTTGTCCGTCACATCATTCTCCTAATGATGTGATCCCATTATCAAATGAGAACTCATGTCTATGACTAGGAAACCATAGCCATCTTTGATCAATGAGCTAGTGCATTAGAGGCTTACTAGGGACACATTGTTGTCTATGTACCCACACATGTATTTGAGTTTCCAATCAATACAATTACAGCATGGATAATAAACATCTATCATGAACAAGGAAATTTAATAATAACCATTTTATTATTACCTCTAGGGCATATTTCCAACAATGCGAGCAAAGGTGCATGTGTAAGAAAAAATTTAAGCTCATTAAAAGCTATGTCTTTGGATGGTCCCCAAACAAAAGGAGCATTCTTCTTACTCAAAGCATGCAACGAAGATGCTATGGTGCTAAAGTCCTTAACAAATCGATGACAAAATCAGGCTAAGACAAGGAAACTACGCATTTGTTACAAATTCGTCGGTAGGGCCAAGTTGAAATTGCATCAATTTTAGACTCATCGACTTGAACACCCTTAGAGGAGACAACAAATCCAAGGAAAACTAGCTTGTCAACACTAAAAGTGCATTTTTTTCATATTCGCATAAAGTTGCTCTTTTCAAAGGACTTGCAAAACTTCCCTAACATGTGACACATGCTCTTCTAGACATTTACTAAACACAAGAATATCATCAAAGTATACAGCAACGCAATAACCAATGAGATGTTGAAGGACATAATGAATCACAGACATGAATGTACTAGGCACTTGAGATGGACCCATAGGTTTAACCAACCATTCATAAAGGCAAAATTAGGTTTTGAAAGCCGTTTTCCATTCAACACCTTATTGCATGTATATTTGGTAGTAGACACTTTTAAGGTCGGTTTTAGAGAAAATTGTGGCACCACTTAGTTCATCTAGCATGTCATCAAGCCATGGTATTTGGTGGTGATACCTAACAGCGATAACATTAATGGTGCGACAATCGGAACACGTGCGCATACTATCATCTTTCTTAGGCACAAGAATAACCGGAACCACACAAGGGCTTAAGCTCTCGCGTACATACCCGTTTTCGAGGAGTTTGTGAACTTGCCTTTGTATTCCTTTTGTTTCCTCATGGTTGACACGGTATGGTGCTTTGTTCGGTAGAGTTGTGCCGCGGATGAGGTCGATGTGGTGTTCGATGCCGCGAAAAGGAGGTAGTACCGGAGGTAGCTCATCGGGAAAAACATCCTCAAATTCCTACAATAAACGAGACAAAACCAAAGGAAGATTTTGTGAAGTATTAGTCCACATGACCTCATCTTTGCACACAAGTACAAAGTGAAGCCCGTTTGATGATCTCTCACTCAGATCCCTTAAGTCTCGTTTGGTGGCTAGCAATACTAGGTCTTTCTTTTCCCTCATCGAGGAGTCACTCAAATTTGGCTTGTAGCACTCACTCTCTTTTAGGTGGATCGATCTCTCACTTTTATCTCCATGATGGGTTGAAGCTTGCTTGTCAGCGGTGACTTGACTTTGCGACATTGCCCGAAGCATATATTCTTTGTCCTTCATCTTGAAGCTATAGTGATTGGTGGGACCATTGTGGATGATGCCGTGGTCAAACTACCAAGGTCTACCAAGAAGTAGGTGGCACACGAACATGGTAACGACATCACACTCCAACATGTCTTCATATGGACCAATCATGATGGAGACTTGAATGGTGTCGCCGACTTGGAGGGTGTTGTAGTCATTTAGCCAAAGAACCTTGTAGGGGCGAAGATGCTTCTTCTTGACCATTTGTAGCTTGGAACAAAGTTACCTTGACGAATCTCCCTTGGGTGCCCGCTTTGGTGTGGAAGATAGTGCAGCGTTGGTCGTCGTCTTGTTTTTGTTGAAGTGTCAAAACCTTGGAAACAACGAGAGCAGGGCTCGGATCGTTGTCGCAAAGGATTTGCACATCTTCATCTTCATTCACTTTGTGGTGCATGGCCACATGCTCCAATGCATCCATCTCATTGTTACTCATGGAATCATAAGTGTCATCATCGTGAAGAATCATAGTGCGTCTTGTTGGGCACTCGAAAGTCATGTGTCCTCGGCCCATGCAAGTGAAGCATTGAATTGAACTTGTCTTAGCGGATGCATCACTTGGAGTTGTAGAGGATGAAGCTCTTGGCTTGTAGTTGCTCGTGGGGGGTAGCTTGACAAAGTTTTATTGTCCTTGTAACTAGACTTGTCATGGGTAGTTGTTGGAGTTCTTGTAGTCGAAGGTGTTGAAGATGGAGAAGCTTGAGTACTTGAGCCGTAGGTCTCGGAAGAAAAGTTGGAGTACTTGTAGTCATCTTGCACTTGACGTTCTGCCTTTGATGATTGATGTACTAGCTCAAGAAGGTTTGTGTAATGTTGGAAGTTCACAATCTTCTTGATTTGGTAGTTGAGCCCATTCAAGAAACGCACCATTGTTTCTGCATCATCTTCCTTGACATTGGCTCGGATCATTGCCATTTCCATTTCTTGATAGTATTTTTCAACCGACTTTGTGCCTTGCTTGAGGAGTTCTAGTTTCTTGAAGAGATCACGATTTTAGTGAGTAGGCACAAAACGAGCTCTCATGAGGTCCTTCATATAATTTCAAGTCGTGATAGGAGGTTCGCCTTTCTCTCTACTCTGCTCGATCACTTGCTCCCACAAAATGAGAACATAATCTTGGAACCCAAGTGAAGTTGTTGCGATCTTCTTTTCTTTGTTGTAGTTGTGTAGACGGAAGATCTTCTTAGCCTTAAGTGCACATGAGAAGTAATCTTCGGAATCATTTCCTCCGGAGAACTTAGGCATGGTGAACTTGAGATTGCCAAAGAATTGTCCATTGTTGTGGTGTGGTGACGATGCCCTTGTCTTGGAGGTGGCGCATCATTGTCGATGTTGTGTGGGCGATGCTCTTGCCTTGGTGCTTATTCTTTGTCCGGTTTGTCATAATTAGCATGAGGGCGTTGACGAGGCAAACGCACCCGGTTGATCTATTCTTGGCGCTCTTCTTGGCTACCAGCTTCTTCTTGGCGTTCATGCAGGAGTGCTTCTTGTTCTTTGCGCGCTTGGCTGTTGCACTCTTCCAAGGAGCGAGTTGCGTCGCGGAGGGCATGTTGAGCTTGACGCGCTTGTTCTTCACGGTGATGTTGTTCTTGTTCATTCTCTTGTTGACGACGTCGTTCTCACTCTCGTAGGTGATCTTGTAACCCATTTCCATGGAATGGATTGTCCAAAGCTTGACGTTAGCAAGCATATTGTGAACTTGGATCGGAGTGGTCGTCTCAAAGATGAGAACGCGCTCGAGGAGGACTTGCGCCGGAAGAAGAATCCGATGATTGAGTGGAGCCGCCTTGATGATGTAGATGTTGAAGGACCATCAAGGTACGGAACCCGTACATTTGGCTTGATAGCTTGGTGTCGAGGTAGTCCCTCGTACGTTCCTCTGATCGGCGTGAGTCGGTGGCGTGTTGCACGATGCGGTCGTTTAAGACATCTTGCGATTGGCGCATGGCTTTTTGTGCGCCGAAGAAGTGCATCTTTGTGACATAGTCGTTCGTTTTGTCGTCGTGCTCCTCAAATGTCGGTTTGGGTATGCTTGACCTATCCATAGCACTCAAAGGAAATGTGAATGCAAAATGAGAAGGACAATACCAAATTTACCGTTTTGTATGTTGAAAATTGATCAAAGATCACTCAATGTGTAACACGCAAGTAGTCGAATTGGTACCGGAGTTTGTCACTCTCACACCTACACAAAATAATCCTTATCGAGTTGCTTGGTTACGATAGTGGCACAAAATTCAAGCAATTCGTGACTCAAGATTCAATAATTTTGAAAAAGATTCGCAAATTTGCAAGTGGGGCAAATAGATCAATAGAAGTGAGTGCACCCGGAAACACGCACACGGATAGCTAATTGGGGTCGTGCAACCAAGGAATGAGCACAAAATGTGGTATCCATGGAAAAAGCTCGTGTTGCACAACAGTAGAGAGACGCTAGCACGATTGCTCAAATGGGCGCGATACAAACTTTTGCACAACCTATAAGAAACAAAACGTGTTATCTTTCTAACCCGACTATGCTATGTATGTATGCGGCACGATGACATTCTCTCAAGTGATCCAAGATGATCAATTATGATATGAAAATTGGCGATGATATTGCTTTTGCTCTTATTCTTAGCTTAAAATCTTTGCTTCTCTTTTTCTTTGGCAATGATATTTTGCATGGTCACTATGCAGAATGTGCATACCAAGATAGCAATTATGTATATACGGGGACAATTTGCAACACAAGAGATGATACTATGATTGATGCATGCAATTCAAGCTATGAGGAGTATGTATCACTAAAGTGCACAAGTAGCGTAGCCCGGCAATACTCAATGGCTAGTCTCGATAGACAAGTAACACAAATAGCCTCGGGGTGACAATGCAATGTTAAGGGACTATATAAGAGTGTCATCGGGGTTACCGTCCTTGCTTACGGTGAAGTGTCAACGCTGATCTGGTCGGCGATGATTCCGGGCGGTGATGAGCGATGGTGACGATCATGAACCGCTCCTAAGTAGAGGAAACACCTTAGGAAACGGCAAATCTCCGGCTCAAAATCTCAAATGTCTAATGTTTTGTGGAAAGGTGGTGGTTGCTTCGGAAGGAAATGGTGAAAAATTGGTCAAAATTCTGAAAAATGAAGTCGAACAAAACAGATTTTTCCGGTTGTCCGAGAACTATCAGACGATCGAAGCGGCCGAACGTCAGGAAATGGTCACACGACCAGTGGCTGGCAAATTTAAGGATTGACCATGGGGGAAAGGATGAACTCATAATCTTTTCGCAAAATTGGGACGAATTTGTGGATGGAAATGAGGAGGATGATGGGAGAAAGCTAGATCCACCCAAAACACTTCGAATCCACGGATCAGAATCAATAAAATCTCGTGAAAACCACAAATCACAATTTTTTTGGTATGGATATTTTTGTCGGAATTTTCGGAATTAGGTCAAAATAAACGAAAATTGGATACCAAATGGGGGGATGAGACTCCAAGATGTGAATCAACGTGGCTCTTAATACCTAGTTGATACGGGGCCAAGCCCTCGAGGTGAATCTTTTCACACTTGGAGGGAGAAACGAGAGAAATCTAGACAAACACTCAAGACAAACTCCAATCACACATCCACTAAATCCATGAAACACAAGAGGATACAATTATTCAAGTTCAACGCGGGATACAAGTAAAGATGATATTTCTTCCCACTCAAAGTGATGGGTGATAACCCACAAGTGTAGGGGATCGTTTGTAGCCTTTTTCGATAAATAAGAGTGTCGAACCCAACGAGGAGCTAAAGGTAGAACAAATATTCCATCAAGTTCTATCGACCACCGATACAACTCTACGCACACTTTAACGTTTGCTTCACCTAGAACAAGTATGAAACTATTTTGTAGGTGAAAGGATAGTTTGCACGAATAAAACTAGAAGTACTTAGTGGGAATAAAACTACGAGTAAAATGCAAGATAATAAAAGTTAGTTGTTTAGTAGAAAGCTTTTGTCAAACAAGGAGGTTATTTGTCCCTAGGCAATTGATAACTAGACCGGTAATCATTCTTGCAATTTTATATGAGGGAGAGGCATGAGATAACATACTTTCCGTACTTGGATCATATGCACTTATGAATAGAACTCTAGCAAGCATCCGCAACTACCAAATATCATTAAGGTAAAACCCAACCATAGCATTAAGTATCAAGTCCTCTTTACTCCCATATGCAACAACCCACTTACTCGGGTCTGTGTATTCTGTTACTCACGCCACCCACCATAGGCAAATCATGAACATATTGCAACACCCTACAATGGGGATCCCCCACGTTTGCGCGAGACGGAGGGCACTGTAGGACAACACCATAATAAAATATACACTCATACCAACCACGATCATCAATTAGCCCATAGGACAAAACGGATCTACTCAAACATCATAGGATAGCCAAATATCATTGGGAAATAATATATGGAGTTGATCACCATGTTTAAGTAGAGATTACATCGGGGAAAAGAGGTTATACACTGCTGCATAGAGGGAAGAGAGAGTTGGTGTTGACGGCGGTGAAGTTGTTGGAGTAGATCGCCGTCACGATGATTGCCCCGACGGCATTCCGGCGCCACCGGGAGAGAGGGGGAGAGAGCCCCCTCCTTATTCTTCTTCTTCCTTGGCCTCCCCCTAGATGGGAGGAGACTTCCCCCTCTGGTCCATGGCCTCCATGGTGGCGGAGGTGCAGGAGCCCCTCCGAGATTAGATCTCCCTCTCTGTTCTCTTCTGTTTCGCGTTCCTGTTTTTCGGCCGAAAACCATTTCTTATATTCCCGGAGATCCATAACTCCGATTGTGCTGATATTTTAACACGATTTTTTTCCGGATATAAGCTTCCTTGCGCCCGAAGTAGAGCTCCAACCGACTTACGAGGTGACCACAACCCACCACCACGCGCTTGGGCCCTAGGGCGCGCCCTGGTGTCTTGTGGTGGATGTGGGCCTCCTTTTGCGTTGATTCCGCCTCCCAAAAATCACAAATAGTCCAAAATAATTCTCCGTAAATTTTTATCATGTTTGGACTTCGTTTGATATGGATATTCTGCGAAACGAAAAACATGCAACAAACAGGAATTGGCACTGGGCACTGGATCAATATGTTAGTCCAATAAATCATATAAAATGTTGCCAATAATATGTGAAAGTTGTATAATATTGGCATGAAACAATCAAAAATAATAGATACGACGAAGACGTATCAGCATCCCCAAGTTTAATTTCTCCTCGTCCTCGAGTAGGAAAATGATAAAAACATAATTTTTGATGTGGAATGCTACCTAGCATAATCTTGATCATATATCTAATCATGGCATGAATATTAAGACACAAGTTATTCAAAGCAATAGTCTATAATTTGACATAAAGACATTAATACTCAGGCATCCCAACAAACAATCATGTCTTTCAAAATATCAAGGCTAAAGAACGCTATCCCTACAAAATCATATAGCCTTGTCATGCTCTGTCTTCTTAACACAAAGTATAAATCATGAACTACCCCGGTGTCAGCCAAGCAATTGGTTCATACTTTTTAACGCGCTTCAGCATTTTCAACTCTCACGCAATACATGAGCGCAAGCCATGGATATAGCACTATGGGTGGAATAGAATGCGGTGGTAGACATTAATATAGAGAAGAGAAAAAGAAAGATAGTCTCACATCGAAGCGGCTAATCAACGGGCTATGGAGATGCCCATCAATTGATATCAATGCGAGGAGTAGGGATTGCCATGCAACGGATGCACTAACAGCTATAAGTGTATGAAAGCTCAATATGAAAACTAAGTGGGTGTGCATCTAACTCTATAATGAAAAATTCCCACTAGTATATGAATGTGACGACATAGGAGACTCTCTATATGAAAAACATGGTGCTGCTTTGAAGCACAAGTGTGGAATTAGCATGCCCCTTCTCTCTTTGTCTCTCATTTTTTCCTTTTTTTTCTTTTTTTTCTTTTTTTTCTTTTTTTTCGTCTTCTCTATCTTTTTTTATATTTGTATGGATCCTCATCCCGACTTGTGGGGGAATCATAGTTTCCATCATCCTTTCCTCACTGGGACATGCTCTAATAATGAATAATGATGATCATCACACTTCTATTTACTTACAACTCGATATTACAACTCGATAGTAGAACAAAGTATGACTCTATATGAATGCCTCTGGCAGTGTACTAGGATGTGCAATGATCTAGCGTAGCAAAGATATCAAAAAAATGGACAAGCCATGGAAACATCATGCTAGCTATCTTACGATTATGTAAAGCAATATGACAATGAATGCTCAAGTCATCAAAACGGAAGCGGTGGAAGTTGCATGGCAATATATCTCGGAATGGCTATGGAAATGCCATAATAGGTAGGTATGGTGGCTGTTTTGAGGTTTATGTGTGATAGAGCCTATCATATCACGGGGTTTGGATGCACCGGCGAAGTTTGAACCGACTCTCGAGGTGAGAAAGGGCAATGCACGGTACCGTAGAGGCTAGCAAATTGCGAAAAGGTAAGAGTGCGTATAATCCATGGACTCACATTAGTCATAAAGAACTCACATACTTATTGCAAAAGTTTATTAGCCCTCGAAGCAAAGTATTACTACGCATGCTCCTAGGGGGGAGGTTGGTAGGAGTTTACCATCTCGCGCCCCCGACCTTCACACAAAGATAGACAATCAAGGATAAATTGTGCTCCAACTTCCTGGCATAACGGGAGACTATACGTGCATGTTTTGGGAATCACAAACCATAACACCAATATCTTACTAAACACAATCATCCACTAGTACCTCCCACATATTATCATCTCTATATCGCAAAACTATTGCAAGGAATCAAACATATCATATTCAGTGATCCATAAGTTTATGTAGGATTTTATGACTAACCATCCAAATGACCAATTCTTGTTGACTCTCTAAATAGATATAAGTGAAGCAAGAGAGTTTAATTCTTTCTACAAAAGTCCATGCTCTAATAATTATAAGTGAAGCAAAAGATCATTCTACAAATAACGATTTTCTATGTGAAGAGAAACAGGCAATCCAAACTTCAAATGATATAAGTGAAGCACATGAAGCATTCTATAAAGCCATACTCAAAAGAAATAAGTGAAGTGCAATGAGAATTCTATAAATCAACCCTGGACTATCTCATACCAGCATGGTGCATAAAAGAAAAGTGAAAATAAAACACAAAAGACGCTCCAAGATTTACACATATCACATGAACGAAACAAAAACGAAAACATACCGATACTTGTTGAAGAAAGATGGGATGCCTTCCGGGGCATCCCCAAGCTTAGACGCTTGAGTATCCTTGGTGATGACGGGCAAATGGCTGGGCATGCTCAGGAAGCCTTGAAGTTCGTCCAGCCATTTTCCCGTCATCAGATTCTGGCACGCCCAGTGGGACCTATTTCTCCCCTCATCTTTGAATTCCAACATAGGATTGCAACATATGAAATTCCAAAGTACATAAGGCATAAAATATTTTGTACCCATATAAAAATATATGAAGAAAACTAATATATGGTTTTCTTTATTTCAAGGTATGGAAGGCCAAGTGCAATAGTTTGTGACGCTTCGCTTTGGTGACCTTTGGCTTGATGTGCCAATCGGTCCTATCGTGACCTCACTGAGTGAAAGTTGGAAGACTACTGCTGCATCTCCAGTTGTACCAGATCAAGAAGAGGTCACTTCTCCAGCAATGGAGGGGTTCACACCTGTTTTGTCAAAGTCTGCAAAGAGGAGAATGAGGGCTGCTCGAAACAGGGTTGCTCAGAGTTCTGCAAGAGGGGTTGCTCATGCTGATGACAATTCAACTCCAGTGTCAGTTGTGCAAGGAAAGACAGTTGAGGCAGGACCATCCGACCGCCAGCAGTCTAGGGACAAGGGAAAGAAAGTGGCGTTTGAGAAATCTGAGTTCCCTCCACTTATTTACAAGGGAAAAGAGAAGGTGGCGGAGACACCCAATTCCAAGCTACCTGGGAAAAGTAGCGGTGTTGCGGTCATATTGCCGTCGGCATCGACTTCAACAGGAAGGCCCACCAACGCTCGGAATATACTCCGAGCCGATGCTCCTAAGTTTGTTCCCTCACTGGCCCATAAACCTAGTGGGAGTGCTCAGGAACAATGCAAAAACGTTCCCTTGAGTGGAAAGGTGTGTACCTTACATCCCACGACCTCCAAACAGGGCACGTAAATCCAATATCTGCACTATCAGTTCCTGTGTTGGAAGAAGCACCCATCATATGAGAATCCTTTGAAGGCTTGTTCGATCCAGTGCGACATCATCAACGACGAAGAAAGGCTCGTCGTTCTTGGGTTGATCTTCCAGCTGCGGTAGATGAAGATGCGGCAAGACAACATCATTCACACGTGAGCAAATCTGTTAAAGGGAGATGGAAAAACACTCGTCCAAAGATGCAAGCTCAGAATCCAGATGACTCATATGTTATCAAATACATATGTCAAGCAATAAGGTCTCAGCTCCCCGGTGCATCCACATCACAAAATGATGAGGGTGGAGCCATCATGCGACTGGCAGAGGCCCTCGCCAAACAACCCGAGTATGAGGAATTCATTCAAGAACATCCTGAGCGTCGAGAGTATGTGAACCAAGCTGCTCGCGTCCGTTCAAGAAAGGCGGTATACAAAGAAAGAGAAAGAGCAGTAAGAACAAGATCTGGGTCAAGCAAAATACAAGGGGCAAGACACGCCTCATCAAGGGAGGATAGCCAGACTAAAGTGAACAAGTGGTTATCAAATCCATCAAATGAGGTGGCCACGAGTTTGTCCCCATGGCCCTCTCGCGGGCAGACCAGGAATAGTTCATTCGAGGTGTTTCAAGCAATGCCTGTTGGTGTCAGGGTGGCGTCGGACAAGACAAGCGAAACGTCATCCACATCACCACATTTCAAGAGGAAGAAGCAACGCAAGACGTTTGTAGAAGGTCCTCGCCGTAAGACACGTAGCCAAAGGGGCTCCGATAATGAAGAACTTGGGTCAAGTTATGGAGGGTCTTATAATCCCCTATCGGACGGTACCCCTTGTCCTTCTGAAAACGAGATGGAACTTCATCATGGTGCAGAGTACACAGAGCAAGTCCTAACGGCGAACGAAACTCGCTCGGTCGAGGAGCAATTAGCCAACCTTACGGCCGCACTTCAGCAAAAGGAAGACGAGCTAGCAGCCATTCGAGTTCAAATGAGCAATAACTAGAACAAGGGAAATGAAGGAGATGATGGCGCGAGTGCTAGTAGCCAGCAAGCTGGTGCTGCACTTAGCCTTGAGGCGATTCAAAGAATGATTGCTGAAGGTGTAAAGAGGCAGCTAATGCAAACCCAATATTCGGCCAGGGTATGTCAAACCGTACCCACCTGATGTAGACATGGTTCCCTTCCCAACAAATTACAGGCAACCGCAGTTTAGCAAATTTAACGGGAGTGGGTCTCCTCATGAACATATTGCTCACTTTCTGGCAGCTTGTCAGGATACAGCTCACAATGGAGCACTCCTCCTCAGGCAGTTCGTGCAAACACTATCTGGGCCTGCTTTCACTTGGTACAACAAGCTAGCTTCAAGTTCCATCAAAATGTGGGAGCAAATGCAAAATTCATTTCTCGAGCGATTTTATAGCACGCAAAGGACTGTGGGCATCACTGAGCTAACTCAAACCGAACAAGGGTTTAATGAGAAGGCGGCTGATTTTATAAACAGATGGAGAAATCTAAGTCTTTATTGCCCATAGCCAATCACCGAGCCAGACGCAGTGCGCATGTGCATGAATAATCTCCTCTCGGAAGTGGCTGTCCAGTAACAAGGAGTGAGACCCCTCACATTCGAAGAGTTAGCTACAAAATCCACAGACATAGAAAATTTTATGCATCTTGTCGCTCGTCGAACAAAAACGACGTTCGACAAGCCTACAGACAAAGGTGGTCAGCGAGAGAAACTGCCAATGAAGCCCAAGTCTGCACAAGCCATGGAGACAACAACGGCAAAATCCCAGTTTCAGCCTGGAAGAGCACTTATAAGGAACCAAGGACAGAAAGACGCACAGGTTGGTAGGAGGCCAACTCTCAGCGAACGACAAAGCAGGGAGTATTCCTTTCCTGTAGAAGAAATTGATAATCTTTTTACTGGATTAAGAGAGTTGAGTCTCAAAGAACTTCCTATGCCCAAAAGGCCAGAAGAAGCTTCAAAATTCGATGACCCAAATTTCTGTCAATACCATCGCATTTTGGGCCATACCCTCAAAGATTGCTTTGTCGTCAAGAACATCATCCAGAAAATGATCGACGAGGGACTATTGATGCCGATCTCCTCAAAAGCATGTCGAAGGGAAAGAAAAATGCTTCAGCAAATGTCGCCACCCTTCAAGATGATTCGGTAAGTTGTGAATCTTCAAATATGAGAGCAACTTATGACGATGCAGTACTGAGTCCCAAATATGGATTTTCCCTTATGGCAATTCCAGGCCTTGCCAAATCGCAAGATCAGCATAAAGGAGAGGCTTACATTCCCTGCGGCAATGGCGTATCGCAAGGTTGGGGGCAATGGCGGTCAAAACGCCGTGCACTACCCCCAGTGATGGAAGAAGCCCCTCCTCAGCACTTCACACCAAGGATATATCAGCACACCACGAAGCGCATGAAATTACGAAGTGAAGAATTCAATGTTCTCACTATTGGTGTGCTCGAGGATGATGACGAGTCTCTATGCTTCCCTGAAGAAGAACCATTAGAAGTTGATCAGGTTCATCTTAGATCAGGTCGCCAATTAGCAGACCCTCATCCTCCACCTAGAAAGGAACCAAATAGCAAGGATGCAGTTCCAAGTGATTCAACGGACCCTGCATGTTGGGTGCCAGTCAAGTATGATGTAATCGCACATTTGAAAAAAATACCAGCTATGCTTTCTGTGTATGATGCTTTGTGTCTTTCATATGATACGTGTAAAGCTCTTGTCACGGCACTCACTTTTCCTGAAGACTACAGAGTAGAAGTATCTCAAACGGAGCTAGAAGAATCTGAAGTACTAAACATGACGTTCACAGATGAGGATAGGTCGTTAGGCCCCAAGAAGCACAACATACCTCTTCTCATGTTTGGCGAAATTGATATTGCCAATAAATCGCATAATGGTAGATGGAGGGTCAACTATAAATCTGCTACCGTTGCGTACACTCAAAAAGATTGGATATTCCAAGGAAGATTTGAGCGGGTCTAATGTGGTTATACATGGATTTAACCAGTCAGGACAAGAAGCTATGGGTACCATTTCGTTGGCAATAAAATTGGACGCACTATCCACATATGTGAAGTTTCACGTGATTGATGCGGCCACATCATATAATGCATTGCTTGGACGCCCATGGTTACATGAGAATCAAGTTGTGCCATCTACTTTACATCAGTGTATCAAATATATAGATCAGGCAGGTGATACAGTCAGAATATTTGCTGATAAGAAGCCATTCACTATAGCTGAATCTTTCTATGCCGATGCAAAGTTCTACTTCGAGCCTGTTGATAAGGTGCAAAAACCAAAATCCTTGAAAATATCTAAGCCAAAAATTGTGGAAAAAGGGGTAGCAGAATCATCGTCGAAGAAAAAGACGTACCAGTACATACCAAGCAGTCAAAGGAAGAAGGGTGACCCAATATTCCGTGTTATAGATAAATCACATGACACGAGAGGTATTAATTTTCCTACACCATTGCCTCCTTTGGTACAATATAAAATAAAACAATACCAGAAAGTGCCGCATCATTCGAACGCCGGCGAAAATAAAAATAAAAATATTACACAAATATCTGTGTATAATAAAGATGATGAATCTTTACCCATCTCTTTGTATGATAACAGAGTCTTGTACATGATGCAGCAAATGGGTTATGACATCGCGACTGGCCCGTCCCTATGTGATGGCCGGGGACAGCTGGCACCATTCGAAAAGGCGCTATCCCAAGAACAACTCGAAGCCCTGCACGAAGACCATATTTTAAAAGAAAAGAAGTATGGGTTAGGATATGAAGTTTGTATGGCTTCGGCTGAGTACACGGACATGATAGAAGCATCTCCGCAAATGGAGGATTACAACCAATGTACTGTGGATGACTTGGAAGAAATAAATATTGGTACGGCCGATGATCCTCGTCCAATTTTTATTAGTAAGCATCTTTCCATCCTCGTCCAATTTTTATTAGTAAGCATCTTTCCACGGAAAATAAACAAAAATATCATGAGTTCTTGCGTGCCAATAAAGATGTGTTTGCTTGGACTTACGAAGAAATGCCTGGGTTGGACCCAAACATAGCAGTCCATCGCCTCGCCGTGCGAGATGATGCCGCACCGGTGAAACAAGCCCAAAAAAGTACCGTCCTGAAATACTTCCACAAATAGAAGTCGAGGTCGACAAACTGATGACCGCAGGGTTAATTAGAGAAGTCAAATATCCCACATGGGTCTCTAGTATCGTACCCGTTAAAAAGAAGAATGGTCAAACACGTATATGTGTAGATTTCAGAGATATGAATAAAGCCTATCCCAAAGATGATTTCCCTATACCTATCTCTGAAATGCTAGTCGATGCTACTATGGGGCATGAAATATTTTCTTTTATGGATGGTTATTCCGGCTATAATCAAATTAAAATGGCGCCCGAAGATGAAGAGTTAACAGCATTCCGCACACCTAAAGGCATATATTGTTATAAAGTAATGCCTTTCGGATTAAAAAATGCTGGGGCAACATATCAACGAGCAATAACGGTCATCTTAGATGGCTTGCTATATGTGATTGTCGAATGTTATATAGACGACGTAGTTGTGAAATCAAAGCACGAACGAGACCACTTGAAACACCTTGAAATGGTTTTTGAGCGTCTCAGGCAACACAATCTAAAAATGAACCCCATGAAGTGCGCCTTCGGAGTTTCATCCGGAAAATTTCTCGGCTTTGTGGTTACAAAGAACGGTATTCAGATCGACCCAAGTAAAATAAAGGCGATTGTTAAGATGCCACCACCCAAAAACTTACATGAACTAAAGAGTTTCCAGGGCCACCTAGCATATATTAGGAGGTTTATTTCAAATTTATCAGGGAGGTGCAAACCTTTCTCCCGACTCATGAAAAAGGGAGTCCCTTTTGAATGGGATCAAGCATGCCAAAATGCATTCTTAGAAACTAAGAAATATTTGATAAATCCTCCTGTCCTAGGCGCACCGGTTAAAGACCGACCGCTAGTTCTTTATACGGCTGCTATGCCGACTTCACTAGGTGCACTCCTAGCACAAAATAATGATGCAGGAAAGGAAACGTCATTATATTATCTCAGTCGCACCATGGTAGGGGCTGAGTGCAACTATCCAGACATGGAGAAGATATGTCTCGCATTGGTGTTCGCCGCGCAAAAGTTGCGACACTACATGTTAGAACACATTGTACATTTAGTCTCGAGAGCAGACCCACTCAGATATATATTGAGTAAAATGGTACTATCAGGGAGATTAGCTAAATGGGCGATGTTTTTGTCACAATTCGACATCACGTACATACCGCAAAAGGCCATAAAAGGCCAAGCTTTGGCTAACTTTCTAGCAGCGCATCCAATCCCAGATGATTTTCCTATAGACGATGCCTTGCCAGATGAGGACGTGTTCGCCACAACGGTTACCAAATCAACATGGATAATGTACTTCGATGGCGCTTGTCGACAATCCGGGGCAGGCGCCGGGGTTGTTTTCATTACGCCTAACGAAGGGGTGATCCCATATTCATTTACCCTGACGTCAGCGATATCAAATAATTCAGCTGAATATGAAGCTCTCATAATCGGGCTTGAGATAGCCTTAAACATGGGACTCGATATGCTCTCCGTTTATGGGGACTCGCAATTAGTGATTAATCAATTGAAGGGGACCTATATGGTAAAGAAACAAGAATTGTTGCCATATTTCAAAAGGGCAAAAGAGCTCATAGCTATGTTCGCAGATCTAAATATTCAGCACATAGTTAGAAATCAAAACGAAAAGGCTGATGCCTTAGCTGGTTTAGCTGCTAGTATGTCACTAAACTCACATGAAATGATGAACGTACATGTGGAGGAGCGACGAGTACTGCCAATATTTGTGGAAGAAGAAGAATTAATAATATCTTCTGCAATGACAGCCGATATTTGTGAAATTGAGATAGGGGATTGGCGAGCTCCATTTCAGGAATATCTACTTCATGGATACCTTCCTCTTGATGCTAGCGAAAGATCTAGAATCCGCAAAAGATCAATCCATTACACATGCATCAACGACGTACTTTACAGGCGTTCTCATGATGGCCTATTACTACGTTGCCTTGCTGGAAATGAAATTATGGAGGCCTTAAACGAGGTGCATGCTAGAATATGTGGCTCGCACCAATCTGGGCCTAAATTACACTACCAATTAAGGCATTTAGGTTATTATTGGCCTACAATGTTCGAAGACTCTACCAAATTTGCAAACAAATGCCATCAGTGTCAAGTGCATGCTAATTTTATACATCAGCCGCACGAACCACTTCATGCAACAAATATATCTTGGCCTTTCGAAATGTGGGGGATGCATATAGTGGGTCCAATTCACCCTCCGTCGTCCAAAGGTCGAAAATTCATTCTAGCCGCGACCGACTATTTCTCTAAGTGGGCCGAACTCACACCACTAAAAGAAGATAAAGCGGAGAATGTGGAGCATTTTATAAGAACACAGCTCATATATCGCTTTGGCGTTCCTTCTCGGATTATGTCTGACAATGGAACTCCATTTAAAAATAAACATGTGGATAAACTATGCTCAAAGTTTAAGATAAATCATTACTACTCTACGGCATATAATCCGGCCGCTAACGGACAAGCGGAGGCGTTTAATAAGACTCTTTGCAAACTGCTAAAGAAAGTTGTATCAGGCAATAAGCGAGAGTGGCATGAAAAGCTTCTCGATGCATTGTTGGCTTATAGAACCACGACGCGCACCCCGACGGGAATGACGCCTTATTCACTTGTCTTCGGAGGAGAGGTAGTTTTACCTTTGGAAGTGCACATAACTTCACTAAGGGTCGCTACTCATCAAAAATTGTCAGACGAAGAATCAACGCAACTACGTCTTGACGAATTAGAAAAACTTGAAGGAAGACTACTTCAAGCATTGCAAAATCTAGAGGCATACCAAACTAGGATGTCGCGAGCGTTCGACAAACGAGTCAAACGAAGGTCGTTCAAGCAAGGAGATCTAGTGCTTGCGGTCATCCGTCCTATGAATATCACGCGACGGATGAAAGGAAAATTTGAACCAAAATGGGAAGGTCCCTTCGTTGTAAAAGAGGTTTATTCTAGCGGCGCATATAGAATTATATCACCAGATGGCAAATACTCGCCGGCGCCGGTAAATGGGAAGTTCCTTAAGCGTTACTATGCATAAAAAATATTACTCCAAGCTGCAAGAGTATAAACTGCTAGCTTCATATTAAAAAAATTTACTCCACACCCTCAAGAGTATAAGCTGGGGCAAACATAAAAACAATTATACTCCAACGACTTACGAGTATAAACTGTGGTATAAAAAATATATACTCCATACCCTCATGATTATAAACTGGGGCACACAAAAAAAAATACTCCAACAACTTACGAGTATAAACTGTGATACAAAAAAATATATATACTCAATACCCTCATGAGTATAAACTGGGGCACAAAAAAAAATACTCCAATAACTTACGAGTCTAAACTGTGCCATAGAAAATAATTACGCCAATAAACCTATGAGTCTAAACTGTAAAAAAAAAGAATATATACATACATCATGCGCCTGGCCTAACGGCAAGCCGGCCACTTTAAAGCATGCATACACCAACGATGAAGCCAAGTCTTAGAGACACGCTAAAAAACCATATATTTTCGAGTTCTGAAACCGAATCATAAAAAATATTATTCGCTCCCATACCTCGAGGGGCATCTGTTGACATCGATTTCGGCCAAAGTGAAACATGGTGCTTAGATATTTTTTCAAATAAAATCATTCACATAAAATGATAAAACAAAATATTGAATCACCGAATATGCGGGTAAAAAATACCATAGTGGATTTCCGCCCATTCACATCAAATGATAAAACAAAATATTGAATCGCCGAATATGCGGATAAAAAAATATACCATGGTGGATTTCGGCCGCGCATCTCAGTATAAATTAATGGACCAGAAAATAAAAGGGAAGGAGCCATATCGTCGCATAAATTAGAGGACATATGACTTTCATACACATACACCGTCATCAACGGCGAAATTCCGATGTTGACCCAAATTCAAAGTTTCATAGACTAGGCTAATATTTTGTCACTGCTAAAAGAAATATTGGCACAATGATGTTCATGTAAAATAATATAACGCACGGCGATGTATAAAGAAAATGTGTCAGGCCGTTACTGAAATATTCATGTATAGTTTTGATGGAAAGAATATATTTGCATGATTATTTATTTTACTTTTTTTTTGAACACAGTACAGACGCAAGCGCTCATATACACGCGCATACACTCACCCCTATGAACGCACACACGCACACCCTACCCCTATGAGCACCTCCTAATGACTGAGCCGGCATATCATCTTGAAATTTACGAAGTCACCATAGGCGCCTCGTCGTCGACGGGAACGTCTCCTCCCACTGAATGCACATCGCCGGAAATCCTGAAATAAATTCAGGAATAAATGCGAGCACCAGGATTTGAACCCTGGTGGGCTGGGGATACCACAGCCCCTCTAACCATCCAACCACAGGTTGGTTCGCGATTGTTTATTTTACTGTCACGGAAAGGATATAAGGTGATCCATTTCAACTAATTAGATTTAGCCCATTTAAACAAATTGGCCACGTACCTGTGCTTGGGTTCACTTACACACGTGTATATGCGCATGTATGTGTAGCCCTAGCCATCAGCCAGCCCAATTAAGCAATGGGTTAGTGCTCAAGACCCACAGAACATATAGCTTAATTAAGCCCATGTCAGATGATGGGACGTTGCCGGTCAATTAAGGATTAAAGAAATAAAAGAAAGAAGGAAAAAGCAGCCCCGCTCCACGATCTCACACGATCGCACGATCGAGGACGTGGGCTTGCACGCAAGAGCGCTCCGCTACTCGCCCGCTCCCTATAAATAGCTGCTCGTTCAGTATCCACGGGGTTGGCTCACGTTCATTCAGTCCATCGCTGCTCATCGATCAATCATTCACCAGCCCAAAACGCTGCCTCGCTGTCCATCGCTCATTCCTGTGCCCATGCTACGCGCCGCCGGCCGCTCATCGTCGGCGTTGCTGGTCGTCAGCTGCTCAACACTCACGCTACCCAGCGTTGGCTATTTAGTGTCTGCCGCCGGCCGTTCGACATACACGAGCGCGAGACGCCGCTGCCGATCGTTGGTCGCTTCTCCTTCCGTTCGTCTTCCCCGCCAAGGTGAGAAAAGGATGCCAAAGCTAAACTCCCTTTTCCTCCATTCTTGATCGTATGGCCATAAGCATGTTGATCCCTCAAACTAAATCACTCCTTATTTGGTCAGCATGGTGACTCCGGTCTCATGTAGATACGAATTGAGGATAGAAATAGAGATCAAACCTTATATTGTTCAGGTCTCGTAAAATCCTAACTGATAGAAGTTAGGATATATATGTGTTCCATATCGCGTACATGCCATGGTCTGTCTAAATTAAAACTTGATCTTGATTTGATCTCATGGTGATTCCGATCCTCATGCTGATACAAATCAGGGAAATAAACCAAATTCCTAAATTGGTCTCATAGTGATCCTTGGTCCTATGGTGATACAAATTAGGTACACATAATAAAATCCTTCTTGGTTCGGTCACATGGCGATTCCGATCCCATGTTGATACAAATCAAGAATAGAAGTAAAACTTCATATCCGTTTGGTCTCACGAAGTTCTACCTGATAGAAACTAGGACATATTTGCCGCACATGCTAGTATATGCTAATCCCCTAAATGCATGAATCGGTGTTGCAATTAGCAAATAAATCACATTATGTATTCCCTTATATGGATGCATGTATCATCTAAAGGAATCGCTCGACAAATGATTTTCCTATACTGATTTGGCACTAGAAATAGCATAGTGCATCATGTTGTTATTATTAAAATAAACATGACAATCAAAATACTCATACATGATAATTACTCTATGCATTGTTTAGTCTCATATAGCTAAACTAAATTGATAATTTTCATCATGCCCATGTAAATATAAATTGGCACATACTCCCAGTTTGGTTTCACTACGAGCATATACTCTATGCCTTGATAGTGATAATACAAACAAAGAGAAATCATCATGCTTCACTCGGTTATGCTACACGTGGGCATATCGCTACACGGTGATAGTAATAATACGAGTGAAGTGAAACTTAATCAAAATTCCCATGTCACTAGTCCCTCATATAAAACTAGTGTATCAACATAGGTGTTAGAATCATATTATACCGCTAAAGTGCATGCATATATGCAATGGAAATGTGACACACTTATAAATTGACATATGCTTCGAGTTTGGTTACACCACAAGTATATACTCTATGCTTTGCTGGTGATAATACAAGCAAGAAGAAATTACCAAACTCCTCTTGGTTAGGCTACACATGGGCACAATGTTGCTACATGATGATAGTACTAATACAAGTGAAGCCAAACTTTATAAAATATTCTCATGAATCTGAAATCTAAGATCACATAAATATTTCACTAGTTCTATATGATATAGTTAAGAACTAGTATGGGTAACGTGCATGTAGGCAATCAACTTACATGTCAAAAAGATAAGCCCATATAAATTGAAATCAAACCATGAGCTATATATACAAATGCATGTATAAAATCAACTTACATGTTATAAGATAACCTCATATAGATCAAAATTAAACCATGCACTCCCCTCATATATGCATTATCCCTGCTGTATTATAACTTCTTCCTGGCTTATACCACCAATAAAATCGATAGTTTCATCAAAACAAACAAAAGAATGCATCAAAAACAAAATCTGTCTTAAACAGGACAGTCTGTAGTAATCCGAACTTTGACCATACTTCTATAACTCCAAAAATTCTGAAACATTAAGACGAAATAAATTTTTTGTATATAAAGACTGTGTAAAAATTTCAGAAACTTTTGACGTTCCAGTAAAAAATGTAAATTCACGCACTACAGCCAAAGTTTCTGTTTTTACACCGCACATACCAACAAGCAATCTAATCATCCTAAAGGCAAATCTTGGCACATTATTTTTATAATACAATGGATTTGTACAAGGGGATAATTATTATTTTTCAAAAGTTTATGTGATTCAAGATTCATAAAGTTTCCATGGGCATGAACAAAATTCAAGGCTAGCCCCCACTTCAACGATGCTCATCATCTCTCTCACTTTCACCTTTCTTTTTGTGAAGTTTTAGGTTCCCCTCTATATTTTTTTTGTTTCTAAACTTTATAAAAGCACTAAACAGAATAAAATGACTCTCTAAAACTTCCGGGTGGTCTCCCTGGCAGCGCTTTCTTTAAAGCCATTAAACTAGGCATAAAGTGCTCAAGTAATGGATCCACCCGGATCCCAAGGTATATCTAAGCCAATTTTAATTAACAATGATTTGTAATTTAGTAGTGAGCACAAACCAACATATATCATGCAATGACGAAGTCTAACTCTCTTCCTATGCACCGGCATGTCATAAAAGAACAATTCGTGCACATCAAGTAAAGGTCAATGCATAGTATAAACAGTTTCTTGCAATTTTATCGTATTGGAAACATAAAGAGGTGGAGATGTAGTTCCTCTCTCATAATAATTGCAAGTAGGAACAACAAGCACATGCATATTATATTCATCAAAATCATCATGTGTAGTGGTAAAACGAAACCCAACAATATAATCCTTAATAAGAGCAAACTTCTCCGATATAGTGTAGTTGGGAGAATTCAAAAAGATAATAGGACTATCATGTGTGGGTGCAATAGCAACAATTTCATTCTTAACATAAGGAACTATAGCAAATTCATATCCATAAGCATAATTCATATTGGCATCTTGGCCACATGCATTGCAAGCATCAAGTTCATCAAAAAGGGATATTTCAAAAGAATCCACGGGATCATAGCAATTAAAAATAGCATTCATCCTTCGGTATGTGTGAAGGGAAATTAAACAATGTATGAGTCGAAGAGTTACTCTCATTAGAAGGTGGGCACGGGTAGCTAATCCTCCCTTCCTCCTTTTGTTCTTCGCTCTCCTCATCTTTTTCATCTAATGAGCTCACAATTTCAGCAGCTTCCTCTTCCATAGATTCCTGTAAAATATTAGTCTCTTCTTGGACAGCGGAGGAGTCCTCAATATATTCTTTAAAATAAGCATTGGAAGCATAGTTTTCATAGCAGTATTTAAGTATGGCAAAATTTTCAGATTTGTAAAGAGTAGCATCATACTTTTCAATCAAAGAAGCAATTTCATAGGCTCCCTTAAAAGCAACAAATTCTTCAATTTGTTCAATATCATAGTAATTATAAACACCCTTGGCATAAGAAGATACGATTCCATTATCCTTAATTCACATTGGAAGAAAAGGTGTTTCTTAGGTTGTCACACCCTGTGTTTGTATCACTTTGCTATGCTTTGGTTTTATAAAATCTGGATCCATTTAAAACTTTTTGCTTGATTGTGATGGATGACTTGAGTGTTACTTGCTTGAATGATCGTTGTGTTTTAATTCCCAAAGATTCTTCTTATCTCTATATTCATCTTCCTTGATCCAAACTTCTTGCCCAATAATCATGCCATGTGTATACTACCCAAAACAATTTTTATCAAATATTATTTTGGCCAAAAAGGATTTATTCAAATTAGGTTTTCAAAAACCCCTGAATTGAGGTTTGCACTACAAGTCCTCAAATTGGGAAGATCCTTTTTCCCCGAAGACTTTATTTGGAATCTACTATATTTAAGACTTCCTAAAAACACCAAATATTAATTTTAAAGAATATTTTACTATTTCATTTAAAGGCTTTTTCTTAAGGTCGGAAATGGTTTTTCATAGGGAAAAATTATTTAAATGCTTCGAAATATTTGAGAAAATTTAGGGAAACACAGTGGACATATATTTTCCATATATATGAGTTTCAACACATGGTCATGTTCAACATAATGGGCAAAACCGTTCAAAACCCTTTCTGCTTAAATTAAGCATTTGAAATATTTCTATAAGAAATATTCTCAATAAAATCTAGGAAAATTCCAGTAAGTCTCACATGCTATATGTGATGATCTTGCAAAGTTTCATCTCAATCCCAATTATTTTGGTTCACCAAAATATCCCAAAACCCTCTCTGACCAGAATCAAATTTGAACAACTTTACATTGTGAAGTTTCTCCTACTGACCCCAAACTTTGTGGGCATGTTCTATTACCCAAATAATGATGCTACACCAAGTGGTGCATCAAGGAGAATGTAATTGCATGCCTAGATCTATAGGAACCTAATTATGTTGATTTCTAGGGTTTACAATGCCTACATTGTGAACTTTCTTCAAACCATCTCAAACTTGGAGGTCCACTCTAAATTTTCCTACACTTTCATCCTATTAAATCTCATGGAAAGCAAACTCCATTTGCCTGCCCAAATCAACATCAAACACCTTCTGTATGTTTAGTAAAAACCATGTTTGACCTCCTTCAACTATTCTCCTTGAGTTCCAATTTCTACCACAGTCCCACATTGATGTATTTTACCTCCAGCAAGGAATCCATGGCCCAGCTCAATGATTAAGTGGCATAAATCCCCAATTTCCCCTCCTGGACAGCAATAATCTTCCTCTCTCTCCACTTCCCTCTTTTTAAAGTGAGCCCCTAGGGCATCCTATGCCATTTCCACATAGTTTGTTCCCCCTGGACCCACTGGACACGGTTGGCCACGCCCAAAGCACCGTTGGCATGCCATGGCATGCCAAACAGGCGCTCTGGAGCGCGCTACAGTGCGCACCCGCACTGTAGCCGCCGCCCAATCACCAGCCCCGACAACCTCTAGCCCCTCCATTGTGTCCCCCGAGGTGCCCTCGGAGTTCGTGACAATGCAACCTGTCGTCCCCCTCCTCTCTCTTCCTCCTGATCCCTCCTCCCGCGTGTGCCAAGCGCCGCCCGGCTCGGCCAATGAGCAAGCTCACACGCACGCGCTTCTCTCTCTCTCTCTCTCTCTCTCTCTCTCTTGCTTCCCCCTGGTCTAGACCAACCCCAAGAGCACCCCAGGCACACCCCCTCGTGCCCCTGCGCCCTCTGGCCTCGGCTAGAACCTCCCCGGCGCACCCGAGCTCGGTGGACTCGTGCCCGCCTATATAAGGCCGCCTTGAGATCCTCTCTTCCCTCTGCTGACCCTCTCCCACTCCCAATCGACCGCCTGCACCTCCCAAGTCACCTCCCGGAGCACCAGTGCTCGGGATCGAAAGAGACGCCGCCGCGTCGGGGCTCCATCGATCTCGGGATACCAGCCTGCTCCGGCCTCCCTTTCTTCTCCGTCGAGACAGCAGTGAGCTCCTGCCTCGTTTCCACCTCTCCCCCGCCCCTTTCTCCACAAGAAACAGCTCCGGCGACCTCCTCCCGAATGCCCTACGCCGCGGGTGCTCGTCGCCGGCGAACCAGGGCCCCTCCGACCCTCCTTCCTCTTCCACCAGAACAGCGGCTCGACGCTGGTTCCATTCCCGCGCTCACTATCCGCCGTCGTCGCCGGGATCGTCGCAGGTGAGCTCCGCCCCCTCTCTGTCCTGAGGTGGGAGATGACAGGTGGGACCCCCCTGTCATCCCCACACCTCTCTCGCCCTCTCTCCCTCCCACCGATGGCTGGGGCCCAGTCGTCAGGTCTAAAACGGCCGCACGCGCACGCCACGCCTCGTCTGGGCTGGCTTCGCGAGCTGGGCCGGCTCAGCTAGCCGCCTCTGGCCCAGTAAGGCACATTGGCCTTTTTCTTTTCTTTTTCCTTCTGTTTTTGCAAAAATCCCACACAATTAAATATCTACCCAAATCCAAATATTCTTCCACCATAAATCTTGTAATGTTCTGTAGTATTTAATGATGCCACTTGTGTAGATTTTTGAAAACATTTTATGTACCGATTTTATTTACAGGCTAGTTTTGAATATTTTTAGCCTCTGTTAAAATAGTTTTCAAAATATTTTTCACTTCAAAACCAGAGACAACTATTTTTAGTTTCTATTGTAGTATTTTACAGAGTACGGTAACATTTTAGAAGTGGATTTTGTGCTCTGTTTTTGTTGTGATTCTTATTATTTCCCGTTATTATCGCGACGATAGATTGCGTTGTTGACGAGGGAGTTGGACCCGAAGACTTTGAAGACCTCGAAGACTTTGTTGAGGCTGGCAAGCAGCCCTTTTACCATGACTATGAAACCCTTTTATTGCATGGCATATAGCACTTTATTTCGTGATGTTGATCATGTTGATGTGGTGGCCACCTTTATGGGTTGCCCCCGATGCTTTGCTGTTGATACTTGCATGCCACAACTCTACCGTCTACTTGGAGTTGTGTGGGTGGGAAGTAGTTAGGTTGCTAAGTAGTTGCTACGCAAGTGGGATGGGGATATGCATGGCGATGGAAACAAAAGCATTTACAAAGACTTCTCGAAAACCCTGTCGGGTGCCACTAATGCCCGAGGGAGATGAAGATGACCACTAAACCCCGTCGGTAACCACTTGATAAAGATGTGGTGTACCGGGGCAAGTGAGGGTGTGTGTTTTCGAAAATGGATTAGATTTAAGATTTGTCGACCGTTCCCAACCTTACATGTACAACCACGATACCCCTTATGGGACGGGGCTTTGTTGATTACTTTGGTGAGTACTAGAATAGAGCCCGCATTACTAGTGGCGGGAGTGACGTGATCACTCTCGATACGGGGTCGTGCCGGAAAGGACGATCATGGGCTGTTTTCACAGACACCAGGCACACCATTGGTCCCTGCATGGATGATACTTGTGACGTGCATCATGCGGGCTGGGTGCCAACGAGTGGACTCTTTGTTAGTATCGTCAGGGGAAAGGAAATGCTCGGGTACTTACCTCGGGTATGAATAATACCGCGAGTCGTGGCTTGACACGGAAGTTTCCCGAGTCTTGTGGGTAAAGTGTGCAACCTCTGTAGAGTGTAAAACTATTCGAATAGCCGCGTCCACGATCAAGGAAAGTTGGGTGTTGCTGCATAAACTACGTCCAGTGTTTTCATAAACTTGGTGTGAGTGCGTGGATAACAAAGATGGTACTTGAGCTAAGTCCGATGACTTGGCATGATGATTGAACATGAGATGTTCAACCTCTGTTTATATTTATATATGTAACCTGTTTACATGGATACTTGCTACCTCATGATGCATGCTTTTACATGTTAATTGATCATGTCAATGCACTCAAAATTAGCTTTCCGCAAAGTTACCTACTTAGTGCTATATCATGCATTGTTATACCTTGTTCCAAAACATGGGTTGCTTGCGAGTACATTCAAAGTACTCATTGGCTTGCCATTGGTTATTTAATTGGCCAGGCATGGAAGAGCAGGAATATGGTGAAGAGTTCGTTGGTGACAAACATGCGAACTAGGACGCTTCCCAGTCATAATGCATGTAGGGTCAAGGCAGATGGCATGGGTCTACGCTTTCGATCAAGATTTCCGCTGCTAGTTATGCTTGTTGTTTGGCCTTCATGGTCCTACTTATGTAAGACTTGACCTTCATGGTCTTTATTTGTGTAAGACTCTAAGTAAGGATGTAAGACTCGTGTTATTCAGCTTTTGTGTGTTCAGGGAGCATTGATCTTGGGATCACTGTATACGTGCATTCTATGATCACGACTTATGAGTCGGGGTCCCCACAGAGCTGGTATTAGAGCCATCCTGACTGTAGGAATCCTTAGTTAGCATGGACGTTAGTTAGGATAAAAACCTTTCCAAAAACTATACCTAGTTGCTAAGTGAATCAGTTTCTATACTTCTCTTCTCTCCTAGTCTATTTCAAACCCTTACAACTCTCCTCCCTTCAAACCTTGTAGATGGCCGTTGTACCCGAGAACCTCCTAGCATCCGACTTTCCCCTACTCCTTGGGGATAGCTTGGAGAAGTGACCGTTCTGCCGAACACCCATTTTCTTCTACCACGAGCACTGGGTCGATGCCATCACGAAGGAGTATCACGCTGATGTGTTCGTGAAGGCAAACGACTCCCCGACGAGCAGGTTCTTTGAAGGCCCGCAAATGGAGACCCTGGCAATCACAGTCAAAACGGCAGCACGCAAGGCACTTATCCACCTTCGAGACATCATTCCGGAGATGACTGACGAGCCAACTACTTGCTACCTACCCTTCGGCCGAAACGACATGGGCGAGAGTCAGGCATTGGTTCCATCCAAGGAGGATGGCATGCCCCTCAGATTCTAGACTTACTTCAGCCTCTTCGCCAATAGTCTGGCTCACAACCTGATTAAGGACTCTGTGAAGCTTCGCCAGGAACTTCACCACACCCAAGAGCTACTTCGCCAAACCAATGAAATCTTAACCCAAGGCCGACTAGCGACCTCTGGATTTTTGTCACATGTTTCGGTTGTGGCTAACATGGGCATCATGCCAGAAGGAGTTCCAACAAGAAACCGAGTCTTCTTCTCTCCTAGACAGGAAGCAGAGCACTCCTCCACATGAGTCCGAGAAACCCTAGGGTAGGACAAGTCATGTATCCCCTATGCGAAGTCGAGTCCGTGTAATGGTTCAAATGAAACCATGTGTGCTTGATTGTGTTCCGATGCAAGTCGCGCTTTTGCCTTAGGCAACATGTAAGCGATCCATCATCTATTTTATCTTAATATATGTGTTTGGTCTTTGGACCTTTGTTTTACCACACTTGCACTATACCAACCCCCTTAGGCACGTTTTCTCTATTGCTGCTTTTCCCTCCGTCTTTTTGTCCAAGTTGTTTGACTTGGCTGCTCCAAAACAGGATGGTGACTGCAACCCGCAACAGCTCCTTCACCAACCCTGAAGTCGGCAACTCTAGCCAGCAACAGGGAGATGGTGGGGCTGCTCATGCTTGAGATCATCCGGAGCAGCCACATGGTGACATTCCCCCGCCACCACCTCCACCAGAGAACATGACCATAGCTCAGTTTCTCCAAGTTCTCCAGGAGGAACGCTAGGCCAACTCTGCTGCTATCCAGCAGATGGCTCAAGTCCTTGTGAACAACTAGCAGCAAGGCAGGAACATCAATGGCCCCTCCACTCTGTCTGAGTTCATGAGGAATTCGCCCCCAACCTTCACCTAGACTGCTGAACCCCTGGATGTCGATGACTGGATCCGCACCATCGAGGACCTCCTTCCACTGGTCAACTGCAACGAGGATCGTGAGAAGGTGCTTTACGCCTCTCATTGTCTCGGAGGTACCGCAAGAGCCTGGTGGGATGGATTCAAGGTCATGCAAGGCGACTGTGTGATCACCTGGGCTGAATTCAAGGAAGGATTCCGCACCGCCCTGAAGCAAGGAAGTGGCTCTTTCAAGGAGTATATGCAGAAGTTCAACCTCCTGTCAAGGTATGCCCCCGAAGATGTCAGCACTGGGGCTGCTAAGATGGAACGCTTCATGGAAGGGCTCCAGCTAGCCCTGCAGTATCAACTAATTGTCTGCGATTGCCGAACCTTCTTCGACCTGGTGAACAAGGCCCTCATGCTTGAAGACAAGCTTCGTGCCATGGAATAAACTCGCAAGCGCAAGATGATCAGCAAGGGTAGTTCCAGCAACCAGAAGCCTCGCCCCTGGCAGCTAACCCTAGCCAAGCCAACCTATCAGCCTCAGCAAGCTAGACCCCTGCACCTCGTCTGAGCTACCAGCCTCAGCAGTATGCCAACCCCAGGCCAGATTACAACAACCCCAATAATAACAATGGCGGCAGGAACAACAACAACTCGGGTCAGGTCACATGCGTTGGATGTGGTCAGCCTGGACACATCTCTAGGCAGTGCCCCAACAAGAAGCCAGATGCACCACGCCCCAATGCGCCAAACCAAGGTCAAGGCCGTGGAGCACCACCAAGGAACCCAGCTCCCCACAACCAGCCCAACAATGGCAAGGGTCGTGTGAACCACATCACCGCTGAGGAAGCCCAGGAAGACCCGGACGTCATATTGGGTACGTTCCTCGTTAACTCAACCCCAGCAACCGTTCTGTTTGATTGTGGAGCTTCCCATTCTTTTGTTACTCAAAAGTTTGCACTAGAGAGTGGTACGAAGCCTACACACCTGGGTAGTCACTTGTTGATACAAACCCTGGGTTTAGTTCTGATGTCCAAGGTAGGATGTAAAGGAGTCAGGATCAGCATCAACGGGGTATTCTTCCTAGCAGACCTCATAGTTTTGGATTCACCAGGGTTAGATGTGATCCTTGGCATGAACTGGTTAACCAAGCACCAAGGCTTGTTAGACTTTGCCAAGAGGACTGTTACCATGACCCATAGCCAACCAGTTGAAGTCAAGTATGTTCCCAACCCTACCTCCGCTCAAGCCCCTCAGGCTAATTGTCTTTCGGGAATTGAGTTGGATCAAGTGCCTGTGGTATGTGAATACCCGGATGTTTTTCCTGATGAGCTGCCCGGAATGCCTCCTGACCGCAACATTGAGTTCATCATTGAGCTAATGCCCGAAGCAAGACCCATCTATAAGAATCCCTATAGAATGGGATCCGAAGAGTTGGCTGAATTGAAGAAGCAACTGGCAGAGCAGCTCAGGAAAGGATTTATTCGCCCTAGTGCCTCTCCTTGGGGATCACATGTTCTATTTGTGTCAAAGAGGGACGGAACTATCCGACTCTATGTCAATTACCGTTCTCTCAATGAGGTCACAATAAAGAACAAGTACCCACTTCCCAAGATTGAATACCTGTTCGATCAGCTGAATGGAGCTAAGGTATTTTCCAAGATCGACATCAGGTCTGGGTACTATCAGTTAAAGATCAGACCCCAAGACATCCCGAGACGACATTCGTGACTCGCTATGGCCTGTACGAGTACACGGTCATGTCATTTGGGTTTACCAATGCCCCATCTTACTTCATGTACCTCATGAACAAAGACTTCATCGAGTACTTGGACAAGTTTTTCGTTGTCTTCATCGACGACATACTCGTCTTCTCCAAGTCAGAAGAAGAGCATGCGCAACACTTGAGATTGGTCCTAGACAAGCTTCGAGAGCACCAGCTTTATGCCAAATTCAGCAAGTGCGAATTCTAGCTGCATGAAGTTGGATTCTTGGGTCATGTGTTGACTGCAGAAGGATTGTCAGTGGATCCTGCCAAGATCGAAGCCATGACTGGATGGCAATCCCCAAGCAATGTGAAGGAAGTCAGGAGCTTCCTCGGACTCGCAGGATATTACCGCAAGTTTGTCGAAGGATTCTCGAGCATTGCCCGACCTATGACCCAACTCTTGAAGAAGGACAAGAAGTTCGAATGGACGGGAAAGTGCGAAGAAAGCTTTCAAGAGCTCAAGAAGAGGTTGACATCAACCCAAGTTTTGGCCACCCCTGATATTCACAAGGAGTTGTAATATATTGTGATGCATCAAGAACCGGGCTTTGTGGTGTTCTGATGCAAGAAGGCAGAGTCATGGCATATCTATCCAGACAGCAACACCCTCACGAAGAGAACTATGCTACTCATGATCTTTAGTTGGCAGCTATAGTTCATGCCTTGAAGACATGGTGACATTACCTTCTAGGAAAGCGATGTGAGATATACACAGACCACAAGAGTTTTAAGTAGTTTTCACTCAAAGTGAGTTGAACATGAGGCAACAAAGATGGTTGGAATTGATCAAGGACTACGACCTCAGTGTTCAATACCACCCTGGAAAGGCTAATGTGGTGGTAGACGCCTTAAGTAGAAAGGCTTGTTCATTGAATGCTATGATTAGGGAAAGGTTACCCGCCTTGTATGAAGAGCTTGGAAGCCTCGGCTTGGAACTAGTTGCACCTAGTTTCCTAGCCAACCTCGAAGCAAGGCCTACCTTGATGGATGATATTAAGGAAGCTCAGAAGGGTCATGATAGCATTGAAGGCATCAAGTGGAAGATTAAGAAGGGCAAGGCCCCAGGATTCTCAGTGGATGAGCAAAAAGTTGTATGGTTTGGGACTCGCATCTGCGTGCCCAACAAAGTTGAGCTCAACAATCTTATCTTGAAAGAAGCTCATGACACTCCGTATTCCATCCATCCTGGAGGAACCATGATGTACCAAGACCTCAAGACAAGATTCTGGTGGCATGGCATGAAGAGAGAGAGAGATAACCACTTTCGTCGCTAAGTGTGACATATGCCAGAGAGTCAAAGCTGAGCATCAGTGACCCGCTGGATTGTTACAACATCTCAAAATGCCTGAATGGAAGTGGGACAAGATCAGGATGGTCTTCATCACTGGTTTGCCTAGGTCAAGCAAGGGGCATGATTCCATTAGGGTCATTGTCGATCATCTGACCAAGGTAATCCACTTCATTCCCGTCAAGACCACCTATGATGGAAGCTAGCTAGTGAACCTCTACATCAACCGCATCGTGAGTCTTCACGGAGTTCCAAAGGAGATTGTGTAAGACCGAGGCACCCAGTTCACCTCGAGATTCTGGAAGAAGTTTCAAGAAGCAATGGGAACCAAGCTCTCCTTTAGCACTGCTTTTCACCCCCAGACTGGAGGACAAACGGAGTGAGTAAATCAGATACTCGAAGACATGCTTCGTGCTTGTGTTTTAGTGTATGGAGCCCAGTGGGAAGACTGCCTACCATTTGCCGAGTTCTCCTACAACAACAGCTATCAGTCGAGCCTTCAGATGGCACCATTTGAGGTGTTGTATGGACACAAGTGTCGTACTCCCCTCAACTGGTCAGAAACCGGAGAAGGACTAGTCTTTGGACCAGATATCCTCCACGAGGTAGAAGAGCAAGTTCAACTTGTCAGAGAACGCCTAGAGACCGCCAAGTCGAGACAGAAGAGCTACGCCGACTCTCACCGCCGAGAAGTGAACCTCTACATCGGAGATCATGTCTATCTCCGAGTCACGCCTCTCAAAGGGACCAAGCGTTTCCACGTCAAAGGAAAGCTTGCCCCAAAATACATCGGCCCCTTCAAGATCACCACAAGAGGAGGAGAAGTTGCCTACCAGCTAGAGCTACCTTCCGAGCTCTCCGATGTGCACAACGTTTTCCATGTGTCACAACTCCGGAAGTGTCTCCAAGTTCCCAACCGCCCCGACCTCTACAAGGACATTGATCATCAAGCCATCGACCTTCAGCCAGACCGCACTTATCGTGAGAGTCCAGTTCACATTTTGGATGAAGCAGAGCGGTGCACCCGAAGCCGCACCATCAAGTACTTCAAGGTCCAATGGAGCAACCATTCTGAAGCAGAAGCAACCTGGGAGCGTGAAGACTACCTTAGATCAGAGTTCCCTTATCTTTTTAGCGCTTAGCCTAGGAATCTCGGGGACAAGATTCTTGTAAGAGGGGTAGGTCAGTCACACCCCGTGTATGTATCAATTTGCTATGCTATGGTTTTATAAAATTTGGACCCATTTAAAACTTTTTGCTTGATTGTGATGGATGACTTGAGTGTTACTTGCTTGAATGATTGTTGTGTTTTAATTCCCAAATATTCTTCTTCTCTCCATATTCATCTTCCTTGATCCAAACTTCTTGCCCAATAATCATGCCATGTGTATAGTACCCAAAACTATTTTTATCAAATATTATTTTGTGAAAAAGGATTTATTCAAATTAGGTTTTCAAAACCCCCTGAATTGAGGTTTGCACTACAAGTCCTCAAACTGGGAAGATCCTTTTTCCCAAAGACTTTATTTGGAACCTACTATATTTAAGACTTCCCAAAAACACCAAATATGAATTTTAAAGATTATTTTACTATTTTTTAAAAGCTTTTTCTTAAGGCCAGAAATGGTTTTTCATAGGGAAAAATTATTTAAATGCTTTGAAAATATTTGAGAAAATTTAGGGAAACTCAGTGGGCATATATTTTCCATATATATGAGTTTCAACACATGGTCATGGTCAACATAATGGGTAAAACCCTTCAAAACCCTTTCTGCTTAAATCAAGCATTTGAAATATTTCTATAAGAAATATTCTCAATAAAATCCAGGAAAATTCCAGAAAGTCTCACATGCTATACGTGATGATCTTGCAAAGTTTCATCTCAATCCCAATTTTTTTGGTTCACCAAAATATCCCAAAACCCTCTGTGACCAGAATCAAATTTGAACAACTTTACATTGTGAAGTTTCTCCTACTGACCCCAAACTTTGTGGGCATGTTCTATTAGCCAAATAATGATCTGCACCAAGTGGTGCATCAAGGAGAATGGAATTGAATGCCTAGATCTACAGGAACCTAATTCTGTTGATTTCTAGGGTTTACAATGCCTACATTGTGAACGTTCTTCAAACCATCTCAAACTTGGCGGTCCACTCTAATTTTACCTACACTTTCATCCTGTTAAATCTCATGGAAAGCAAACTCCATTTGCCTGCCCAAATCAACATCAAACACCTTCTGTATGTTTAATAAAAACCATGTTTGACCCGCTTCCACAATTCTCCTTGAGTTCCAATTTCTACCACAGTCCCACATTGATGTATTTTACCTCCAGCAAGGAATCCATGACCCAACTCAATGATTAAGTGGGGTAAATCCCCAATTTCCCCTCCTGGACAGCAAGAATCTTCCTCTCTCTCCACTTCCCTCTTATTCTAGTGAGCACCGAGGGCATCCTATGCCATATCCACATAGTCTATTCCCCCCTGGACCCACTGGACACGGTTGGCCACGCCCAAAGCACCGTTGGCATGCCGTGGCATGCCAAACAGGTGCTCTAGAGCGCACTATAGTGCGCACCCGCACTGTAGCCTATACCTAATCACCAGCCCCAACAACCTCGAGCCCCTCCATTGTATCCCCCGAGGTGCCCTCGGCGTCCGTGACACGGTAACCTGTCGGCCCCCTCCTCTCTCTTCCTCCTTCTCCCTCCTCCTGCGCGTGCCGAGCGCCGCCCGGCTCGGCCAGTGAGCAAGCTCACACGCGCGCGCTTCTCTCTCTCTCTCTCTTCTTCCCCCTGGCCTAGACCAACCCCAGGAGCACCCCAGGCACACACCCTCGAGCCCTCGCGCCTTCTGGCCTCGGCTAGAACCTCGCCGGTGCACCAGAGCTCGGTGGACTCGCGCCCGCCTATATAAGGCCGCCCAGGGCTCCTCTCTTCCCTTTGCTGACCCTCTGCCACTCCCAATCGACCGCTTGCACCTCCCAAGTCACCTCCCGGAGCACCAGTGCTCGGGATCGACCGAGGCGCCGCCTCATCGGGGCTCGGTCGATCTCGGGATACCAGCCTGCTCTGGCATCCCTTTCTTCTCCTATGAGACCGCAGCGAGCTCCTGCCTCGTTTCCACCTCTCCCCCGCTCCTTTCTCCGCAAGAAACAGCTCCAACGACCTCCTCTCGAATCTCCTCCGTCGCGGGTGGCCTTTTATTTTCTTTTTCCTTCTGTTTTTTCAAAAATCCCACAAAATTAAATATCTATCCAAATCCAAATATTCTTCCACCATAAATCTTGTAATATTATGTAGGATTTAATGATGCCACTTGTGTAGATTTTTGAAAACATTTTATGTACTGATTTTATTTAAAGGCTAGATTTGAATATTTTTAGCCTCTGTTAAAATAATTTTCAAAATCTTTTTCACTTCAAAACCAGACACAAATATTTGTAGTTTCTATTGTAGTATTTTGCAGAGTAGGGTAACATTTTAGAAGTGGATTTTGTGCTCTCCTTTTGTTGTGATTCTTATTGTTACCCGTTATTATCGCGACGATAGATTGCGTTGTTGATGAGGGAGTTGGACCCGAAGACTTTGAAGACCCTGAAGACTTTGTTGAGCCAGGCAAACAGTCCTTTGACCATGACTATGAAACCCTTTTATTGCATGGCATATAGGACTTTATTTCATGATGTTGATCATGTTGATGTGGTGACCACCTTTATGGGTTGCCCTCGATGCTTTATCGTTGATACTTGTATGCCACAACTGTATCGTCTACTTGGAGTTTTGTGGGTGGGAAGTAGTTAGGTTGCTAAGTAGTTGCTAGACAAGTGGGATGGGGATATGCATGGTGATGGAAATAAAAGCGTTTTCAAAGACTTACCGAAAACCCCGTCGGGTGCCACTAATGCCCGAGGGACATGAAGATGAGCTAGGTAACCACTTGATAAAGAAGTGGTGTACCGGGGCAAGTGAGGGTGTGTGTTTTCGAAAATGGATTAGATTTAACATTTGTCGACCGTTCCCAACATTACATGTACAACCACGATACCCCTTATGGGACGGGGCTTTGTTGATTACTTTGGTGAGTACTAGCATAGAGCCCGCATACCTAGTGGCGGGAGTGACATGGTCACTCTCGATACGGGGTCGTGCCGGAAAGGATGATCATGGGTTGTTTTCACAGACACCGGACACACCGTTGGTCCCTGAATGGATCATGCTTGTAACGTACATCATGCGGTCTGGGTGCCAATGAGTGGACTCGTTGTTAGTATCGTCAGGGGAAAGGCAATGCTCGGGTACTTACCTCGGGTATGAATAATACAACGAGTCGTGGCTTGACACAGAAATTTCCCGAGTCTTGTGGGTAAAGTGTGCAACCTCTGCAGAGTGTAAAACTATTCGAATAGCCGTGTCCACGGTCAAGGACAGTTGGGTGGTGCTGCTTAAACGACGTCCAATGTTTTCATAAACTTGGTGTGAGTGTGTGGATAACAAAGATGGTACATGAGTTAAGTCCGATGATTTGGCATGATGATTGAACATGAGATGTTCAACCTCTGTTTATATTTATATCTGTAACCTGTTTACATGGATACTTGCTATCTCATGATGCATGCTTTTACAAGTTAATTGATCATGTCAATGCACTCAAAATTAGCTTTCCGCAAACTTACCTAATTAGTTCTATATCATGCATTGTTATACCGTGTTCCAAAACATGGGTTGCTTGCGAGTACATTAAAAGTACTCATTGGCTTGCCACTGGTTATTTAATTGGCCAGGCATGGAAGAGTAGGAATATGGTGAAGAGTTCGTTGCTGACGAACAGACAAACTAGAAAGCTTCCCACTCATAATGCCTGTAGGGTTAAGGCAGATGGCATGGGTCTATGCTTTCGATCAAGTTTTCCGCTGCTAGTTATGCTTGTTGTTTGGCCTTCATGGCCCTACCTATGTAAGACTTGACCTTCATGGTCTTTATTTGTGTAAGACACTTAGTATGGATGTAAGACTCGTGTTATTCAGCTTTTGTGTGTTCAGTGAGCATTGATCTCTGGGATCACTGTACACGTGCATTCGGTGATCACGACTTATGAGTCGGGGTCCCCACAAAGCTAGTATCAAAGCCATCCTGACTATAGGAAGCCTTAGTTAGCATGGACGTTAGTTAGGATAAAACCCTTTCAAAAACTATACCTAGTTGCTAAGTGCAATAGTTTCTATACTTCTCTTCTCTCCTAGTCTATTTCAAACCCTTACTGACTCTCCTCCCTTCAAACCTTGTAGATGGCCGTTGTACCCGAGAACCTCCTAGTGTCCGACTTTCCCCAACTCATTGGGGATAGCCTGGAGAAGTGCCAGTTCCACCGAACACCCATTTTCTTCTACCACAAGCACTGGGTCGATGCCATCACGAAGGAGTATCACGTTGATGTGTTCGTGAAGGCAAACGACTCCCCTACGAGCTGGTTCTTTGAAGGCATGCAAATGGAGACCCTGGCAATCGCAGTCGAAACAGCAGCATGCAAGGCAATTATCCACCTTCGAGACATCATTCCGGAGATGACTGACGAGCCAGCTACTCGCTACCTACCCTTTAGCAGAAACGACAAGGGCGAGTGTCAGGCAGTGGTTCCATCCAAGGAGGATGGCATGCCCCTTAGATTCCGGACTTACTTCAGCCTCTCCGCCGACAGTCTGGTTCACAACCTGATTAAGGAGTATATGAAGCTCTGATGACCCACAAGTATAGGGGATCAATCGTAGTCCTTTTGATAAGTAAGAGTGTCGAACCCAACGAGGAGCAGATGGAAATGACAATTGGTCTTCAGCAAGGTAATTTCTGCAAGCACTGAAATTGTAGGTAACAGATAGTTTGATAAGGTAATTGGTAACGAGCAAGTAACGGTAACGGTAAATAAAGTGCAGCAAGGTAGCCCAATCCTTTTGTGGCAAAGGACAGGCCAAAACAGTCTCTAGTAATAGCCAAAGTGTTCTTGAGGGTACATGGGAATTTCATCTAGGCACTTTTATCATGTTGGTTTGATTCGTGTTTGCTACTTTGATAATTTGATATGTGGGTGGACCGGTGCTTGGGTGCTGTTCTTACTTGAACAAACTCCCACTTATGATTAACCCCCTCGCAAGCATCCGCAACTACGAGAAAAGTATTAAGATAAAATCCAACCATAGCATTAAACGATTGGATCCAAATCAGCCCCTTACGAAGTAGCGCATAAACTAGGGTTTAAGCTTTTGTCACTCTAGCAACCCATCATCTAATAACTACTCCACAATGCATTCCCTTAGGCCCAAGGATGGTGAAGTGTCATGTAGTCGACGTTCACATGACACCATTAAGGGAATCACAACATACATATCATCAAAATATTGAACACATATCAAATTCACATGATTACTTGCAACATGACTTCTTCCGTGACCTCAAGAACAAAGGTAACTACTCACAAATAATAATCATGCTCAAGATCAGAGGGGTATTGAATAGCATAATGGATCTGAACATATGATCTTCCACCAAATAAATCATATAGTAATCAACTACAAGATGTAATCAACACTACTAGTCACCCAAAGGTACCAATCTGAGGTTCCGGTACAAAGATTGAACACAAGAGATGAACTAGGGTTTGAGAGGAGATGGTGCGGTTCAAGATGTTGATGAAGATTGTCCTCCCAAAGATGAGAGGGGTGTTGGTGATGATGATGGCTTCGATTTCCCCCTCCGGGAGGGAAGTTCCCCCGGCGGAATCGCTCCGACGGAGGGCAAAAGTGCTCCTGCCAAAGTTCCGCCTCGAGATGGCGGCGCTCCGTTCCGAAAGTCCTCTCCTTATTTTTTCTAGGTCAAAAGATAATATATACCAGAAGATGGGCACCGGAGGTGGGCCGAGGAGGGCACAACCCACGAGGGCGCGCCTGGGGGGCCTGGCGCACCCTGGTGTCTTGTGCCCACCAAGGTGGCCCCCTCCGGTAGTTCTTTGCTCCAGTATTTTTTATTAATTCAAAAAATAATCTTCGTAAAGTTTCAGCTTCATTGGAGTTGTGCAGAATAGGTATCTCTGATGTGCTTTTTCAGGTCCAGAATTCCAGCTGTCGGTATTCTCCCTCTTTGTGTAAACCTTGCATATTATGAGAGAAAAGGCAGTAAAATCACTCCCTAAAGCATTATTATTCAACAAAACATAATAAATAACAGTAGGAAATCATGATGCAAAATGAACGTATCAACTCCCCCAAGCTTAGACCTCGTTGTTCCTCAAGCAAAAAGCCGATACTGAAAAGTATGTCCACATGGTTTGAGAGAGAGGTGTTGATAAAAACAAAACACGGACATAGTAGCATCATGCTTATTAACATAACAGCAACAAACTCTATCATAAAACTTATTCATATACTTTCATCATATAACTTCTCATGAATAAGTAACAATTCATCACAACATAGAAGTATAAAGCATAAACCCTATTGAAAACCAACAAACTATGTTCTCAGTCAACTTTGCGACTACAATTCATCATATTTTTAGGAAGTATCTCATGTCAGAGCCTTTTGGCAAGTCCACATACTCAACCATCATTTAGTCTTCTATGATTGCTAACACTCGCAACATACTCATGAGCAAAAAGTTTCAATCGGACACATAGAAATATAGGGGCTTATAATTTCGCCTCCCAACGTATTCACCTCAAGGGTGATGTCAACAATAATAACTCATGCTCACTCACATCCAACTGGATATATGTGCCTAGATCTTTCCTCACCACATGATGCTTGCAAAAGAAAAAGTAAAAAGGGAAAAGGGAAGAATACTTGACTCTTGAATAAAAGTAAATACATGAAAGTAAAAGATAGTCCCTTCGCAGAGGGAAGCAGAGGTTGTCATGCACTTTTTGGTTTGTATGCCCAATCCCTTAATGTAAAAGAACATCACGCTATATTGCCCCCTATGATAGCAACCTTTATTATGCAGTCCGTTGCTTTTATTACTTTGCCATCATAAGTTCATATAGCGCTCAATTTTCTCTTACACTAATTGATCAAAACACTTTTAGAAGAAATTGTTATTGCCTTATTGCACCGATGACAACTTACTTTAAGGATCTTACTCGATCCATAGGTAGGTATGGTGGACTCTCAAAGAATGAATTTGGGTTTAGGTTTTTGGATGCACAAGTAGTATCTCTACTTAGTGCGGAATTTTGGGCTAGCAAAGATACTGAGCAAGCACCACATGTTGAAGGATCTATGACAATATAACTTCTATGTGGATATGAACAAACATAAATCATTACATTGTCTTCCTTGTCCAACGTCAACCATTTTGACATATAATATTTAATGGGGGCTCACAATCATAAAAGATGTCCAAGATAGTGTATTTTCATGTGGATCTTCTCTTCCCTTATTAATTCTTTCATGAATTGCATCATTAACCAATGCTATGTTTGTCAATCTCCAATAAATTTTACTACTTATACTTTTCCTTATGTGATGTCATTACTCACCATAAGATTAGCATATGATTCTTTTCATTTATTTATTTTTCCTTTATTTTGATTGCAACAAGAAAGTAGAGAGGCAAAACTCGAACTAAACTTTATTATATAACTCTCACTCTATTACATAGATAGATAGACCACGAAACTAACACAAGGAAATAGATCAAGCTAAACTTTTATTCAACTAAATAAAAGGAAAACTAAAGATTGAACTAGGATAGGTAAAGGTGAATAAAAGTGATGGTGATACGATACCGGGGCACCTCCCCCAAGCTTGTGTCAAGCCCAGGGGAGTGCCCATACCCGTGTGCTCAAGTCTCTTTTGGTGGTGGTCATGAAGAAGGTGGTGGTGATGAGGCAGCCTTCTTCTTTAACTTATATTTGAGCATAAAATTTGCCTCCCTTAGATCATCATTCTCCAACTCGAGCTTTAATATCTTTGTGCATAATGTTGCCCTGCTCTCCTTAAATATCTTTAGGGCATGGCATTTTCTCAATTGCATCAACTTTAGCTTTATCCACCTCAATACCTCGTTCAGATATTTTATGCCCCAAGACAATACCTTCATTAACCATAAAGTGGCACTTCTCCCAATTCAAGACAAGATTAGTTTGTTCACATCTCTGCAAAACTCGATCAAGGTTGCTTAAGCAATCATCAAAAGAAGTCCCGTAAACGGAAAAATCATCCATGACAACCTCCACAATCTTTTCACAAAAATCAGATAATATAGCAGTTATGCATCTTTGATAGGTAGCAGGTGCATTGCATAAACTAAAAGGCATACGTCCATAAGCATAGGTTCCAAAAGGGCAAGTAAAGGTGGTTTTCTCTTGATCAGATTGTGACACAGGTATTTGAGAGAAACCAGAATATCCATCCAGAAAACAAAAGTGTGTGTGCTTAGATAATCCTTCTAGCATTTGATCAATGAAAGGCAGAGGGTAATTATCTTTTCTAGTAGCTTTATTTAATTTTCTAAAATCAATTACCATTCTATAGCAAGTAACAATTCTTTGTGGAATGAGCTCATTCTTCTCATTAGGAACAACGGTAATTCCTCCTTTCTTAGGGACACAATGAACGGGACCTACCCATCTACTATCAGCAATGGGATAGATTATACCTTCTTCCAGAAGTTTAATATTTCAGTTCTTACCACTTCTTTCATCTTAGGATTTAATCGCCGTTGGTGATCAACAACGGGTTTAGCATCAGGTTCCATATTAATATTGTGCTGACATAGAGTGGGGCTAATGCCCTTAAGATCATCAAGAGTATGTCCAATAGCATCCCGGTGCTTCCTTAGAACTTTTAATAATCTTTCTTCTTCATGTTCTGAAAGGTTAGCACTAATAATAATAGGATATATCTTTTTCTCATCAAGATAAGCATACTTCAAAGTGTCAGGTAATTGCTTTAATTGAAACACATGATCACCTTTAGGTCACTACTAGGGAAAACCCGCGCTACTACTAAGTTGATAGTAGTAGCGCGGGTTTATAACCCTCGCTACTACTAAGTGGTCTCTACCGTGCCCTCCCGGGACAGGCCATAGTAGTAGCGTGGGGGTATAAACCCGCGCTACTACTAAGTACAGAGTTCTTTAACAGCCCTGAAATCCCCATCTCCTCCCCTAAATCCTTCCTCTCTCCCGTCCCTCTCGCCCCTCTCTCTCCCTCTCACATGGACGACCTCACATGGACATGCCATAGTAGTAGCTCTCACATGGACCTCCTGCCCAGGCGCGGCTCCTCCTCCATGGCGCGTTAAGAGGCCGCCGCCTCGGCCGCCGGCGTCCAGGAGCTCGCCGGTCTTCCCAGTGTCTCCATGCCATCACGCCAGAGCACCGCACCACCGACGACCAACCTCGCTGCTTCCTCCATCTTCTTCCTCTCTCTCCCATTTTCCTTTCTCTCTCTCTCTCCCTCTGGTTTGACTTACCCTCCCATGTCCATGCCCATGTAGGTCGTCGCCATGGACGACCAGGAGCTCTCTGCCTTGGCTGCGAAGAGAAGCCCCACGCCGCCGCCTTGCTCTGTCCTGGATCTAGGCCCTCTCTAGTAGCCGTTGTCGGATCTCGTCTGTCGCCGCCCGTCTGCGCCTCCGGCGACCCCTGTCGTCGCTGCATCGAATTGTTGACACCATTGACAGCACGCACGGGATCGATATTTTTTTTTGGTTTTTGAAATTAATAGTAGTAGCGCGGGTCACAGGCACGCGCTACAGATAGTTAGTAGTAGCGCGTGTGGTACGCGCGCTACTACTAACACACATACTAGTAGCGCGGGTGCACCCGCGCTACTACTACAAGTTAGCTGTAGCGCCGTAGTAGAAGCGCGGGCACCCGCGCTACTACTAGCTGTTTAACCCGCGCTACTACTAGGCTTTTTCCTAGTAGTGGGTGGAGGAGGACCTCCAAGAGTTTCAATAGGCAAATTGTGTTTCAGGAGAGGTTGTTGTTCAAAGAAAATTTTATCTATTTCATTTCTTTCACACAAGTGCATATCATTTTCATGGTCAAGGAAATATTGTTCTAATGGATCGGCAGGAGGCATGGCAATAGAAGCAAGACCAATTATTTCATCCTTACTAGATAACGCTCTATCACGAGGTTGTCTACTAAACTTGGAAAAATTAAACTCATGAGACACACCACCAAAACTGACACCGACAGTTTGTTTTTCACAATCTATCTTAGCATTGACGGTGCTCAAGAAAGGTATACCAAAGATAATGGGACAAAAGTCATCTTGTGGGGAACCAAGAACTAGAAAATCAGTAGGGTATTTTACTTACCCACACAAGACTTCAACATCTCTAACAATCCCAAGTGGCGTGATGGTGTCTATATTAGCAAGTTTAATAGTAACATCAATATCTTCTATTTCAGCAGGTGATATTTCATTCATAATTTCTTGGTATAAGGTAAAAGGAATAGCACTCGCACTAGAACCCAAATCACATAGACCATGATAGCAATGATCTCCTATTTTGACTGAGACAACAGGCATGCCCTCTATGGGTCTATGTTTATCTTTTTCATCAGGTTTGGCAATTCTAGTAGCTTCATCAGAGAAGTAGATAACATGCCCATCAATATTTTCTATCAAGAGATCCTTAACCATAGCAACACTAGGTTCTACTTTAATTTGCTTAGGGGGCTTAGGTGCTCTAATATTACTCTTACGGACCACAGTTGATGCCTTAGCATGTTCTTTTATCCTAACAGGGAAAGGTGGTTTTTCAATGTAAGCGGCAGGCACAACTGGATCAACATTGTAAATGATGGTTTCATCTTTAGCTATGACCAGTTCTTTAACTTCTTATTTAATAGGGGGATGATATTCAAACCACTTCTCTTTAGGGAGATCAACATGAGTAGCAAATGCTTCGCAGAAAGAGGCTACTATCTCAGAGTCAAGTCCATATTTAGTGCTAAACTTGTGAAAAATATCGGTATTCATAAAAGATCTAACACAATCAAACTCAAGCTTTATACCTGAATCATTACCTTCATCGAGTTCCCAATCTTCATAGTTGCGTTTAATTATTTCTAAGAGATCCCACTTGAATTCAATAGTCTTCTTCATAAAAGAACCATCACGAGAAGTATCGAGCATGGATTGATCATTATGAGAAAGCCGAGCATAAAAATTCTGAATAATAACTTCTCTTGAGATGTCATGATTGGGGCATGAATATAACATTGAATTAAGCCTCCCCCAAGCTAGAGCGATGCTTTCTCCATCATGAGGCCAAAAATTATATATATAATTCCGATCACGATGAACTAGATGCATGGGATAAAACTTTTGGTGGAATTCCAATTGCAAACGATTCTAGTTCCATGATCCAAGATCATCACATAGCCTATACCATGTCAATGCTTTTCCCTTCAAAGATAAAGGGAAAACCTTCTTCTTAGCTTCATCTCCGGGTAGACCTACAAGCTCAAATAATCCACAATTTTCGTACACATATAAGAGGTGCATATCAGGATGTTCAGTTCCATCTCCTGCATAACATTTAGCAAGCAGTTGTTCTACCATACCCGAAGGAATTTCAGAACCAATATTTTCAGTAGGTGAAGTAGTTGAGGGGCAACTAATTGTGGTTCCCGTCGAGGTGAAGATACCCCGAACAAACCCCTCAAAGGATTGTTTTCCATAGTAGCAAGTAACAATAAATTTCAGCACGTAGTATAAGTTTTTCCTTACCAATTTCCACTTACCAAGAGCGCTTCACTCACCGGCAACGGCGCCAGAAAAGAGTCTTGATGACCCACAAGTATAGGGGATCAATCATAGTCCTTTTGATAAGTAAGACTGTCGAACACAACGAGGAGCAGAAGGAAATGACAAGCGGTCTTCAGCAAGGTAATTTCTACAAGCACTGAAATTGTAGGTAACAGATAGTTTGATAGCAAGGTAATTGGTAACGAGCAAGTAACGGTAATGGTAAATAAAGTGCAACAAGGTAGCCCAATCCTTTTGTGGCAAAGGACAGGCCATAACAGTCTCTAGTAATAGGCAAAGTATTCTTGAGGGTACACGGGAATTTCATCTAGTCACTTTTATCATGTTGGTTTGATTCGTGTTTGCTACTTTGATAATTTGATATGTGGGTGGACCGGTGCTTGGGTGCTGTTCTTACTTGAACAACCTCCCTCTTATGATTAACCCCCTCGCAAGCATCCGCAACTACGAGAAAAGTATTAAGATAAAATCTAACCATAGCATTAAACGTTTGGATCCAAATCAGCCCCTTACGAAGTAGCGCATAAACTAGGGTTTAAGCTTCTGTCACTCTAGCAACCCATCATGTAATAACTACTCCACAATGCATTCCCTTAGGCCCAAGGATTGTGAAGTGTCATGTAGTCGACGTTCACATGACACCACTAAGGTAACCACAAAATACATATCATCAAAATATCGAACACATATCAAATTCACATGAGTACTTGCAACATGACTTCTCCCGTAACCTCAAGAACAAAGGTAACTACTCACAAATAATAATCATGCTCAAGATCAGAGGGGTATTGAATAGCATAATGGATCTGAACATATGATCTTCCACCAAATAAACCATATAGTAATCAACTACAAGATGTAATCAACACTACTAGTCACCCACGGGTACCAATCTGAGGTTCCGGTACAAAGATTGAACACAAGAGATGAACTAGGGTTTGAGAGGAGATGGTGCTGTTGAAGATGTTGATGAAGATTGGCCTCCCAAAGATGAGAGGGGTGTTCGTGATGACGATGGCTTCGATTTCCCCCTCCGGGAGGGAAGTTCCCCCGGCGGAATCGCTCCGCCGGAGGGCAAAAGTGCTCTTGCCCAAGTTCCGCATCGAGACGGCGGCGCTCCGTCCCGAAAGTCCTCTCCTTATTTTTTCTAGGTCAAAAGATAATATATACCAGAAGATGGGCACCGGAAGTGGGCCGAGGAGGGCACAACCCAACAGGGCGTGCCTGGGGGGCGTGGCGCGCCTTGGTGTCTTGTGCCCACCAAGATGCCCCCCTCCGGTAGTTCTTTGCTCCAGTATTTTTTATTAATTCGAAAAATAATCTCCGTAAAGTTTCATCTTCATTGGAGTTGTGCATAATAGGTATCTCTGATGTGCTTTTTCAGGTCCAGAATTCCAGCTGCCGGTATTCTCCCTCTTTGTGTAAACCTTGCATATTATGAGAGAAAAGGCAATAAAATCTCTCCCTAAAGTATTATTATTCAACAGAACATAATAAATAATAGTAGCATATCATGATGCAAAATGGACGTATCAAGCTCCGCCAGGAACTTCACCACACCCAAGAGCTACTTCGCCAAACCACGAACATCTTAACCCCAGGCCGAGTAGCGACCTCTGGATTTTCGTCACATGTTTCGGGTGTGGAGAACATGGGAACCATGCCAGAAGGAGTTCCAACAAGAAACCGAGTCTTCTTCTCTCGAGGACAGGAAGCAGAACACTCCACCACCTGAGTTCGAGAACCCCTAAGGTAGGACAAGTCATGTATCCCCTATGCGAAGTCGAGTCCGTGTAATGGTTCAAATGAAACCATGTGTGCTTGTTGCTTGTTTTGTTGATTGTGTTCCGATGCAAGTCGCGCTTTTGCCTTAGGCAACATGTAAGCGACTCCATCATCTATTTTATCTTAATATATGTGTTTGGTCTTTTGACCTTTGTTTTACCACACTTGCATTATACCAACCCCCTTAGGCGTGTTTTCTCTATTGCTGCTTTTCCATCCATCTTTTTGTCCAAGTTGTCTGACTTGGCTGCTCCAAAACAGGATGGTGACTGCAACCCGTAACAGCTCCTTCACCAACCCTAAAGCCGGCAACTCCAGCCAGCAACAGGGAGATGGTGGGGCTGCTCACACTGGAGATCACCTGGAGCAGCCACATGGCGACATTCCCCCGCCACCACCTCCACCGGAGAACATGACCATAGCTCAGTTTCTCCAAGTTCTCCAGGAGGAACGCCAGGCCAACTCTACTGCTATCCAGCAGATGGCTCAAGTCCTTGTGAACAACCAGCAGCAAGGCAGGAACAACAATGGCCGCTCCACTTTGTCTGAGTTCATGAGGAATTCGCCCCCAACCTTCATCGAGACTGTTGAATCCCTGGATGCCGATGACTGGATCCGCACCATCAAGGACCTCCTTGCACTGGTCAACTGCAACGAGGATCATGAGAAGGTGCTTTACGCCTCTCATTGCCTCGGAGGTACCGCCAGAGCCTGGTGGGATGGATTCAAGGTCATGCAAGGCGACCGGGTGATCGCCTGGGCTGAATTCAAGGAAGGATTCCGCACCGCCCACATTTCTTCTGGGATCATGGCTATGAAGAAGAGAGAATTCCGAGCGCTAAAGCAAGGAAGTGGCTCTGTCAAGGAGTATATGCAGAAGTTCAACCTCCTATCAAGGTATGCCCTCGAAGATGTCAGCACTGAGGCCGCTAGGATGGAACGCTTCATGGAAGGGCTCCAGCAAGCCCTGCAGTATAAGCTCATTGTCTGCGATTGCAGAACCTTGTTCGACCTGTTGAACAAGGCCCTCATGCTTGAGGACAAGCATCGTGCCATGGAAGACACTCGCAAGCGCAAGATGATCAGCAAGGGTAGTTCCAGCAACGAGAAGCCTCGCCCCTGGCAGCCAACGCCAGCCAAGCCAACCTATCAGCCTCAGCAAGCTAGACCTCCTGCACCTCGTCCGAGCTACCAGCCTCAGCAGTATACCAATCCTAGGCAAGCTTACAACAAACCTAATAACAATAATGGCGGCAGGAACAACAACAACTCTGGTCAGGTCACATGCTTTGGATGTGGTCAGCCTGGACACATCTCTAGGTAATACCCCAGCACGAAGCCAGATGCACCACGCCCCAATGCGCCAAACCAAGGTCAAGGCCGTGGAGCGCCACCAAGGAACCCAGCTCCCCACAACCAGCCCAACAATGGCAAGGGTCGTGTAAACCACGTCACCGCTGAGGAAGCCCAGGAAGACCCGGACGTCATACTGGGTACATTCCTCGTCAACTCAACCCCAGCAACCGTTATGTTTGATTGTGGAGCTTCGCATTCTTTTGTTACTCAAAAGTTTGCACTAGAGAGTGGTATGAAGCCTACACCCCTGGGTAGTCACATGTTGATACAAACCTCAGGTTTAGTTATGAGGTCCAATGTAGGATGTAAAGGAGTAGGGATCATCATCAACGGGGTAGACTTCCTAGCAGACCTCATAGTTTTGGATTCACCAGGGTTGGATGTGATCCTTGGCATGAACTGGTTAACCAAGCACCAAGGCTTGTTAGACTTTGCCAAGAGGACTGTTACCATGACCCATAGCCAAGGAGTTGAAGTCAAGTATGTTCCCAACCCTACCTCCGCTCAAGCCCCTCAGGCTAATTGTCTATCGGGAATTCAGTTGGATCAAGTGCCTGTGGTATGTGAATACCCGGATGTTTTTCCTGATGAGTTGCCCGAAATGCCTCCTGACCGCGACATTGAGTTCATCATAGAGCTAATGCCCGGAGCAGGACCCATCTATAAGAAGCGCTTTAGAATGGGATCCGATGAGTTGGCTGAATTGAAGAAGCAACTGGCAGAGCAGCTCAGGAAAGGATTTATTCGCCCTAGTGCCTCTCCTTGGGGATCACCTGTTCCATTTGTGTCAAAGAGGGACGGAACTATCCAACTCTGTGTCGATTACCATTCTCTCAATGAGGTCACAATAAAGAACAAGTACCCACTTCCCAAGATTGAAGACCTGTTCGATCAGCTGAATGGAGCTAAGGTGTTTTCCAAGATCGACCTCAGGTCTGGGTACTATAAGTTGAAGATAAGACCCCAAGACATCCCGAGACGGCATTAGTGACTCACTTTGGCCTGTACGAGTAAACGGTCATGTCACTTGATTTGACCAATGCCCCAACTTACTTCTTGTACCTCATGAACAAAGTCTTCATGGAGTACTTGGACAAGTTTGTCGTTGTCTTCATCGACGACATACTCTTCTTCTCCAAGTCTGAAGAAGAGCATGCGCAACACTTGAGATTGGTCCTAGACAAGCTTCGAGAGCACCAACTTTATGCCAAATTTAGCAAGTGCGAATTCTGGCTCCATGAAGTTGGATTCTTGGGTCATGTGTTGACTGCAGAAGGATTGTCAGTGGATCCTGCCAAGATCGAAGCCGTGACTGGATGGCAATCCCCAAGCAATGTGAAGGAAGTTAGGAGCTTCCTCGAACTCGCGGGATATTTCCGCAAGTTTGTTGAAGGATTCTCGAGCATTGACCGAGCTATGACCCAACTCTTGAAGAAGGACAAGAAGTTCGAATGGACGGCAAAGTGTGAATAAAGCTTTCAAGAGCTCAAGAAGAGGTTGACAACAGCCCCAGTTTTGGCCACCCCTGATATTCACAAGGAGTTTGTAATATATTGTGATGCATCAAGAACCGGGCTTGGTGGTGTTCTGATGCAAGAAGGCAGAGTCATAGCATATCTATCCTGATAGCTACACCCTCACGAAGAGAACTATGGTACTCATGATCTTGAGTTGGCAGTTGTAGTTCATGCCTTGAAGACATGGAGACATTACCTTCTAGGAAAGCGATATGAGATATACACAGACCACAAGAGTTTGAAGTATATTTTCACTCAAAGGGAGTTGAACATGAGGCAAGGAAGATGGTTGGAATTGATCAAGGACTACAACCTCAGTGTTCAATACCACCCTGGAAAGGCTAATGTGGTGGCAGACGCCTTAAGCAGAAAGGCTTGTTCCTTGAATGCTATGATTAGGGAAAGGTTACCCGCCTTGTATGAAGAGCTTGAAAGCTTCGGCTTGGAACTAGTTGCACCTGGTTTCCTAGCCAACCTCGAAGCAAGGCCTACCTTGATGGATGATATTAAGGAAGCTCAGAAGGGTCGTGACATCATTGAAGGAATCAAGAGGAATATTAAGAAGGGCAAGGCCCCAGGATTATCAGTGGATGAGCAAGGAGTTGTATGGTTTCGCACTCGCATCCGCGTGCCCATCAAAGTTGAGCACAAGAATCTAATCTTGCAAGAATCTCATGACACTCCGTATTCCATCGATCCTGGAGGAACCAAGATGTACCAAGACCACAAGACAAGATTCTGGTGGCGTGGCATGAAGAGAGAGATAGCCACTTTCATCGCTAAGTGTGACATATGCCAGAGAGTCAAAACTGAGCATCAGTGACCCGCTGGATTGTTACGCCACCAGAATGTGCCTGAATGGAAGTGGGACAAGATCAGGATGGACTTCATCACCGGTTAGCCTAGATCAAGCAAGGGACATGATTCCATTTGGGTCATTGTCGATCATCTGACCGAGGTAGCCCACTTCATTCCCGTCAAGACCACCTATGATGGAAGCCAGCTAGCAAACCTCTACATCAACCGCATCGAGAGTCTTCACGGAGTTCCAAAGGAGATTGTGTCAGACCGAGGCACCCAGTTCACCTCGAGATTCTGGAAGAATTTTCAAGAACCAATAGGAACCAAGCTCTCCTTCAGCATTGCTTTTCACCCCAGACTGGACGACAAACGAAGCGAGTAAATCAGATAATCGAAGACATGCTTCGTGCTTGTGTTTTAGCGTATGGAGCCAAGTGGGAAGATTGCCTACCATTTTCCGAGTTCTCCTACAACAACAGCTATCAGTCGAGCCTTCAGATGGCACCATTTTAGGTGTTGTATGGACGCAAGTGTCGTACTCCCCTTAACTGGTCAGAAACCTGAGAAGGACTAGTCTTTGGACAAGATATCCTCCGCGAGGCAGAAGAGCAAGTTCAACTTGTCAGAGAATGCCTGGAGACCGCCAAGTCGAGACAGAAGACCTATGCCGACTCAAACCACCGAGAAGTGAACCTCAACATCGGAGATCATGTCTATCTCCGAGTCACGGCACTCAAAGGGACCAAGCGTTTCCACGTCAAAGCAAAGCTTGCCCCAAGATACATCGGCCCCTTCAAGATCACCGCAAGATGAGGAGAAGTTGCCTACCAGCTAGAGCTACCTTCCGAGCTGTCCGATGTGCACAACGTTTTCCATGTGTCACAACTTCGGAAGTGTCTCCAAGTTCCCAACTGCCCCGACCTCTACAAGGACATTGATCATCAAGCCATCGACCTTCAGCCAGACCTCACTTATCGTGAGAGGCCAGTTCGCATTTTGGATGAAGCAGAGCGTTGCACCTAAAGCCGCACCATCAAGTACTTCAACGTCCAATAGAGCAACCACTCTGAAGCAGAAGCAACCTGGGAGCGTGAAGACTACCTTAGATCAGAGTTCCCTTATCTTTTTATCGCTTGGCCTAGGAATCTCGGGGACGAGATTTCCTATAAGGGGGTAGGTCTGTCACACCCTGTGTTTGTATCACTTTGCTATGCTATGGTTTTATAAAATTTGGACCTATTTAAAACTTTTTGCTTGATTGTGATGGATGACTTGAGTGTTACTTGCTTGAATGATTGTTGTGTTTTAATTCCCAAAGATTCTTCTTCTCTCCATATTCATCTTCCTTGATCCAAACTTCTTGCCCAATAATCATGCCATGTGTATAGTACCCAAAACTATTTTTTATCAAATATTATTTTGGCCAAAAAGGATTTATTCAAATTAGGTTTTCAAATCCCCCTGAATTGAGGTTTGCACTACAAGTCCTGAAATTGGGAAGATCCTTTTTCCCCAAATACTTTATTTGGAACCTACTATATTTAAGACTTCCCAAAAACACCAAATGTTAATTTTAAAGATTATTTTACTATTTTATTTAAAGGCTTTTTCTTAAGGCCAGAAGTGGTTTTTCATAGGGAAAAATTATTTAAATGCTTTGAAAATATTTGAGAAAATTTAGGGAAACTCAGTGGACATATATTTTCCATATATATGAGTTTCAACACATGGTCATGTTCAACATAATGGGCAAAACCCTTAAAAACCCTTTCTGCTTAAATCAAGCATTTGAAATATTTCTATAAGAAATATTCTCAATAAAATCCATGAAAATTCCAGCAAGTCTCATATGCTATATGTGATGATCTTGCAAAGTTTAATCTCAATCCCAAGTATTTTGGTTCACCAAAGTATCCCAAAACCCTCTGTGACGAGAATCAAATTTGAACAACTTTACATTGTGAAGTTTCTCCTACTGACCCCAAACTTTATGGGCATGTTCTATTACCCAAATAATGATACTACACCAAGTGGTGCATCAAGGAGAATGGAATTGCATGCCTAGATCTATAGGAACTTGATTCTGTTGATTTCTAGGGTTTACAATGCCTACATTGTGAACTTTCTTCAAACCATCTCAGACTTGGTGGTCCACTCTAGTTTTACCTACATTTTCATCCTGTTAAATCTCATGTTAAGCAAACTCCATTTGCCTGCCCAAATCAACAACAAACACCTTCTGTATGTTTAGTAAAAACCATGTTTGACCCCCTTCCACTATTCTCCTTGAGTTCCAATTTTTACCACAGTCCCACATTGATGTATTTTACCTCCAACAAGGAATCCATGGCTCAGCTCAATGATTAAGTGGGGTAAATCCCCAATTTCCCCTCCTGGACAGCAAGAATCTTCCTCTCTCTCCACTTCCCTCTTATTCAAGGGAGCCCCCAGGGCATCCTATGCCATTTCCACATAGTCTATTCCCCCTAGACCCACTGGACACGGTTGGCCACACCCAAAGCAGCGTTGGCATGCCGTGGCATGCCAAACAGGCGCTCTAGAGTGCGCTACAGTACGCACCCGCACTGTAGCTGCCGCCCAATCACCAGCCCTGACAACCTCGAGCCCCTCCATTGTGTCCCCCGAGGTGCCCTCGGCGTCCGTGACACGGCAACCTGTCGGCCCCCTCCTCTCTCTTCCTCCTTCTCCCTCCTCCCGCGCTACCGAGCACCGCACGGCTCGGCTAGTGAGCAAGCTCACACGCATGCGCTTCTCTCTCTCTCGCTCTCTCTCTTGCTTCCCCTGGCCTAGACCAACCCAGGAGCACCCCAGGCACACCCCCTCGAGCCCCCCGCGCCCTCTGGCCTCGGCTAGAACCTCGCCAGCGCACCTGAGCTCGGCGGACTCGCGGAGGCTATATAAGGCCGCCCCAGGCTCCTCTCTTCCCTCTGCTAACCCTCTACCACTCCCAATCGACCGCCTGCACCTCCCAAGTCACCTCCCGAAGCACAAGTGCTCGGGATCGACCAAGACTCCGCCGCGCCGGGGCTCCGTCGACCTCGGGATACCGGCCTCCGTCGACCTCGGGATACCGGCCTGCTCCGGCCTCCCTTTCTTCTCCATTGAGACCGCATCGAGCTCCTGCCTCGTTTCCACCTCTCCCCCGCCCCTTCTTCCGCAAGAAACAGCTCCGGTGACCTCCTCCAGAATCCCCTCCACCACGGGTGCTCGTCGCCGGCGAACCAGGGCCCCTCCGACCCTCCTTCCGCTCCCACCTTGGTCGCTCCTAAACCGCAATTGCCGTTGCTGCTATATTTAGCGGCAACGAATCAAGTGGTTAGTGCAGCGCTGGTGGCGCAGCGGGGGGTGGATGAAGATTCAGCAGCCGCTGCTGATGCTGCCGGGAGCAAGAAAGAAGCATCCGCGGCAGGGCTAGACACAGATCAAGGGGGATCTCAGCAAATGGTTGACAGTGAATCCAAGGAAGTGGCAAAGAAGAAAATGGTGCAGCGGCCCGTGTACTTTGTCAGTTCCCTACTACAGGGGGCTAGGTCAAGGTACTCCGGAGTACAAAAGTTGATCTTCGGCCTCATCATGGCGTCAAGGAAGCTGTACCACTACTTCCAAGCCCATTAGGTAAAAGTTGTCACCCGTTTCCCGTTGCAATGCATACTGAGAAACCCCGAAGCCACTGGCAGGATAGTTGAGTGGGCACTGGAATTGTCAAGCTTCGGATTAAAGTATGAGAGCACTTCCACCATTCAAAGCAGGGTGTTGGCGGAGTTTATTGCAGAATGGACACCCACGCCAGATGATGAAGCTCCAGAGACAATCCTCCCTGGCAAGGAGGCACCCAAGGATTGGATCATGTACTTTGACAGTGCTTTCTCACCCCAGGGCGCTGGAGCAGGCGTGCTCCTCATCGGCCCGACCATAGAGCACCTCAAGTACGTCGTCCAGAATCACTTTCCCTGGGAGGAAGCTACCAACAACACCGCTGAGTACGAGGGGCTCCTTGCCGGACTCAGAATCGCGGTAGAGTTGGGAATAAAGAGGTTGATCATCCGAGGAGATTCTCAACTTGTGATAAAGCAAGTCAACAAGGATTACCAGAGCCCGCTGATGGATGCTTACGTGGAGGAAGTGAGGAAATTGGAGGAGCACTTCGATGGGCTACAAACAGAGCATGTGCCACAAGCAGAAAACAGCATTGCTGACCACCTATCGAAGTGCGCTGCGCAAAAGCTTCTTGTGGAACCAGGAACCTTTGTTCTCTGCCTCACCCAACCATCAGTGTCCCCATCTGCGATGTCCAAGAAGAGAAGAAAGCTGAACTCCGACAAGCATTTCCCGGCAGAGCTTCCCGAAGCCGCTGGTAGAGAGGCTGCCAGGGAAAATCCCATTCCGGTTGACGAGCAGCTCCCTCCCGCATGACCTCAGGGTCTAGCGGTTGAGACAAGCGCTCCCGGAGACGAGGAAACGCCTTTAGTCCTTGTTGTCGAGCCACGGGCTCCAACCTGGGCGCAGCATATAGTCCATTTCCTTCAAACAGGAGAACTCCCCGAAGAGCAAGAGGAAGCCAAAAGAGTAGCCCGTCGGTCAAGTATGTACCAGTTTGTCGATGACACCCTGTATAGAAGGCGGCCGAACGGTGTAAAATTGAGGTGTATCTCCCAGGAGGATGGACTGAAGCTGTTGGCGGAGATTCACGAAGGAGTATGTGGTTCCCACATTGGATAAAGAGCCCTTGCCGGGAAAGCTTTCCGACAGGGTTTCTATTGGACCACTGCCCTCCAGGATGCTACTGAATTGGTCACCAAGTGCGAAGCCTGTCAGTTCCACTCCAAGAACATCCATCAACCAGCGCAAGCCCTCCAAACAATCCCTCTATCCTGGCCATTCTCGGTCTGGGGGCTCGATATCTTGGGCCCCTTCCCCTGTGTTGTCGGGGGCTTTCAGTTCTTGTTCGTGGCAACCGACAAGTTCACAAAGTGGCCTGAGGTGGAACCAGTGAGAAAGGTGACCGCACAAGCAGCTATCAAGTTCATGAAAGGACTGGTGTGCCGCTTTGGAGTTCCTAACAGAGTGATCACCGACAACGGCACACAGTTCATGAGCCGCGCCTTCATGCAATATATCCAAAACCTTGGAAGCAAGGTCTCCTTCGCCTCTGTTTCTCACCCAAGAAGCAACATGCAAGTTGAGAGGATGAATGCTGAAGTGCTACGAGGACTCAAGACAAGGACTTTCGATAAGCTGCGGAAGAGCGGCAGGCGCTGGATAGATGAGCTGCCGGTGGTTCTTTGGTCCCTCAGAACGACACCAAATTGAGCTACCGGCCAGACGCCCTTCTCCCTAGTGTACGGGGCGGAAGCAGTGCTCCCCACGGAACTCATATATGGGTCACCTCGAGTGCTTGCCTACGATGAGGTAGAGAAACAGCAGCTGCGGCATGACGATGCCACGCTCCTCGAGGAAGACCGTCTCCGGGCTGCTGTGCGTGCCGCACGCTACTAGCAGGCTCTGTGCCGCTACCATAGCCGCAGAGTTCATGCCCGGAGCCTTGAGGAAGGCGACCTTATCCTTCGGCGTGCTCAGTCCGCCAAGGGTACAAACAAGTTGACGCCGAAATGGGAAGGCCCTTACCGGATAGTACGAGTCACCAGACCTGGCGCAGTCTGTCTGGAGACCGAAGATGGCACCAAGGTGCAGAACTCATGGAACATTGAGCATCTTCGTAAGTTCTACCCATAAGGCGCGGCTGTCGGGCCCAGTCCCCGGCAGCCACCTTTTGTACAAACCTTGCCGATGTTGCATGTAACCCTTTGTACAAAGCCACGCGCAGACCCTATGCAACAATAATAAAGCTAGGCATTGCATCATATCATCATCCTTACATGCTCATTACACATCTTTTATGACTACAATGTTAGCGCTTTTAAGTTATTAAGATTTGCTAGAATGCTTGGTGAAACCGTAATCTTTGTTACTGTCCTCACCCTACATGTTTTACCATCGAGAAAATAGGGAAGGGAAACAAGGGAACAAAGATGGCGGCCCATCACACTTGAAAAGAAGATACTACCTGGAAAAGATAAGTGTATCATATATTTCCAGTTCAGTACTTCTCATTTTCTCAAGGAAACCCTTAGTATCTTCCTTACTGCGGGATGTGGAGTCATCCACGCGGTGAAAACCCTTGTCGGGACGAGCCGCCCCCCTGTCGTTGCTTATAGGGGTGACAGCGCCGACACCGACAAGGAGCTCTGCCGGGGAACAATGCCAACCTGTTGCCGGGGGCTCGTTCCCCCACTTTGGCACTCGTGGTTTGAATGACGACCCGGCAAGTAGCTCCGTGCGGCAGAGACAAAACATACTAATGCAGTACAAATAAGGAATGGAAAGGGATAGTACTTGCGGGAAGAAAATAGCATTCTATTCTCATTCATTTTCGATACAAATGGGATGAAGATTACACGAGAAGGAACCTCTTCTAATAAATCTTTATTTGGCTTTCTCCCCTAGGGGCAGATTACAAAAAGAAAAAGAGCAGAGGGAGGCCCCCAACAAAAGCCTAGCCTGACCTCGTTAGGACCAGCATTGCGCAGACGGCAGTCCCACCGGAAAGGAGGACGAAGCCGAAGTCCGCGAGCCTGCCGGGGTCCAGCTGAGAAGAAGAGGCGGCGCCCAAGTCAAGAACCCCCGGCAAATCGCTCTGCTGGGAGGAGGAGGAGGAGCGCGATGACGGTGATGGTGCGGCCGACGATCAGCTAGAGCCCAGGTCGTCGTACTCCGACTTGAAGGCCTGGGACTCGTCGTCCTCGTCTTCACCGACACTCTCCTCCTCGTCGCTATCGCTCGAGGAGGAGCTTTCGGCATCGCTCGAGCTCTCCTCGCAGCAGCCAAGACGGGTGCCCGAACGCCCGTAAATCTTGACGGAGAGCAGGTCGGCCTCCATCATCTTGAAGCGGAGGACGTGCCCATCCATGAGGTTGTGGGCGCGGGCGAAGGTTTTCCACCCACGCCTGAGAAGCATGACGCGACGCTCCGGGCACTCGACATCCACCCGCGCAGCACCATTACAGCAACCATGCACCCGCAGCCACAGCGCGTACGGCTTGTCAACCTCCATCACCCTAGCGAAAGGGTGAGGAAGGCGCAGGTGGCCTCGGAGAGGACCGCGCAGCTTGGTGACGAACTCCAGCGTCGTTCCCTCAGCGTGGGTCTCCTCAAGGGGAGGGTCTGGCGTCGGAGGAGGAAGAGAAGCGGCGCTCCGCCTCCCCCGACCACAGGCTCCGCGTCGACTACGGCCCCTCCCAGCTCCTCTACCGCACGCATTCGAGCCACCCTCCGCCTCCGCGGCTGAAGCGGTGGCATGATCCCAACGGGAACCCCTCGCCGTTGAGGCGGAGGCCGGAGACCGCCCTCGTCCCCTAGGCATGCTAGCGGCGAACGCAGCTCAAAACAAAGAAGCAGAAGGATGAGCTCTGTGAGTTTACACTCAAGGAGGAAGAAAGGATGGATGAGCATCGCCCCTCGCGACCCCCAATTTATAGGGGAGAGCGTGGGGGCTGGCTCTCCTCCACTCCAAAGGTCGCCGCCCATCTCCACCAATTCCATCGCCCACGATCACAGGCGAACAGGTAACCGCCCCATTGCTCCAATCCATGGCGCTGCAGTTTCTGCCACGATCAGGACTTTAAGTCACGCGCGTCCGTCGCTAACTCCCCGCTATGCATGCGGCGCGTGTGGCGGAAACGGCCTGAGGTGGTGGGTCAGTGCTGACCAATAAATTGGCAGTTACTCCCTCACATTGCGCGCCTTTGCATGAAACTTGGGCCTGACCCAACGGCACTTGGCGAGCACGTGTGGGCCAGTCCCGAGGGCTTGTGTCGGTGCACTAGTATGGGGGTACCTAGTGCCCCTGACTTATGCATAGGCGGTAGAAGCAAAGAACCCGGCCAACAATCAAGACCAAGACACTAGCAAGCTCAACGCGGCAACCCAAGCCTAGACTGCGACACGACAAGCATGTCCCCGACGCTTGCCGGGGACCAAGACGTGCACACCTCCCTGAAGACCCGGCAAGCCACACCCAGGCAGGCGTGAGCCATCCAGCCACCGCCCCACCGCATCGTTACGCCTGTCACTTATCGATGCGGCGTCGAGACCTCAGGCGGCTAATCAGCTCTCGCTAAGCACGTGGCGACACATTGGAAGGCAAGTTACGCTCGGTTGACACCCGCCCTGTAGCGTGTCAAGATCTTAAGCAACGACCGGCCAAGCAGTGGCAAGAGCTTGTCGGGGATGCACCCCCAAGCGCCACCTAGGCAGGTAATCAAGGCATTTTGTCCTAAAAGCCAGAGTTAGGTATGATAGCTCTGCTTAGCTATCTAATCGATAGATAATGTCTGTTTTTCCATTGTGGTAACCCCTTGCACTATAAAAGGAGGCCCAAGGCAACCTAGCTCAAGGTTGGCAATTCGAACCCCCGAATACTTGTACTCACATAGCCGCTCTTTCCCCGACAGCAGCCCCTGCCGGGGTTAGGTGCTCTGTGTTCTTCGTGTTCCTCCAATCAATCCACCAAAAAGCAGGAGTAGGGTTTTACGCTTAGCAGCGGCCCGAACCTGGTAAAATGCATGTGTCCTGATCGTTGCGCCGTCTCATGCTCTCCGCTCTTCATGCAACGTGACCCCCCTTGCCGAACCACAAGGGACCTCTGGTCCCATAGGTGATCGTGAGCATCCGTGCCCCGACAGAATGCCTGTAGGGTTAAGGTAGATGGCATGGGTCTATGCTTTCGATCAAGATTTCCGCTGCTAGTTATGCTTGTTGTTTGACCTTCATGGCCCTACCTATGTAAGACTTGACCTTCATGGTCTTTATTTGTGTAAGACGCTAAGTATGGATGTCAGACTCATGTTATTCAGCTTCTGTGTGTTCGGTGAGCATTGATCTTTGGGATCACTGTACATGTGCATTCGGTGATCACGACTTATGAGTCGGGGTCCCCACATAGGGTCTTCGGAACAACAAGTAAAATTATGTATTTCGCATAAATTCCAAGCATAGCACATGAAACACTTTATTTGATGGTCTAAAATTCTCCCTTTTTGAGACAACCGATGACGCACAAAATAAGCATGCTCATCTAAAGATTTTCCATCAACTTAGCTAGTTGGGGTTTCAGCACGAGCACAAAGGGATCGAAGATGATCCAAGTAATATTCTTCGATAGTACGGAACACTAGTGGTTCCTCAACTTTTGGAGCAGCAAGTACATCTAATTTTTTTGGTATTTTGCGTTTCCTACCCATATTTAAAGATAGAAAACAAGAGCACAAAATAAAAACTACTTAGTGATAAAGCAAACAAGCACACACGAGAATATTCACCCCACACTATTGCTCCCCGGCAACGGCGCCAGAAAAAGGTCTTGATAACCCACAACTGTAGGGGGTCGTTTGTAGCCTTTTTCGATAAATAAGAGTGTCGAACCCAACGAGGAGCTAAAGGTAGAACAAATATTCCCTCAAGTTCAGTCGACCACCGATACAACTCTACGCACACTTTAACGTTTGATTTACCTAGAACAAGTATGAAACTATTTTGTAGGTGAAAGGATAGTTTGCACGAATAAAACTAGAAGTACTTAGCGGGAATAAAACTACGAGTAAAATGCAAGATAATAAAAGTTAGTTGTTTAGTAGAAAGCTTTTGTCAAACAAGAAGGTTATTTGTCCCTAGGCAATTGATAACTAGACCGGTAATCATTCTTGCAATTTTATATGAGGGAGAGGCATGAGCTAACATAATTTCCATACTTGGATCATATGCACTTATGATTGGAACTCTAGCAAGCATCCGCAACTACCAAAGATCATTAAGGTAAAACCCAACCATAGCATTAAGTATCAAGTCCACTTTACTCCCATATGCAACAACCCATCTACTTGGGTCTGTGTATTCTGTCACTCACGCCACCCACCATAGGCAAATCATGAACACATTGCAGCACCCTAGAGCGGGGATCCCACACGTTTGCACGAGACGGAGGGCACCGTAGGACAGCACCATAATAAAATATACACTCATACCAACCACGATCATCAATTAGCCCATAGGACAAAACGGATCTACTCAAACATCATAGGATAGCCAAATATCATTGGAAAATAATATATGGAGTTGAGCACCATGTTTAAGTAGAGATTACAGCAGGGAAAAGAGGTGTTACACCACGGCATAGAGGGGGTGAGAGTTGGTGTTGACGGTGGCGAAGATGTTGGAGTAGATCGCCATCACGATGATTGCCCCGGCAGCGTTCCGGCGCCACCGGGAGAGAGGGGGAGAGAGCCCCCTCCTTCTTCTTCTTCCTTGGCCTCCCCCCTAGATGGAATGAGAGTTCCCCCTATGGTCCATGGCCTCCATGGCGGCGGAGGGGCAGGAGCCCCTCTGAGATTGGATCTCCCTCTCTGTTCTCTTCTGTTTTGCATTCCTGTTTTCTAGCCGAAAACCATTTCTTATATACCCGGAGATCCGTAACTCCGGTTTCCGCTAAGATTTTAACACGATTTTTTTCGGATATATGCTTCCTTGCGCCCGAAGTAGAGCTCCAACCGACTTACGATATGACCACAACCGGCCACCACGCGCTTGGGCCCTAGGGCGCGCCCTGGTGTCTTGTGGTGGCTATGGGCCTCCTTTTGCGTTGATTCCGCCTCCCAAAAATCACAAATATTCCAAAATAATTCTCCATAAATTTTTATCTAGTTTCGACTTCGTTTGATATGGATATTCTATGAAACAAAAAACATGCAACAAACAGGAACTGGCACTGGGCACTGGATCAATATGTTAGTCCAATAAATCATATAAAATGTTGCCAAAAATATGTGGAAGTTGTATAACATTGGCATGAAGCAATCTAAAATTATATATACGATGGATACGTATCAATGGGTCCTTGGAATCCTTAGAGGATCTTCCCTATGACAGGGACCTTGACATCTAGTTCGATCTTCTCACATAGAGGTCATCTCCATGAAGAAGGGGGAAGTGGAAGAAGCAATGCTCAACTAACTCAATAGCTAAATATATGCTAACCCTAATTAATCCAAGGGGTGAGGTATATATAGTCTAGGGCGAGAGAGAGGGGTACAGGGCCCAAGGGACGAGTGGCTGCGCGCAGGCAGGCTCTGGACATCCCAAAGTTACCAATCATCCGGTGGCTTGATATGTCTCCAACGTACCAATAATTTATGAAGTATTCATGACATGTTTACAACAATTTTTTATGGTTTGATGTACTTTTATATGATTAAATGGAACTAACCCGGGCTGATGTTGTTTTCAGCAGAATTACCGTGGTGTTGTTTTTGTGCAAAAAATAAAATTTCTCGGAATCGCCCAGAACTTTTTGACATTTTTTTCTAGAAGTAAAGGGACCCTGGAGGCTTTGGGGGAGAACCAGCAGACCGACAAGGGCCCCACAAGGCATCTAGGGGCGCCCAGGAGGGTGGTCGCGCCAAGGTACCTACCAGGCCCCCTGATGCATTTCTTCACGTGATTCCAACGTTGAAAATTCATATATATTCATAAACCCCTGAAAGTTAACCTAGAACTTCTGCTCCATCGCCACGAGCCTCTGTTCTGAAGCGATCTCATCCGGAGCCCTTTTCCGGTACCCTGTCGGAGGGGGAAATCATTACCGGAGGCCATCTTCATCATCCCGGCGTTCTCCATGTCGAGGAGGGAGTAGTTCACCCTCGGGGCTGAGGGTATGTACCAGTAGCTATGTGTTTAATCTCTCTGTCTCGTGTTATTGACATGGCACAATCTTGATGTATCACAGGCTTTGTTAATATATTGGATCATATGGTGTTCTTCCCTCTCTATCTTGATATGATGAATTGAGGCTTTCCCTTTGAGATCTCGTTATGTTGGATTGAATACTTTGGATTTGAGAGTACTTGATATATATCTTGCATGTGGATACCCATTGTGACAATGGGATGTTCTATTGAGTCACTTGATATATTTTATGGTTATCAACTTGCGGACCCACGTGGTGACATTGGGGTGATCTGGGAACATAGGTTGATGCACGTTTTCGTCCTACATTCTCCGATAAAAATCCTGGGGTGCTCTTTGAAGTTCTTTGTGTTGGATTGAATATGATGAATCTGAAATTATTTGATGCATGTCGAATAAATAACTCATGGATACTTGTGGTGACATTGGACTATCTAGGTGACATTAGAGTTGATTCATTCGTATCACAGGTGTTGTTCTAGTACGAACTCTAGGGTTGTTTGTGACACTTATAGGGATGGATCAATAGATTGGTCGGAAAGGATAAATTTACAACAATTTCATCTTATGTTCTCCGCTATATAGTAACTTTGGAGTGATTCTTTGATGCAAGTTGAGGGATGGTTATATTATTCAATTATGTTAGCACCGTTGAGAGATTGCACTAATGAAAGTATGGACCCTACGCCTTGTTTTCCAGCATTGCAACACCGTTTTTACACACTTTTGTTACACTGTTTTTATTTATTCAGATTACAAGAACCTATTTCGACCATCCATGCTACACTTGTATCACCATCTCTTCACCAAACTAGTGCACTTATACAATTTTCCATTGTATTGGGTTTGTTGGGGACACAAGAGATTGCTTGTATTTGATTGTAGGGTTGTTTGAGAGATACCATCTTCATCCTAACCTCCGGCGGATTGATAAACCTTAGGTCATCCGGTTGAGGGAAAATTGCTACCGTCCAACAAAACTCCGCGCTTGGAGGCCCAACAGAGTCTACATGAATAAAGTTGTATAGTAGACATCAAGCTCTTTTCTGGCGCCGTTGCAAGGGAGGTGAGTGCTTGAAGGTATATCTTTAGATTTTGCAATTGAATCTTTTAGTTTCTTGTTTTATCACTAGTTCGGTTTTACAAATGAAAACTACAAAAAAATGGAATTTAGGTTGTCTCATATGCTTGATCTCTATAATGTGTTTCGTGTAAATGATGGATCAAAAAAATGTGCCAAAGTGTTAGAAGAAGAATTCAATAACATGTTTGGCATTAAACCCTTGAATTAAGAGCATTATTGCAATGTTGTTGGTACGCTTGCTATAAATATCCATGATGATAATGATATGCAAAGCCATAAGCTTGGGGATGCTATGTTTGATGAAGATGATATTTTTAGTCCCCCAAGTTTTGATGAGCAAATTTATTATGATAGCATGCTTCCTATTTATGATGATTATACTGCTGAAAGTGGTTTTGGAAGAGTGTCAACTCTAGGTACTAATGATCCCACTATTTTGGAGGGTGTTGAATCTTATGGTAATAATTATGAAAGTGGATTCGGAGAGGCCAGGACTTTATTTAATGATGATTCCACTGTTTTGGAAGAGGTTTCAATTGATTATGAGAACCAAGTTGTTATCTATGATGATTATTGTGATGAAACTTATGATATAGAGAATAATGATAACCATGTAACTTGTCATCATGATTTTAATGTTCAATTTGGTTATGTCAATCAAGTATCTCGTGATAGTTATTTTGTTGAGTTTGCTCCAACTATTATGTATGAGAAGAAATTTGCTTATGTGGAAGTAATAAAAATTCTATGCTTGTGGATCCTGAAAGCAATGTTTTTTTATAGTTATGTTGTCAAATTCCTTCATGATGAAACTGAAATTATTATGAGGGAGGAACAATACGCTTCTACATATCTCAATAATATCAAGTTTCCTCTCTATATGTTGAAAATCTTGAAGTTATATTTGTTTTGCCTTCCTATGCTAGTTGATTCTTGCTATCATGAATTATTTTCTCATGAAATCCCTATGCACAAGAAGTGGGTTACACTTAAATGTGCTTGTCATATGCTTTCTATGCTCCATTTGTGTTTCAATTCTTTACTTTTATGTGAGCATCATGGAAATCACCATTAAAGAAAAGCGCTTGTTAGGACACAAACCAACACTTATACTTCATATTTTTGTGTGTTCACATGATTAACCTACTGTACTAATCATGTTTTGTGCCTTTGATTTCAATAATATGCCAAGTAATGCCTTTGGAATAGTGTGGATATTTGTTGATTTGATCCTGTGAAAAAACAGAAACTTTTGACTCCAGTACAGAATTTCTCTGATTTTACTCGAACATAAAAATATTTTGAAATTTTTACACAGTATTTATCTACAAATTATCTTCGTAGTTATAATTTTTGAGAATTTTCAGACATAGTTAAATATGGTTTTAGTTCTGATCTTTACAGATTGTTCTATTTTTGACAGATTTTGTTTTGCATGCATAGTTTGCTTGTTTTAGTGTTTCCATAGCTTATATATAGTGATATAAATTATGTGAATTATAGAATATAGTAGGCATTATGTGATAACATTTATGAACCTTGTCTTGACTGTACCTAAGTGAATGATCTATTTGATTATACTAACCCATCTCACGAAGTTCCGTTTAGTTTTGTGTGATTGAAGTTTTCAAGTTTTGGGTGAGATACCAATATGAGGAGAATACTGAGCAGCAAGACCCTAAGATTGGGGATGCCCAAGGAACCCCCAAGGTAATATTCAAGGAAGACTCAAACGTCTAAGCATGGGGATGCTCCGAAAGGCATCCCATCTTTCGACTTAACCACTATCGATTTATCTTACTTGGAGCTATATTTTTATTCAGTACATATTATGTATTTTGCTTGGAGCATCATTTTATTTTTTTCGTATTTTTTTGATGTTATTTATAATTATATTTTTCAATAAAAGGTTCCAAGAATTGCCATAAGATGCTTCAATTGCATTTTAATGTGTGATGCGTAAAAACAGAAACTTTTGCTCTAGTGTTTGAATTTTCATATTTTACGGTAACGTGTAAAGTTACTGAAATTTTTACACGGTACTTTCATATAAATTATTTATCATGTGCCGAATTTTCAGAATTTATTGAGTTACATATGTACACTTTTGGAATTAATTTCTACAGACTGTCCTGTTTAGACGGATTGCTATCATAGTTTTGTTATCTGCTTATCCTAGAGTTGTCAAGGCTTATATTGGTAGATATAAGTTGTGGAAATGATAGTATACAATATATAATGTTTGAAAATTATTATGCAACTTGTGTTGGCAGTACATGAAGTGTTGATTTATTCTTATGTGCACTAACATATCTCACGAGTTCTTGTGAAGTTTTGTGTGGGTGATGCTTTTAAGATTTAGGGAAACCCGTGACATGAGAGGAATTAACGTGTAACGCCCAAGATGCGGTCTATCCTTATTTTGGCTCGAGGGCCTCGATAGGGATAGAAGCGCATCTCATCGTTTCGCAAGAATGGATATCGTTACAAGTACATGTAAAGAGGAGGTGAGTATATGGAATTTGCTTACACTCGCCACAAGCTAAATAATGATCATCTCAAATACAACAATACATTCAATCACCAGACAGAAGAGCAGGGTCCGACAATGGACGAAACCAAACAAAAAAGAAGACGACGTCCATCCTTGCTAATCCCAGGCTACCGGCTTGGAACCCATCCTATGATCGATGAAGAAGAAACAAACTCCAAATCAAACAAGCATCACTCTCACGTCAAAGCATCGCATTACCTGTACCTGCAACTGTTGTTGTAGTAATGTGTCAGCCACGAGGACTCATCAATTTCATTTCCAAGGGTATCAAGACTAGTAAAGCTTAATGGGTGAGATATAGTTAAGTGGTAAGGCTGCAGCAAGCACTAAGCACTTATTTGAGTGGCTAACTTACGAGTACAAGAATAAGAAGGGTGATCTACGCATAAACGGACGTGAAATAGTAAAGATCACTAAGTGACCCTAAACACCTGCTTACGAGTCAAACATAACCCCACCGTGTTCTCTCTCGGTTCAGAACTCGTGAGAACAGACACTCACGGTTACGCACACGGTTGGTGTATATTATTTGAATTTACTTCAAGTTTTCTATGACTGGGTGTTAAAAAAATTTCCAAGTTGCCACATCACAGCGGGCATGGCTTCTCGAAAAGATTTAATCCTGCAGGGGTGCTCCAACTCATCCATCACAAACTAGCCACAAGCTGCGTCGGAAAACCTCAACCACGAGATAGCCCGTAGTATCCTCAGAATTCCGATGGAAAACCTCAACCTCGAGATAGCCCAAAGTATCCTCGGAATCCCATGCACATGACGTTCAAGAAAGGTAAAAAAAATCTAGCAAGACCACCCGACGTGTTGGCGAACCAGGTAGGAGCCGCGTATCTCGTTCTTAGGACACGACCGGATGGAACTAGCTACGAGAAAAACCAATCCTTGAGTTTCCTCGAGGCAGCTGACGTGGCTTGAGACTGCGTCAATATTTCCCCAAAGAGGAAGGGATGATGCAGCACAACGATGGTAAGTATTTCCCTCAGTTATGAAACCAAGGTTATCGAACCAGTAGGAGGATCACCACCACCCAATAAGCAGCACCTACACACAAACAACAAATACTTGCAACCCGACGCGAAAGAGAGGTTGTCAATCTCTCTACGGTAAAAAGATAGATTAGATAGTGATGGATAGGAGAGATAGATCTCTCAAGAACACAAAATAGAAAAGGCAAATAAAAAGTGCAGCAATATATTTTTGGGTTGTTGGTTTTGTAGATTTGAAAACAAAGAAGCAAAAAGATAGATCTGAAAGCAATATGTTGGAAAAGTAGACCTGGGGGCCGTAGGATTCACTAGTGGCTTCTCTCATTGGTATAGCGCACGGTGGGTGAACAAATTACTGTTGGCCAATTGATAGAAAATTGAATAGTCATGACGATATCCAAGGCGATGATCATTATATAGGCATCACGTCCAAGATAAGTAGACCGACTCCTGCCTACATCTACCACTATTACTCCACACATCGACCGCTATCCAGCATGCATCTAGTGTATTAAGTTCCTGGAAAAACGGAGTAATGCAATAAAAACGATGACATGATGTAGACAAGATCTATTCATGTAGGAATAAACCCCATCTTGTTATCCTTAATGGCAACGTAACATGCGTGCCTTGCTGCCCCTTCTGTCACTGGGAAAGGACACCGCAAGATCGAACCCATCACAAAGCACCTCTTCCCATGGCAAGAAAAATCAATCTAGTCGGCCTAACTAAACCAAAGATTCGAAGAAGAAATATGAGGCTATAAGTAATCATGCATATAAGAGATCAAAGAAGACTCAAATAATATTCATGGATAGAAACTGATCATGAACTCAAAATTCATCGGATCCCAACAAACACACCATAAAATTTTACATCAAATAGAACTCCAAGAGACCCTTGTATTGAGAATCATAAGAGAGAGAGAGGAAGCCCTCTAGCTACTGCCTACGGACTCGTAGGTCTATGGTGGACTACTAACGCATCATCAGAGAGGCACCTATGAACAAGATGAACCCCTCCGTGATGGTGTTTAGATTGGATATCGAGGTTCTGGAACTTGCGGCGGCTAGAATTGTGTTTCGTCGACTCCCCTAGGGTTTTTGCAATATTTGGGAATTTATAGGCATCCGAGGCGGTGGATAGGGGCCCCGTGGAGGGCACAACCCATCAGGGTGCGCTAGGGGCCCCCTGGCACGCCCTGGTCGGTTGTGCTCTCCACAGCCCACCTTCCTGGCTCTTCTTTGGCCCACTGGGTGTCTTCTGGTCCAGAAAAAATTTCCAAAAAGTTTCGTCGCAATTGGACTCCGTTTGGTAATGATATTCTGTGAAGTAAAAAACAAGCTAAAACAGCAACTGGCACTTTGGCACTATGTCAATAGGTTAGTTCCAAAAAATGATATAAAGTTATTATAAAATGATTGTAAAACATCCAAGAATGATAATATAACAACATGGAACAAGCAAAAATTATAGATACGTTGGAGACGTATCAGCATCCCCAAGCTTAACTACTACTCGTCCTCAAGTAGGTAAATGATAAAAACAGAATTTTTGATGTGGAATGCTGCCTAACATGTTCATCTCATATTCTTTTCCTTTGTATAGCATGGACATTTGGACTTGTAAATGATTCAAAGCAATAGTCTAGTTTTAACATAATGACTTCAATACTCAAGCATGCCAACAAGCAACCATGTCTTTCAAAATATCAACACTAAAGAAAGTTATCCCTAGCCCATCATGGTCAATCATTGATCCATTCATGAAACACACTCAAATATTAGCTATGCCCAATGCTCAAGTACGATCATAGTGCCCCCTAGTTGGTGCTTTATAAAATAAGATGGAGACTCAAAATAAAAAGTGTATAAAGTAAATAGATGGGCCCTTCGCAGAGGGAAGTAGGGATTTGTAGAGGTGCCAGAGCTCTAGGTTTAAATTGAGAGAGAAAAATATTTTGGGTGGCATGCCTTTCCTGTCTACGAAAACGACAAAGTAGCTCACAATACTTTCCATGCTAGATATATCATAGGCGGTTCCCAAACAGAAAATAAAGTTTATTCCTTTTTCCACCAAACTTTCACTTTCCATGGCAGGCCGTATCCACGGTTGCCTTCCATACCAACACTTTCCAAGGAATTTATTATTTGACAACATAACGTAAATATTTTTTTCTTTTTTCATTTCGGGAATGGGCATCCCTATTACCGCCGCACTCTCGTGCAATGACAAGTGAATAAACACTCATCTTTAGAATAACACATCTAGCATGCAAAAATATTGGACACTCCCCACCGTTTCATGAGCGGTACCAGCACACAAAAGAGAAAAATTATTTTGAAAATTTAGAGATGGCACATACAAATTTGTTTGGAACGGCATGGAAATACCTCATGTAGGTAGGTATGGTGGGCTCATAAGGCAAAACTTGGTTTAAGGATTTTGGATGCACAAGTAGTATTTCTACTTAGTAAAAATGGAGGCTAGCAAATAGATTGAGAAGCAACCAAACCAAGAAACGAAAATTCACATAAGCGAGCATTGAGCATAACTAACACCGAATAATGCACCATAAGTAGGATGTAACTTCATTGCATAACTATTGACTTCCGTGCATTCATAGGGAATCACAAACCTTAACACCAATATTCCTTCTAAAGCATAATTACTCACTAACATGACTCACATATTACTATCATCATGTTTCAAAACTATTACAAGGAATCAAGTTTAATTTGTCCAATGATCTTCATGAAAGTTTTTATTTTATCTTCCTTGGATATCTATCACTTGGGACTAGTTTCATATATTGCCATTGCTTTTTTTCTTTGACAAGCTCAAACAAATTTAAGTGAAGCACATGAGCGTAAGGATTTCATCTCTCAAAATGGTATAAGTGAAGCATGAGAGGATTTCTTAAAAAGTTTACTAACTCTCAAATTAATCTAACTGAAGCATGAGAGTATTTCTACAAAAATTTCCAAGCACACCGTGCTCAAAAAGATATAAGTGAAGCACTAGAGCAATTCTATAGCTCAAAAAGTTTAAGTGAAGCATAGAGAGCAATTCTAACAAATCATAGCATAATTTTGTCTCACCCAAATAGGTTTGTCCAGCAATGATACAAATGACAAACTAACAAGCAAAGCTAGCAAAGATACAAGATGCTCCAAGCAAAACTCATGATATGTGACTAATAAAAATATAGCTCCAAGTAAAATACCGATGGTCGTTAGAAGAAAGAGGGGATGCCACTCGGGGGCATCCCCAAGCTTAGTTGCTTGTTTCTCTTTGGATATATCTTGGGGGTGCTTTAGCATCCCCAAGCTAAGGATCTTTTCACTCCTTATTCCTTCATCCATCGTGATCTCACCCAAAACTTGAAAACTTCAATCACACAAAACTCAACAAAATCTTCGTGAGATCCGTTAGTATAATAAAGAAAATCACTACTTAGGTGATGTTGAAAACCCATTAATATTTTATTATTGCATTATACCTACTGTATTTTAACCTTACCATGGCTCATACCCATCAATATAACCCATAGATTCATCAAAACAAGCACACAATGCAATGAAAACAGAATCTGTCTTAAACAGAACAGTCTGTAGTAATCTGTACTCTAACCATACTTCTGTAACTATAAAAATTCTGAAAAGTTAGGACCATGCAATGAATTTGTATAGAAAAACTGTGTTCAAATTTCAGCTCAAGACCACGTTCCAGTAAAAAATGAAAATTCATGTACTGGACGCAAAGTTTCTGTTTCAGATTCAGCATTGCTTCTACTCATCTTATGAATCATCCTAAAGGTTCTAATTGGCAAAAACACTAAATAAACCATAAAAACACAATCATAACAGAGGCATAATTGTGTCAACACTCAAAAGCAGAAAGGAAAAAGCAAAAATAAATTTATTCATTGGGTTTCCTCCCAACAAGCGCTATCGTTTTACGCCCCTAGCTAGGCATAACACATAGATTCAAGTATTGTCATCTTTGGTTTTGGTTGAGGTGTTTTCGTCAAGAGGTTTTGCAAATAGAACTTGAAACACATCATCCATAGCAACCTTAACATTATCAAGTTGTCCCTCTACGTACCCCCTTTGATTACCAGCCACGATCCAAGAATATTGTTGGTTCACGTCATTGAAAACTTGTTGGATCATATCTAAAACGGGGACTTCCTTTTTGAGATTCTCATCAAAAATTTGATTATTTGCAAGCAAATATCTCATCATGTAATCACTATTGTAAAGGATTTCTCCTATTACCAGTTTTTCACGGCTCATACCATAAAAGTCAAAGATCTCCCTAGCTTCGCATACTATGTGATCAAATTCATTCATTAGAACAAGGGTAGCTAACATCTTAGCTTTGGGATTCTTTATGACTGGTAGCTCATAAAACAATCTTTGCAAGGTACGATGGGTATGAATAAATCTATTTTCAAGCTTTAAAACTAGCGCCGAGATAGCTTCCGCATAAGATTTAGTTCTTTTCAATATAGGAGTATCATCGAGAGTCAAATTCCCAACGCAATTGAAAAACTCTTGGATAGTTTATTTTCCTATAATGTTCCCTTGCCCCAAAACAAAAGTTTTAGAATCCAGATTACCAGAATGTCCAATTTTAGGAGTCCTGCCATCATCCGTTTCTGCCATACCAAAATCACTCATGGAGATAAGCAAACAAGAGATCTGACGAGAAAAAGGAAAACGAAAAAAAGGGCGAATAAAACGACAAATTGGTGAAGTGGGGGAGAGGAAAACGAGAGGCAAATGGCAAATAATGTACTTGCAAGGAGATGAGATTTGTGATTAGGAACCTGGTAGATGATGATGGAGTCTCCTCGGCGCCAGAGATATGCACGTAGAAGAGACCACTTCCTCCCCGGCAATGGCGCGAGAAATTCCTTTTGACGTGGCTTGAGACTGCGTCGGTATTTCCCCAAAGAGGAAGGGATGACGCAGCACAGCGACGGTAAGTATTTCCCTCAGTTACGAAACCAAGGTTATCGAACCAATAGGAGGATCGCCACCACCCAATAAGCAGCACCTGCACACAAACAACAAATACTTGCAACCCGACGCGAAAGAGAGGTTGTCAATCTCTCTACGGAAAAAAGATAGATTAGGTAGTGATGGATAGGAGAGATAGATCTCTCAAGAACACATAAGATAAAAGGCAAATAAAAAGTGCAGCAATATATTTTTGGGTCTTTGGTTTTGTAGATATGAAAACAAAGTAGCAAAAAGATAGACCTGAAAGCAATATGTTGGAAAAGTAGACCCGGGGGCCGTATGATTCACTAGTGGCTTCTCTCAAGAGTATAGCGCATGGTGGGTGAACAAATTACTATTGGGTAATTGATAGAAAATCGAATAGTCATGACGATATCCAAGGCGATGATCATTATGTAGGCATCACGTCCAAGATAAGTAGACCGACTCCTGCCTGCATCTACCACTATTACTCCACACATCGACCGCTATCCAGCATGCATCTAGTGTATTAAGTTCATGGAAAAACGGAGTAATGTAATAAGAACGATGACATGATGTAGACAAGATGTATTCATGTAGGAATAGACCCCATCTTGTTATCCTTAATGGCAACGATACATGTGTGCCTTGCTGCCCCTTCTGTCACTGGGAAAGGACACCGCAAGATCGAACCCATCACAAAGCACCTCTTCCCATGGCAAGAAAAATTAATCTAGTCGGCCTAACTAAACCAAAGATTTGAAGAAGAAATACGAGGCTATAAGTAATGATGCATATAAGAGATCAAAGAAGACTCAAATAATATTCATGGATAGAAACTGATCATGAACTCAAAATTCATCGGATCCCAACAAACACACCGCAAAAGTTTACATCAAATAGATCTCCAAGAGACCATTGTATTGACAATCATAAGAGAGAGAGAGAGAGGAAGCCATCTAGCTACTGCCTACGGACCCGTAGGTCTATGGTGGACTACTCACGCATCATCGGAGAGGCACCTATGAAGAAGATGAACCCCTCCGTGATGGTGTTTAGATTGGATCTCGAGGTTCTGGAACTTGCGGCGGCTGGAATTGTGTTTCGTCGACTCCCCTAGGGTTTTTGAAATATTTGCGAATTTATAGGCATCAGAGGTGGTGGAGAGGGGCCCCGTGGAGGGCACAACCCATCAGGGCGCGCCGTGGGCCCCCTGGCGCGCCCTGGTGGGTTGTGCTCTCCACAGCCCACCTTCCTGGCTCTTCTTTGGCCCACTGGGTGTCTTCTGGTCCAGAAAAAATCTCCAAAAAGTGTCATCGGAATTGGACTCCGTTTTGGTATTGATATTCTGCGATGTAAAAAACAAGCAAAAACTGACACTTTGGCATTATGTCAATAGGTTACTCCCAAAAAATGATATAAAGTTATTATAAAATGATTGTAAAACATCCAAGAATGATAATATAATCGCAAGGAACAAGCAAAAATTATAGATACGTTGGAGACGTATCAGCGGCCCCGAAGGCAGCCCGTTTTGGACCAACACTGATGAGGAGCACTGGCCCGGGGGTTGATTAATTACCCACGGGGTCCGGAAAGTCCCTATGCAAGTTTTATTAGTTATTAGGCAAATGTAGAACCAATGCTGGGCCTTGCCAGAAGGGTTTTATCCCAAAACGAAAATCAAGGGGGTCCCCATAACAACCCCAAGCATGTTAGGAGCGCTCAATATGGAACATAACACCGGTACACAAGTAACCAGGGTGGAAAATGTGGAACAAAACACCGAGCAAAAGGCCAAGCCTTCCACCTTTTACCAAGTATATATGTGCATTAAATTAAATAGCAATAATATTGTGATATCTCAAAAATATAGCCATGTTGGCACATGGAAACAACTTGCACCTGCAACTAGCAATGCTATAAGAAGGGCTGAGCAAGCGGTAACATAGCCATACAATGGGTTGCTGGGATGTGGAGGGTTAGAGGCTTGTCATGGCATTTTGGGAGGCTTGACAAACAAGTGGTAGGTAGCAAGACATATCGATAGAAATGAGACAACCAGCACGGCAATGATAGTAGTGGTATCCAGGGAAATGGTCATCTTGCCTGAGATCCCGCTTGGAAGAAGAACCAATCCGTGAAGAAGACGATCCATCGTAGTCGAACGGATCCTCACACTCCGAATTGGTTTCTGAACTCTATCAATAAGAAGCAATCCGGAAACGACAATCAACACATGATAAACACCACAACATATGCATGATATGATGCGCAAACAAATATGATGCATGCCCAGTTAAATTGTGCAAGACGTGACAAAGCACAACAATCAATTACTACACATTAAGTGAAGTTCAATATGCAACGGGTCGCATATTGACGAAACTCCACGTTCGAATCATTTAGTTCATTCTCGTTTATTTACATGGCAAGTTTAAATGTTGTTTAACATGGCAAGAGGTGAAGCATAAATAAACTATCTATCTAGGCATTTTAAATGACGCCGAAACAACCTATAGTATTTCCGAAACGACCCCATATGTTAATTTCGAAATGGGTCCAGATCTGAACAAACCATATTTTTTATTTATTAAACAGGGAACAAGATGTACCATGTGATTCTACATGTCATTCTAAGCGATTTACATATATAGATCATATAAAACGGAGTTACGGCCTAAAAGATATGACAAACACAAGATGAATATGACACGAATGCAAAATGCATGCAAACAACTCCCACAACCATTTCAAAACATGTATGCAACATGATAATATGAAACTACATGAAATTCTAAGCAAGTTTCATATATGGCATGTTCAAAACGGAGCAACGGTTTAATAATAACAACCAACACAAGTTCTAGTCATAACCTGTCCAAACAGCAACATGGCATTTTGCACACCTCAAATCAACAGGCTACAAGAATCTAAAATGCACAAACAAGACATGGGGCAGTATCTTACACGATGCACAACAATTCATCTCATAGCAGCAAGTTGAATAGAAGCATTTATCAATAGCAAATGAGCTCACAAGATGGCATATTGAAAAAACACTTAAGGACTTAGTGAAAAATACTAATTTCTCACAATCCGAGTTATCAGGTTGGCATATTGACAGCTATAAATATACATGCTACAAAGACCTTCATGGCATGAAATTTAACATCATGGTAGAGGGCAACATGCACTTCAAATAACTACATTACAGCAACATCAAAATATGCATAGATTCCTGGCTAGCATCCTCCCAACATGCATATTGAACTAAGCAATTCTCCAGACTTGGAAAATTTGTCAAGGTCTAAGGCAGAGCAGTTTTATCAAGTTGACATGTATGACAACAAAACTAACTAGGATGCAACACCTCTACTTGCAAACTATTGGCACATTCTAACAAAGGATAAGATGCTCAACAATTCATTCCATTGGACCAACCACAAAGGAACTATAGATTCATGACAATCATCATGGAAACATAGCAACAAAATAACGAGATTCTAGACATCAAATTATTTAGACCCCTCAAAACAACAACATTTTTCTGACATGATGGCAGCAAGAAAATAACATCTAAACATGGATTTTCATGGCAAGCAAAAATACCAGGGGCTAGTACACATCACAAAGGGCACATCTCATGTTCAACAATAATTCATATGATGCATGGATTAAATCACACAAAAATAACAAAAGGGCATTAGGCAAAAATAGCTTGCACACAAACTTCCTCAAATGACAATAATAGTACCACAGGTAAATTTCTTAGATTTATCTACCCCAAAATCATATATAACATGCATATGTTGCTGTACAAAATGTGCCCCAAATAATTATGCGAAACTTAGTCGTTTTTCTGCTGAAAGCCGGATAGGCTATTTCGTGAACGGGCGGTGGATAGGGGCGGATCTGGCTCACCTAATGGGCTCGGCCCAGATCGGTGAGGAGGTGGAGACATCGACTGGGCCTTGCGGCCAGGACGGGACGCCGTTGGGCCAGCCCACACGGGGGGAGGCGAGGCGCTCGGTCGCCCTCGTCCTGCTCCCGATCCCGCCTGGATCGAGACCGGCGTGGCTCCACGGCGGCGGCGGCCGGCAGGGCTCCGGCGAGGCCAGAAATGAGCGGGGGCGACAGATCTGGACAGAGGCGACCGGATCCGGCTGGCGGTGACTGCATCGTCGCGACGTGGAGGCGAGGTCGGGCGCCGCACGGTTGGCCATGGGAGGCGCGGGGCACGGCGATGGGCAGTGATGGGGCACCGGCGGCGGGCAGTTGGGACGAGGCCGGAGGTGTCATGTGGCTGTGGATCCGACGAGGGGCAGCCCGGCGGCGGCGGTTGCAGGCGAGCAGCACGAGCGGGCGGCGCTAGGGATCCAGCCGCGGGGCGGGCGGCCAGCGGCTAGCTCGGTCCCGGGCGCGGGCCTACCCTGGGCACGGGCAGGCCGCGGTGGAGGGGAAACAGCCAGGGTGACATGGTGTCCCCTGGTTGGCTGAGGCGGCGGCGGCTACGGCGGGGCTGGGTGGAGCTGGCAGCGACAAGTGGCGGCGGCGGGTTGGGCAGCACTGAATTTGAGGAGGAGAGAGAGAGCCAGATTTGGGATGGGAGGAACTTCCTTTTATAGGTAAGGATTAGGTTAGGGGGGGTTTTTGGGCGTTTCGGAGCCTCGGGTCGTGATCCGATGGCTCCGATCGCGGGGTTTGTCTAGGTGGGCTGTGTAGAGTGCATGGGGATGAGATGACAGGGAGATTTGCGGCCCGTGACAGGTTTTGAAATACCGAAAACGTCCGATAATTTGACCGATGATGGAGTCGCTAAAGTTGACCGTTGGGGTATCAAATAACCTCTAAATGCGACGAAATTTAACAGGCGGTCTACCTACAATATAATAAGACTGCATGCCAACTTTCAACCCATTCCGAGAAATTTTTATACACGCCATTTAAAAACAGCCGCGAGCGCGTGCGTGTGTGTTTGGTCTCGAAACGGTCGACGACGAGAATGAGAAGAACCGGCAACTATGAACGGATGCAAGTATTGAAAACTGATGGTGACGGAGTGCCAATACAATGCGGATGATGCGAACGATGCGACGATAAATGCGACAACCAAACGAATCACACAGCGATAACGAAATAAAATGGAAATCTTCTTGAGCGTCGGTCTCGGGCTGTTACAACTCTGCTCCACTTACAAGAGATCTCGACCCGAGATCTTAGAATGAGAAGAGAAAGAGGAAGAGAAAAGGAAGAGGTAAAACTTAGTCGCTTCTTTGGCAAACGAGTGAAACCAAAGAACCTTGAAGGTTGCAAAGAGATGAAGAATGACACGGGGAACAAGCAAGAATTCAAAAGAAATTTGGGCAGCACTTCGGTAGAAAAGAGAAGCAAAACTTGATAAGATGAAAGAACTGGGAAGAGGGCACAACACTCCGGTTAAAAGGACAAGCAGGGGAAGAACATGATCTTGACAAAACGATATGATGGAATAAGGGGAGCAACATCACACTGCCTCTGAAACAAAAGAATAGAAGCTAGATCATTGGAAAGAAAAGAACGGAGAAGAAAATGGTAATTCCTACCAAACTTGAATTTGAATTTCATCCTTACAAAGAAGGACTGAATGGAGTTGTTGGAAAATCAACAACGAAAAGAAAAGCTTGTCGTGGGCTTATGGAAAACATTTTGAAATTATGAGGTGACAACCTGCCACTAACGGAAAACAATGATTGGTTGGGAGCAACAAGATATGCAAAACTTCTTTCACCACTAGGATACATTGAGAACTTGAATCATCAATAAGCACCACAATTAGCAACAATCCTTAGGAAGAGCTTTTTGTTGAAATCCAATCCAAGATAGCTCCAAGGAAGACAAATTGGTTTAAATATCTCATTCTTGACAAATTTCCTTCGAGACACCTCATACGTCAAGAATGCTATAACACCATCTCAAAAGATAAGGGAGAATGAATTGAAGTTTGAAATTCAAGACGAAGGATAGTTGAGGTACTACCACAAGAATGTTGAAGAACACATTGAGAATGAATAAAATCTTTAACAAACCACCATTAAAAACCTCTGTATACAAAAGAATTATCAAAGAAATGAAGGTCGAAAAGAATAAGATTATGACCTTGCAAAGATTCAGATGGAACTTCACGAATATATACTTGAGAAAACTTGGAACTCTGGAAAAGAAAGGATGAACAACTATAATCAAGAATTTGATATCACGAACAACTCCGGAAAAGGATTGAAGTCACCTCGTTGAAACAAGAATAAGATTTATGTTATGCTTATCCTTCACCAAGTTAAACGGATGACAAGCAACGGATTTGGCATACTACTTATTCTTCTTAAAAAGAGAGATATCACAAGCTTGAAGAAGTCTTGAACGAACCACCGGTAAGAATTGCAACGAATGGGTATAATCCAAATGAATGGAAATACATGAGAATGAAGAGATCATGATCCGCCTAGCAGGAAACTTCACTGAAGCACCGGGTTGAGATACGAACGAACAGACATCAATTGAGAAGGATCTGAGAACGAAAGCTGAAAGCTGAGAACGAAGAAATTTTCTGAAATGATGGCCTTCGGAGGATCGAGAATCGAACACACCACTCAAAATCTCTGGATAGATATGGAAGGAATTACTCCTGATCAAAAACTATTTACAAGGATAGCATGAAGCTTGAACGATGAATCTTCAAGAGACTAGACAAAGATTTAAGAGAAACTCTCCTTCGGTCTTCAATGCTGAGAGTGATGACGATAAATAGCACCATGAATTACTGAGACACTCCGGAACAATGAATAAGGAAAGGTTGGGCCAACTATGAAATATAATTCAAAGTGATCTTGGAGAAGGCATATGTCTAATGAAAAGCATTCTTACGTCACATTTGAAAAGAACTTGAGGTCTTCGGAAAATATTAGAAGGGCCAGGTAAGATCCTGGGAAAACCTGTGGGTTATGGACCCACTCAAAAGAACAGCCTTGAAACAATTGGAAAAGAGATGGCACTGTTACAAATTAAGAAGTTGATGAGATGAGAACCTCGAGTTAACTTGAAAGGATTAGGACGATAACATGGATCTTCTGAGATAACTTGCCACTCCAGATAGAATAGAGAGATGTGAAAAACACATTGGACAAATGGCGAAGGATATGATGAACACCAAGAGATTGACTCGAATCCTCCGGGAAAGAAAACAAGAACGGAGAATGATGAACTTGAAGCTCCTCGGCTTCTTCACAATGAATCACCAGATACAATATGGAAGAAAAGATAGCGGAAGCATCACATGAAAAGAAGATACTTGGATGAGAATTTAATGTTGAATAAAAAGGGCGGGAGGGTGGGAAAAAACAAAGAAAACTTGGGATGGATGAAACGAACTCCGGAAAAGAAATATGAGGATTGATATTGCAAACATTGGAGAGGATTGAATCACCTTGAAGAGAAGCACTCCGGTTAGGAATAAGATTTGACATGAAAATTCGATTAAGCAAAAGGAGTAGCACTCCCATATAAATATGAGAACACTGCTTAGGAAAGATATGAAATCCCCACTTGACATCGAAGCAACTCGAATTACTGTACTCCAACACAAAAACAAGGATGTGGCTTGCAAATGAAGCTGGAAACAAGTACATAACCCATTTGCATTTGTTGGATGGATAATCCTAGGTAACTACTTGAATTCCCACCTAAGAACTTCCGAAATCTTTGGTTATGCAGTCGGGTCTACGGATACACGGAGTAAAATCCATCACTCAACTCCTAGCAGTAATACTACTCTTCAATGTATCACACGTCAACACATAACCAGAGGCCTCGGAAATTCTTCTACCTCAGACCCTCGTAAACACAACGATACTAAACATGGCAGTACATCTGGGCGCTCTCCCCAGTACTGTATGACGCCAAACTCCTCTCGCCACAAATAGTATTGAAGCAATTTCGAAAATCCGCGTCCTGAGATAATATGGAAACTGAATGATAACGATTTGTCAAGAATCCCATGGAGCTCTACTCCTCGGAAACAGGAGGCACCAAGTATAGAATTCCCTCGCATCGACATCATAGAGAATTCCAAAATACCGGCGTGATCCTAAAAAAATTAAGTTAGAAGAGGGATAGATTTAAAATTCCAACGTCAGGATTCCTCACCAGAGCATAGAAGAGGAGTAAAAAGAATCCTACTCTCCGATATATAACTAGACTCAAATAGTTTTTTCTAGACACGACTCGGCCAAGTTCGATCAATCAAGGGGGCTCCTAGGTCGGTACTGCTCTGACACCAACTTGTAACGCCCAAGATGATGTCCTATCCTTATTTTGGCTCGAGGGCCTCGATAGGGATAGAAACGCCTCACGTCGTTTCGCAAGAATGGATATCATTACAAGTACATGTAAAGAGGAGGTGAGTATATGGAATTGGCTTACACTCGCCACAAGCTAAATCATGATCATCTCAAATACAAAATACATTCAATCACTATACAGAAGATCAGGGTCCGACTATGGATGAAACCAAACGAAAAAGAAGACGACGTCCATCCTTGCTAATCCCAGGCTGCCGGCCTGGAACCCATCCTATGATCGATGAACAAGAAAAAAACTCCAAATCAAACAAACATCACTGTCACGTCAAAGCATCGCATTACCTGTACCTGCAACTGTTGTTGTAGTAATTTGTGAGCCACGGGGACTCAGCAATCTCATTTCCAAGGGTATCAAGACTAGCAAAGCTTAATGGGTGAGATATGGTTAAGTGGTGAGGCTGCAGCAAGCACTAAGCATTTATTTGAGTGGCTAACTTACGAGTACAAGAATAAGTAGGGTGTCTACGCATAAAGGGACGTGAAATAGTAATGACCACTAAGTGATCCTAAACACCTGCATACGAGTCAAACATAACCCCACCGTGTTCTCTCTCGGTTCAGAACACACGAGAAGAGACAGTCACGGTTATACACACGGTTGGTGTATTTTATTTGAATTTACTACAAGTTTGCTATGAACGGGTGTTCAACAAATTTCCAAGTTGCCACATAACCGCGGGCACGGCTTCTCGAAAAGATTTAACCCTGCAGGGGTGCTCCAACTCATCCAACACAAACAAGCCACAACCTGCGTCAGAAAACCTCATCCACTAGATAGCCATTGTATCCTCAGAATTCCGGTGGAAAACCTCAACCTCGAGGCCCAAAGTATCCTCGGAATCTCGTGCACAAGACGTTCAAGAAAGGTAAAACAAATCCAGCAAGACCGCCCGACGTGTCGACGAACCAGATTGGAGCTGCGTATCTCATTCTCAGGACACGACCGCATGGGACTAGCTACCAGGAAAACAAATCCTCGAGTTTCCTCGAGGCGGCCCCGTAGGCAGCCCGTTTGGACCAACACTCATGAGGAGCACTGGCCCGGGGGTTGATTAATTATGCGCGGGGTCCGGAAAGTCCCTATGCAAGTTTTATTAGTTATTAGGCAAATATAGAACCAATGTTGGGCCTTGCCAGAAGGTTTTATCCCAAAACGAAAATCAAGGGGGTCCCCATAACAACCCCAAGCATGTTAGGAGCGCTCAATATGGAACATAACCCCGGTACACTAGTAACTAGTGCAGCAAAAGTGGAACAAAACACCGAGCAAAAGGCCAAGCCTTGCACCTTTGACCAAGTATATATGTGCATTAAATTAAATAGCAATAATATTGTGATATCTCAAAAAAATCCATGTTGGCACATGGAAACAACTTGCACCTGCAACTAGCAACGCTATAAGAAGGGCTGAGCAAGCGGTAACATAGCCAAACAATGGTTTGCTGGGATGTGGAGGGTTAGAGGCTTATCATGGCATTTTGGGAGGCTTGACAAACAAGTGGTAGGTAGCGAGACATAGCAATAGAAACGAGACAACTTGCATGGCAATGATAGTAGTGGTATCCCGGGAAATGTTCATCTTGCCTGAGATCCCACTTGGAAGAAGAACTAATCCGTGAAGAAGACGATCCAACGAGGTCGAACGGATCCTCACACTCCGAATCGGTTTCGGAACTCTATCGAGAAGAAGCAATCTGGAAACGACAATCAACACATGATAAACACCACAACATATGCATGATATTGTTGGATATATGAGCAATTTACCGAATGATTTAAACGAAATAAATAGTAGATAAAACAAGATCATGGTAACAGAGGCAACACTAGTCATGCAACATAGAGGAGAGTATCCCACAATAAGAGGATCAAAACTTATCAGGGAAACTAAAGGATAGTAGGTGAAAATTATGTGAACATGTGAACTATACCGAATCATATGTAGAACAGAAACTAGACCAAGAATGTCTAGCAGAACCTCGAACAAGAAGGACATGAACACGTACAGGGCGTGATCGTCGGCGTCCGTGGCGTCCGTGATGAAGAAGCCAGTAGTCGCGCAGAGCGCTTCCCAAAAACTTGATCACCCTTCTCCCGTACAGGACTCAAAGTGGTGGGGTTTCGGAGTCCTACTGTCCCGACCTGCGGTGTACGCTGCAAGCCGGGATGGGGAAGAACCTTGTAGCAGCTCAGGGATTGGAACTCGATGGTGTGAGGAAGAGAAAGTTCTGGTGTGTCTCTCTGGAGAGGAGCGACCTCCCTTTTATAGGCACAGGAGAAGGAGGCGAACAGGCAGCGACGGGAGGCGAAGCAAAAGAGGGAGACGAAACGAACAGGCAGCAGCCGAAGGGTGCAGCGTTCGTATTCAATCTCCACTACAGCAAAGCCTTTCAGCTCCCGAGTGACCTTTCGTATACCAGTCGTGCGTGGCAAAAATTTAGACAACGGCTCATTGCCGCAACCCGCGGCGCTTCGTGACGAGGCGTGGCGTGGCGAGGCGGGCGGCGGAGGACGAGCGCGCGTGTATGTCCCTCTTGTTCTCATGCTCATACATGTGGGGAAACATCCTCCCTTATAAGGAGGTCCAACTCCTACTAAACTAGCAATGTAGGACTAAACTTTTGTCACACCTCTTGCCTTGCACGAATGGGCTTAGTGGGCCTCTAGGATTTATTAGGAATTCTGAAAAATGCTATTGGGCTGGCCCACGTTTAGATCAAATTCCAGCAATCCCCCACCAGATCCCAGAGGCACACAAAATTTGCCTTTTGTTCCAAAACACTGTTTATATACCGGTACTGCAATGGAGACTGTTAAGTTGAACTTCCACCTAGAACTCTATGCTACACTAGTAAGCAACTTGAACAGTGGACTATGCCTTGAACTGCAAGTTTTCTGCGAATCTAGCTTCACACAAAGCCTTGACCGATAGTAGGCTGCCGTGGGACTTCCCCGCGGGTGGAGCTTATGCGTCATACTCCGAGGCCTTTCATGAGTTTAATAGAGAGCACCCTACTCTCATAGATTGCGACGTTAACAATCAGACTCATATAGGTGTGTTCTTCAAAAGATGTTCTGCAGGACAACATCTCTGCTTAAATAAGCCACTTAGAACACATTAAGATATATATCAACCTGCCATGCAGATTAGGAAAGTATTGCATCTTCATGGAGTGGTATTATTAATAGTAAGGATACTTTCCTCTCAGTTGAACAACAGCTTGTCTTCCACATCTAATTCACGGGATCTCCGATCACATAGAATAGGTTACCACTTTGAACAACTCATGTTGTGGGTCTCATACCCATCTCCTTCGATGCATTATCTATCACATTACGTGATAGACCCTTGGTAAAAGGATCTGCCAGATTTTTAGACGTTTGGATATAATCCAATGCAATAACTCCGGAGTTTCTCATTTTCCTGACAAGCTTTAACCTTCTATGAACATGTCTTGATGACTTCATGTTATCCTTTGAACTACACACTTTGGCGATCACAGTTTGATTGTCGCAGTTCATAAGAACACCCGGTACATGTTTCTCCACAACCGGTAAGTCATTCAAGAGCCGACGACGTCAATCTGCTTCGACCGTAGCTGTATCTAGTGCTGTGAGTTCTGCTTCCATTGTTGACCTCGTTAAGATGGCCTGCTGGCAAGACTTCCAAGAAACAGCGCCACCACCATGAGTGAATACATATCCGCTCGTGGCCTTTATCTCATCAGCATCAGAGATCCAGTTTGAGTCACTATACCCTTCAAGCACCTTTGGGTACCCAGTGTAGTGAATTCCATAACTAGTAGTGCCCTTCAAATAGCGCATAACTCTTTCTAGAGATTTCCAATGATCATCTCCTGGTTTTGAGACAAACCGGCCCAGTTTGCTAACAACAAAAGAGATGTCAGGTCTCGTGGCACTGGCTAAGTACATAAGTGAGCCAATAATGTGAGAGTATTTCAATTGATCTCTAGCAATTCTTCGATTCCTTCGAAGTAACACGCTAGCATCATAAGGTGTTGGGGAGGGCTTGCAATCACTATAACCAAAGCAACTCAAGATCTTTTCCACATATAGTGAGATTGAAGCAATGTAATCCCACCATCATCATCTCTCAGCAGCTTGATATTTAGATTAACATCAGCTACTCCTAAATCCTTCATCTCGAAACAACAAGATAGGAAATCCTTGACCTCCTTAATAACGTTCAGATTTATTCCGAAAATCAATATGTCATCAAAATACAGGCAAAGGATAACTCCCTCGCCCCCACCATGGTGATAGTACACACATCTGTCAGCTTCATTTACAACCAAGCCTGTAGTTGTTAAAGTTCTTTCAAACTTCTCATGCCACTGCTTAGGTGCTTGTTTAAGTCCATACAAAGACTTCAACAATTTGCACACCTTTCCTTCCGGCTAAAATGCACAAACAAGAAATAGGGCAATACCTTACATGATGCACAACAATTCATCTCATAACAGCAAGTTGAATAGAAGCATTTATCAATAGCAAATGAGCTCACAAGATGGCATATTGAAACAACAGTTAAGAACTTAGTGAAAAATACCAGTTTCTCACAATCTGAGTTATCAGGTTGGCATATTGACAGCAATAAATCTACATGCTACACAGACCTTCATGGCATGAAATTTAACATCATGGTAGAGGGAAACATGCACTTCAAGTAACCACATTACAGCAACATGAAAATATGCATAGATTCCTGGCTAGCATCCTCCCAACATGGCATATTGAACTAAGCAGTTCTCCAGACTTAGAAAAATTATCAAGGTGTAAGGCAGAGTAGTTTTATCAGGTTAACATGTTTGACAAAAAAACTAACTAGGATGCAACACCTCTACTTGCAAACTATTGGCACATTCTAACAAAGGATAACATGCTCAACAATTCATTCCATTGGACCAACCACAAAGGAACTACAGATTCATGACAATCATCATGGAAACAAAGCAACAAAATAACCAGGTTCTAGACTTAAAATTATTTAGACCCCTCAAAAGAGCAACATTTTTATGACATGATGGCAGCAAGAAAATAACATCTAAACATGGATTTTCATGGCAAACAAAAAACCGGGGGCTAGTACACATCACAAAGGCCACATCTCATGTTCAACAATAATTCATATGATGCATGGATTAAATCATAGAAAAATAACAAAAGGGCATCATGGCAAAAATGGCATGCACACAAACTTTCTCAAATGACAAAACTAATACCACAGGTAAATTCCTTAGATTTTTCTACCCCAAAATCATATATAGCATGCATATGTTGCTGTACAAAATGTGCCCCAAATAATTATGCGAAACTTAGTCGTTTTTTTTTGTTGAGCATCGGATAGGCTATTTAGTGACCGGGCGGTGGATAGAGGCGGATCTGGCTCACCTAATGGGCTCGGACCAGGTCGGTGAGGAGGTGCAGGCAGCGGTTGGGCCTTGCGGCCTGGGCAGGACGCCGTTGCGCCGGCCCACGCGGGTGACAGGGCAGGTGAGGTGCTCGGTCGCCCTCGTCCTGCTCCCGATCCCGCCCGGACCGAGACCGGCGTGGCTCCGTGGCGGCGGTGGCCGGCAGGGCTCCGGCGAGGCCGAAAACGGCCAGCGGTGACTGCATCAGGGGGCGACGGGGCGGCGTGACGTGGAGCCGACGTCGGGCGCCTCGCGGTTGGCCATGGGAGGCGCGGGGCGCGGTGATGGGCAGCGATGGGGCACCGGCGGCGGGCAGCTGGGAGGAGGCCGGAGGTGTCGTGCGGCTGCGGATCCGGCGAGGGGCAGCCCGGTGGCGGCGGTTGCAGGCGAGCATCACGCGCGAGTAGCGCTAGGGTTCCAGCCGCAGGGAGGGCGGCCGGCGGCTAGCTCGTGCCCAAGAGCGGGCCTGCCCTGGGCCCGGGCGGGCCGCGGTGAAGGGGAGACCGCCAGGGTGACGTGTCATCCCATGTTTGGCTGAGGCGGCGGCGGCTACGGCGGGGATGGGTGGAGCTGGCGGCAACAAGTGGCGGTGGCGGGCTAGGCTACACGGAATTTGAGGAGGAGAGAGAGAGCCAGATTTGGGAGGGGAGGAGCTTCCTTTTATAGGCAGGGATTAGGTTAGGGCAGATTTTTGGGCCGTTTTGGAGCCTCCGATCGTGATTCGATGGCTTCGATCATGGGGTTTTGCTAGGTGGGCTAGGTCGGCTTGTAGAGTGGCATGGGGATGAGGTGAGAGGGAGATTTGCGGCCCGTGACAGGTTTTGAAATACCGAAAACGTCCGATAATTTAACCGATGATGGAGTCGCTAAAGTTGTCCGTTGGGGTATCAAACGACCTCCGAATGTGACGAAATTTGGCACGCGATCTACCTACAATATAATAAGACCGCTTGCCAACTTTCGACCCATTCCGAGAAAGTTTTGTACGCGCCTTTTAAAAACTGTCGTGGGCGCGTGCGTGTGTGTTTGGTCTCGAAACGGTCGACGACGAGAACGGGAAGAACCGGCAACTACGAATGAATGCAAGTTTTGAAAACTGACGGCAACGGAGTGCTGATGCAATGCGGGTGATGCGAATGATGCGATGATAAATGCGACAACCAAACGAATCACATGACGATAACGAAAAAAAAACGGAAATCTTTTGAAGCGTCAGTCTCGGGCTGTTACATAACGAGAAAAAATAGCTCAAGCTTGGTGATGCCCAAGGCTCCCGAAGACAATATTACAGGAAGTCTGAAGCACCTAAGCTTTGGGTTGTCGTACTGGGCATCCCACCTCTCTTCGTCAACAAATATTGGTTAGCCTATGTTGAGCCTAAGTTTTAATTTGTTCACATGATATTTGCTATTCTTGGAGTGTATTTCTGTTTTGGTTGTTGTTTGAATAAAACCATTTGATTTCAAAGTATTTCTTGAGAGAGAGTGTTCTCGCATAGCTACCTGATTGTATGACTACTCATTGATCTTCACTTATATCTTCTTGGAGTAGTTTGATGCTTACTCTTGTGCTTCACTTATATCATAAGAGTAAATTGTGAATGAATTGAATATCGTCAATCTGAAATTATCCATGTGCTTTATGCTTAGTAGTTTCATATTTGGTTTATAAATTTAAATCCATTGAAGTTTGAGAATCACAATATTGGTCATACAAGCAATTCATGAATGATTAGTATAAGGAAGAGAACTTTCATATACAAATATGTTATCTTGGACATCTTTTATGATTGTGAATACCCATTAATTATTTTCAACCTTGATCAAATTAGTTGAAGTTGGCCAAGGAAGACAACGTAATGAGTTATGTTTGGGTATATTAGCATAGAAATTATATTGTTATGCATCCTCCAACATGTGGTGCTTGTTTAGAACATTTTGCTAGCCAAAACTTCATACTAAGTAGATATACTACTTGTGCATCCAAAATCGCTAAGCCAAGTTTCTTCCATGAGAGTCCACCATACCTACCTATATTGTACTTCACTGCCATTCCAAGAAATTTTCATGTACCACCTCTAAAACCTTCAAATAATTTTTTGTTTTGTGTGCCCGTACCGCTCATGGAGTGATCGGGGCGATCAGTATCTTCCATGCTAAGTGGTTTATTCTCACGACTGTAGTTTATTCACTTGTCATTGCACAAGAGAGGCTGGTAAAATGGATGCCCAGTCCTATATAATACGAAAACAAATAACATGGAAGTGAATAACTTATATCTTATTGGAGTAGTTTGATGTTTACTCTTGTGCTTCACTTATATCCTAAGAGTAAATTGTAAATGAACTGAATATCATAAATCTGAAATTATCCATGTGCCTTATGCTTTGTAGTAGTTTCACATTGGGTTTAGAAAGTAAAATCTATTGAAGTTTGACAATCACAATATTTGTCAAGCAAATCATGAATGGTTAGTATAAGTAAGAGAACTCTCACATACAAATATATTATCTTGGACATATTTTATGATTGTGAATACCCATTAATTCTTCAACCTTGATCAAATTAGTTGAAGTTGGACAAGGAAGACAACCTAATGAGTTATGTTTGGGTATATTTGCATAGAAGTTATATTGTTTTTGATCCTCCAACATGTGGTCCTTGTTTATAATCTTTGCTAGCCAAAATTTCACTAAGCGGGAATACTGCTTGTGAATCCAAAATCCTTGAGCCAAGTTTGTTCCATGAGTGTCCACGATACCTACCTATATGCGGTATTACCCTGCCGTTCCAATAAATTTGCATGTACCATCTCTAAAACCTTTAAATAAACATCTTTTTGTGTACCCGTACCACTCATGGAGCGACGGGGCAATGAGTATCTTCCATGCTAAGCGGGTTATTCTCATGATGGGTGTTTATTCATTTGTCATTGCATGAGAAAGGTTGGTAAAAAGGATGCCCAATCCTGCTTAACAAAAATAAATAAATAATAAAACAAAACCCCCTAGAAAGTTGATTGTTTGGAGAGCACCCGTCAATTCGTCTAGCCATGGCTTCTGTTTGTATGGTTGAGGGGGACTAAACTTTTTCATTTCCACATGGGAACCTCCAATAATTTGTTTAGTATGGAAGATATTGAAATCCTTTATCGTGACGTTGACAGGAAAGGCACATGTGGGGACCTGGACTCATAAGTCGAAGTCACTCAATGCATGTGTGCAGTGATCCAGGATCAATGCTCACTGAACAAACATAAACTGAATAACAAGAATCTTACATCTATTACATATCATCTTACACAAATATAACCACTATGGTCAAGTCTTACTTTGATAGGGCCACGAAGGACAATCATCAGATAAACACTCATAGCGCAAATTTTCAACGATAACTTGGACCCATATCATCTGCCTTAACCCTACAAGCATTCTAACTGGGAAGTGTCCTAATTCACATGTTCTTCACCAAAGTACTCTTCATCAAACTCCTGTTCTTCCATGCCTGGCCAAATAATTAACCAGGGACAAGTCAGTGAGTACTTTTGAATGTACTTGAAAGCAACGCTTGTGTGGAACAAGTAACAAATGCATGGTATAGCGCTAGTAGGTACTTTTGTGGAAAGCTAGTTTTTGAGTGCAACGACATGTCCTACCATTTTAGAAATCATGCATCAACAGGTTACAGATATCCATATGAACATGTTACGGATAACAATATAAACATAGTATCTCAACTCTAGTTTCAACATCTCGACAGACCATCTGTCATAGCTCAAGGTTTTCTTTCACATACCCAAGTTTTGCAAAACACTGGACATAGTTTAAGCAGCACCACCCAACTGTCCTTGACCATGGACACGGCTATTCGAATAGTTTGACACTCTGCAGAGGTTGCACACAATACCCACAAGACTCGGGGAACCTTCGTGTCAATCCACGGCTTGCGGTATATTACATATCCAAGGTAAAACAATATATTTCCCTTGACTACACTAAACAAAGAGTCCACTCATTGGTACGCATTGATGTCTACTACGCAACCTTCTTCTTGTAGACTCGTGTTGGGCCTCCAAGCGCAGAGTTTTGTAGGACAGTAGCAAATTTCCCTCAAGTGGATGACCTAAGGTTTATCAAGCCGTGGGAGGCGTATGATGAAGATGGTATCTCTCAAACAACCCTGCAACCAAATAACAAAAAGTCTCTTGTGTCCCCAACACACCCAATACAATGGTAAATTGTATAGGTGCACTAGTTCGGCGAAGAGATGGTGATACAAGTGTAATATGGATAGTAGATATAGGTTTTTGTAATCTGAAAATATAAAAACAGCAAGGTAGCAAGTAACAAAAGTGAGCAAAAACGGTATTGCAATGCTTGGAAACAAGGCCTAGGGTTCATACTTTCACTAGTGCAAGTTCTCTCAACAATACTGACATTGTTGAATCATATGTAAATCCCTCACGTGCGACAAAGAGTTCACTCCAAAGTCACAAATAGCGGAGAACAAACGAAGAAATTATTGTAGCGTATGAAACCACCTCAAAGTTATCTTTTCCGATCAATCTTATGAGCTATCCCTATAAGTGTCACGAACAGCCCTAGAGTTCGTACTAAAATAATACCTTAAGATACACATCAACCAAAACCCTAATGTCACCTAGATACTCCAATGTCACCACGAGTACCCATGGGCTTGATTATACGATAAGCATCACACAATTTCAGATTCATCATGTTCAATCCAACACAAAGAACTTCAAAGAGTGCCCCAAAGTTTCTACCGGAGGCAAGACGAAAACATGTGCCAACCCCTATACATAGATTCCCAAGGTCACTGAACCCGCAAGTTGATCACCAAAACATACATCAAGTGGATCAATAGAACATCCCATTGTCACCACGGATATCCCATTGTAAGACATACATCAAGTGTTCTCAAATCCTTTAAAGACTCAATCCGATAAGAAAACTTCAAAGGGAAAACTCAATTCATCACAAGAAGATAGAGAGGGGAAAACTCCATATGATTCATCTATATTAATAAAGCTCGTGGTACATCAAGATCGTGTCATCTCAAGAACACGAGAGAGAGAGATCAAACACATAGCTACTGGTACATACCCTCAGCCCCGAGGGTGAACTACTCCCTCCTCGTCATGGAGACCGCCGGGATGATGAAGATGGCCTCCGGTGATGGTTTCCCCCTCCGGCAGGGTGCCGGAATGGGCTCCCGATTGGTTTTTCGTGGCTACAGAGGCTTGCGGCGGTGGAACTCCCGATCTAGGTTTCTTTCTGGGCGTTTTGGTATTTATAGGAATTTTTGGCGTCGGTCGCACGTCAAGGGGACTCCCGAGGGACCCACAAGCCAGGGGGTGCCCCCTAGGCTTGTGGCTCCCTCGGGACTCCTCTCCGTTATCTTTTTGCTCCAGTATTTTTTATATTTTCCAAAAATATTCTCCGTAAATTTTCAGCCCATTCCGAGAACTTTTATTTCTGCACAAAAATGACACCATGGTAGTTCTGCTGAAAACTGCGTCAGTCCGGGTTAGTTCTAATAAAATCATACCAAAATCATATAAAATTATTGTAAACATGGCATGAATACTTCATAAATTATAGATACGTTGGAGACGTATCAGCATCCCCAAGCTTAATTCATGCTCGTCCTCGAGTAGGTAAATGATAAAAGAAATAATTTATGAAGTGTGAATGCTAGCAAGTGCCCAAGTTTGATCAATGATAATTCCAATCACGTTTTCTAGCATCAATATAAACCATAAATAGTAGCTCATCTCATAAAACTTCTCATGATCAAGTAACAAGCTATTCACATGTTAAAGTATAGACCAGAAAGTTTCTTGAAAACTAACAAACCATATTCCTAGTCATCAAACAATTGCAATTCATCTTATTTTCAGGAAGGGTCTATGTAAGAGCTTTGATTTAGCAAATTCCACATACTCAACTATCATATAGTCTTCCATGATTATTGACACTCAAAGCATATTTTTAGAATAAATAGCATCCATCGAACACAGAGAAAGATAGGGGCTTAATGTTTCGCCTCCCAACTTATTTATCATATAGATAATTGTCAACAATAATAATTCATGATCAAATATATTTGTTTGGATATATATGTCTAGATCATTCCCCAACACATGACGCTTGCCAAGAGAAAAAGGCGATAGGAAGTGGTGAAGATCACCATGACTCTTGCATAAAGGTAAGTACTAGAAAGTAAAAGATAGGCCCTTCACAGAGGGAAGCAGAGGTTGTCATGCGCTTTTTGTTTTTGGATGTGCAAACCCTTAATGCAAAGGAACGTCAAGTTGTATTGCCCTTTGTGATAGCAACCTTTATTATGCAGTCCGTCGCTTTTATTTCTTTACAATCACAAGTTCGTACAACGCTTATTTTCCCTTACAATAAAAGATCATACATATTTAGGAGCAATTTTTATTGCTTTTTGCACCGATGACAACTTACTTGAAGGATCTTACTCAATCCATAGGTAGGTATAGTGGACTCTCATGGCAAAACTGGTTTAAAGGTGTTTGGATGCACAAGTAGTATTTCTACTTGGTGCGGAAGTTTTGGCTAGTATGAGGTAGAAGCAAGCACCACATGTTGGAGGATCCATAACAATATAACTTCTATACAAATATACCCAAACATAACTCATTAAGTTGTCTTCCTTGTCCAATTTTAACTAATTTGCTCCAGTTTGAAGATAATTAATGAGCTCACAATCATAGAAGATGTCCAAGATAGTATATTTATATGTGGAATCTCTCTTCCTTCAATATTCTTTCATGAATTGTTCAAGTGACCAATGCGGTGTTTGCTAACTTTCAATAAATTTTACCACCTATACTTATTAGGTGTGAAGTCGTTACTCCCCATGGAATAAGTATATGAAGCATATTTAATTTCAGATTTATGATATTCAATTCATTCAACCATTTACTCATAGGATATAAGTGATGCACGAGAGTGAATGACAAACTACTCCAAAAAGATATAAGTGAAGATCAATGCGTAGCCAACAATTAAATAACTATGTGAGGACTCTCTCATCTAAGAATTTCAGATCTTAAGCATTTTATTAAACAGCAAGCAAAAGAAAAATAGCACTCCAAGAATAGCGCGCATCATGTGAACAAATAAAAATTTAGGCTCAACATAGGCTAACCGATAATTGTTGATGAAGAGAGGTGGGATGAGTAGCATCCCCAAGCTTAGATGCTTGAGACTTCTTGAAATATTTACTTGGGGTGCCTTGGGCATCCCCAATCTTGAGCTTTTGTATCTCTTTCAATCCTCTCATATCATGGTTTCACCTATTCTCAAAAACTTCATCCACACAAAACTCGAAAAGAACTCGTGAGATAGGTTAGTGCACATAATAATAAATCAACTCTTTATGTACTGCCAAGACAAGTTGCACAATAATTTTCAAACATCATCTACTGTTTACTATCGTTTCCACAATTTATATCTACCAATATAGGCTATGGAAACTAGAGGATAAGTAGATAACAAAACTATGACAGCAATCTGTCCAAACAGAACAGTTTATAGCAATATATTAAACCAGTGTACTTATGTAACTCAAAAAATTATGCAAATTTAGGACATGCTAAATAATTTATGTGAGAACACTGTGTAAAAATTTCAGAAACGTTCCACGTTCCAGTAAAATATGAAAATTCAAACACTACAGCAAAAGTTTCTGTTTTTACACAGCACACTTCAAAACATGCAATGCAAGCATCCTAAGACAATTCTTCGAACTTTTTATTGAAAAACAAGATTATAAATAACACCTAACAGAAAATAACAAAATATAATGACGATCCAAGCAAAACACATATCATGTGGTGAATAAAAATATAGCTCCAAGTAAGATATACCGATAGTGTTGAAGACGAAAGAGGGGATGCCTTCCGGGGCATTCCCAAGCTTAAGCGCCTGAGTATTCCATGGGTATTATCTTGGGGGTGCCTTGGGCATCCCCAAGCTTAGGTTCTTGTCGCTCCTTATTGTCCTCATATCGGTGTCTCACCCAAAACTTGAAAACTTCAATCACACAAAACTTAACGGAACTTCGTGAGAAGGGTTAGTGTAATAAAGATAGATCATTCACTTCGGTACTGTAAAGACAAGATTCATAATTGTTCCCACATCATACCTACTGTATTCTATCATTCCCATAATTTATATCACTCAATATAAGCTATGGAAACACTAAAACAAGCAAATTATGCATGCAAAACAGCATCTGTCAAAAACAGAACAGTCTGTGAAGATCTGTAGTGTAACCATACTTCCCTGTCTCTGAAAATTCTAAAAAATTAGTGCAACCTGAAGAATTTGTATATGAGAACTGTGTAAAAATTTCAGATCATTATTACACTCCAGTAAAAAATGTAAATTCCTGTACTGGAGTCAAAAGTTTCTGTTTTGGTTCAGCATCAATTCTACTCATCTTGTGAGTCATCCAAAAGGCTTTACTTGGCACTTTATTGAAATAAAAGACACAAAACATGATTAATACAGTAGCTTAATCATGTGATCACACAAAAACATAAAGGAAAAGTGTTGGGTTGTCTCCCAACAAGCGCTTTTCTTTAATGCCTTTTAGCTAGGCATGATGATTTCAATGATGCTCATATAAGAATAGTAGTGGAAACATGCAAAAGAGCATCATGAATCTCATGACAAGCACATTTAAGTCTAACCCACTTCCTATGCATAGGGATTTTGTGAGAAAACAATTTATGGGAGCAAGAATCAACTAGCATAGGAAGGCAAAACAAGCATAACTTCAAAACTTTGAACACATAGAGAGGAAACTTGATATTATTGCAATTCCTACAAGCATATGTTCCTCCCTCATAATAATTTTCAGTAGCATCATGAATGAATTCAACAATATAACCATCAGATAAAGCATTATTTTCATGATCCACAAGCATAGAAGTTTTACTACTCACCACATAAGCAAATTTATTCTCATCAATAGTAGTGGGAGCAAACTCAACAAAATAACAATCATGTGAAGCATAATCCAATTGAAAATTAAAATCATGATGACAAGTTTCATGGTTATCATTATTCTTTATAGCATACATTTCATCACAATAATCATCATAAATAGGAGGCATGCTTTCAGCATAATAAATTTGCTCATCAAAACTTGGGGGACTAAACATATCATCTTCATCAAACATGGCATCCCCAAGCTTGTAGCTTTGCATATCATTAGCATCATGAATATTCAAGGAATTCATACTAACAACATTGCAATCATGCTCATCATACAAAGATTTCGTGCCAAACATTTTATTGACTTCTTCTTCTAACACTTTGGCACAATTTTTCTTTCCATCATTTTCACGAAAGACATTAAAAAGATGAAGCATATGAGGCGACCTCAATTCCATTTTTTGTAGTTTTCTTTTATCGACTAAACTAGTGATAAAACAAGAAACTAAAAGATTCAATTGCAAGATCTAAAGATATACCTTCAAGCACTCACCTCCCCAGCAACGGCGTCAGAAAAGAGCTTGATGTCTACTACGCAACCTTCTTCTTGTAGACTCGTGTTGGGCCTCCAAGCGCAGAGTTTTGTAGGACAGTAGCAAATTTCCCTCAAGTGGATGACCTAAGGTTTATCAATCCATGGGAGGCGTAGGATGAAGATGGTCTCTCTCAAACAACCCTGCAACCAAATAACAAAAAGTCTCTTGTGTCCCCAACACACCCAATACAATGGTAAATTGTATAGGTGCACTAGTTCGGCGAAGAGATGGTGATACAAGTGTAATATGGATAGTAGATATAGGTTTTTGTAATCTAAAAATATAAAACATCAAGGTAGCAAGTATCAAAAGTGAGCAAAAACGGTATTGCAATGCTTGGAAACAAGGCCTAGGGTTCATACTTTCACTAGTGCAAGTTCTCTCAACAATACTCACATAGTTGAATCATATGTAAATCCCTCACGTGCGACAAAGAGTTCACTCCAAAGTCACAAATAGTGGAGAACAAATGAAGAAATTATTGTAGGGTACGAAACCACCTCAAAGTTATTTTTTCCGATCAATCTTATGAGCTATCCCTATAAGTGTCACGAACAGCCCTAGAGTTCGTACTAAAATAACACCTTAAGATACACATCAACCAAAACCCTAATGTCACCTAGATAGTCCAATGTCACCACGAGTACCCATGGGCTTGATTATACGATATGCATCACACAATTTCAGATTCATCATGTTCAATCCAACACAAAGAACTTCAAAGAGTGCCCCAAAGTTTCAACCGGAGAGTCAAGACGAAAACATGTGCCAACCCCTATGCATAGATTCCCAAGGTCACGGAACCAGCAAGTTGATCACCAAAACATACATCAAGTGGATCAATAGAACATCCCATTGTCACCATGGATATCCCATCGCAAGACATAAATCAAGTGTTCTCAAATCCTTTAAAGACTAAATCCGATAAGAAAACTTCAAAGGGAAAACTCAATTCATCACAAGAAGATAGAGAGGGGAAAACTCCATATGATTTATCTATATTAATAAAGCTCGCGGTACATAAAGATCGTGTCATCTCAAGAACAGGAGAGAGAGAGATCAAACACATAGCTACTGGTACATACCCTCAGCCCCGAGGGTGAACTACTCCCTCCTCATCATGGAGACCGCCAGGATGATGAAGATGGCATCCGGTGATGGTTTCCCCCTCCGGCAGTGTGCCGGAACGGGCTCCCAATTGGTTTTTCGTGGCTATAGAGGCTTGCGGCGACGGAACTCCCGATCAAGGTTTCTTTCTGGTGGTTTTGGTATTTATAGGAATTTTTGACGTCGGTCTCATGTCAAGGGGACTCCCGAGGGACCCACAAGCTAGGGGGCGCGCCCCCTAGGCTTGTGGCTGCCTCGGGACTCCTCTCTGGTATCTTTTTGCTCTAGTATTTTTTATATTTTCCAAAAATATTCTCCATAAATTTTCAGCCCATTCCGAGAACTTTTATTTCTGCACAAAAACGACACCATGGTAGTTCTGCTGAAAACAGCGTCAGTCCGGGTTAGTTCTAATAAAATCATACCAAAATCATATAAAATTATTGTAAACATGGCATGAATACTTCATAAATTATAGATACGTTGGAGACGTATCACGCATCCCCATAATGTACATCACATCGTATCATCCATGAGGGGACACATCGGTGTGCCGGTGTCTGTAAAAACAACCATAGTCGTCCATTCAGGCACGACCTCATATCGAGAGTGACCATGCCACTCCATCCACTAGTAATGCGGGCTCTCTGCTAGCATCGACCAAAGTAATCAAGAAAGCCCCGTCCCATAAGGGGTATTGTGGTCATACATAAAAGGTTTAGACAGTCGAAAAATCGTAAATCTAATCCAGTTTCAAAAACAAACAATCAACTTGCCTCGGTGCACCACTTCTTTTTCAAGTGATCACCTATCTCAACTTCTCCCTCGAGTATTAGTGGCACGCGATGGGGTTTTCGAAAATTCTTTGGTAAAGATCACTTTCTTTCCATCTCGATGCATATCCCCGTCCTACTTCCGTAGTAACTACTTAGCATACTTGTTGGAAATATGCCCTAGAGGCAATCATGTATGATGATATTTAATATGTGTTTATGAATAAAGATAGTCCTTGGGCATTATCAATGATGTGTATTAACAAGTACGTGACTTGTTTGTGAGACTATGCATTGTATGATGACTGTCCTAAATGGTCCCTAGTCGAAAGGGATGTGTGGACGCGCAGCCAGTTAGACTAGCATATGACATGGTGGATGGTCCGGTCTCACTGACCATGTAGCATTGGATGCTAGCCAGATAATATGGACTCAGAAAGATCTGGTCGAGTTCGACGTAGTCGGATCCGAGTCGAGATAAGGTCTGAGTTGGACAGACCCAACTATGAGACGCAGCGATAGGTCATCTGTGAGTCTCTAGTACAACATACGTTCTATGTCCTAAGACCTGAGCTGGCGCATGTACTCGGGATGGTGACAGACTTGCTTTGGGCCGACCAAACGCTACTCCATGACAGGGTAGCTATAAAGGTAGGTTTCGGACTTGTCCAGACCCATGCTACGAGACATGGTCGAGCAAGATGGGATTTGCCCCTCCGATGAGGAGAGATATACTCTGGGCCCCTCGGGTGATCTGACCTGGATAAGCATGGCCATGCGCTGAGGATTATGAGATAATCCAAGTGTTGGTCGGATTCACCGGAACGAGAAAGAGGTCGTGCGGCAACAAGGATGACCATGTCGCCTTCAGCACGACAAAATATATCGTGTGGCAAAGGGAACGGAATGTTGAGGTACAGGTTCGCCTAACCAGCTTCATCGGACACTTGGAGTTGGCACGCTTTGCTAGAGGCCGCTACCAACTGATCGAGCCGGATGTAATCTGACTCGCGACGAAGTGAACGAGAACCTAAGGGGTCGCTCACTTAAGGGAAGGAACACGTGGGCTTTAGGATCCGTGCGAGCATGGTTTTAAATAGCGGATAGCGGGCTGGTAGCGGATTGGGTTCCGCATAGTGAAATGCGGATAGCGGGCGATATTGCGGGCGCTATGTCCGCGTAGCGGATTTATAATAACACTAGATTCTTGTTTATATCACTAGAACAAGAACAAAAAGTAATTTAATTTAATTTGAGTGATAGCGGTCGCTATTGCGCAAGCACTATAACGGACGCAATAGCGGACGCTATCGTCGCTGTTTAAAACTATGCGTGCGAGGCCCAAGAGTTGAGCCCGCGACGGATGCCTATATATATAGTGGAAGTGCGGTGATACGTCTCCAACGTATCTATAATTTTTGATTGTTCCATGCTATTATATTATCTATTTCGGATGTTTTATATGCATTAATATGCTATTTTATATTATTTTTGGGACTAACCTATTAACCTAGTGCCCAGTGCCAGTTTCTGTTTTTTTCTTGTTTTTGAGTATTGCAGAAAAGGAATATCAAACGGAGTCCAAACGGAATAAAATTCTACGCTGATTTTTCTTGGACCAGAAGGAACCCAGGAGGCTTCGAGAAGAGGCCAGAAGACCTACGGGTGGGCCACAAGCCACCAGGGCGCGCCCTGGGGGGGTGCCCCCAGGCTTGTGGGCCCCCCGTAGCTCTTCCAACCCTAACTCTTCGCCTATAAAATCAGAAATATTCCCCCAATACCAAAGAGAGCCACGAAAATACTTTTCCGCCGCCGCAAGCCTCTGTTCCCGTGAGATCCCATCTTGGGGCCTTTTCCGGCGATCTACCAGAGGGGGATTCGATCATGGAGGGCCTCTACATCAACACCATTGCCCTTCCGATGACGCGTGAGTAGTTTACCTCAGACCTTCGGGTCCATAGCTAGTAGCTAGATGGCTTCTTCTCTCTCTATGTTCTTCAATACCATGTTCTCCATGATCTTCATGGAGATCTATCCGATGTAATACTCTTCTGCGGTGTGTTTGTCGAGATCCGATTAATTGTGGGTTTATGATCAGATTATCTATGAATATTATTTGAATCTTCTCTGAATTCTTATATGCATGATTTCATATATTTGTAAGTCTCTTCGAGTTATTGGTTTAGTTTGGCCAACTAGATTGGTAATTCTTGCAATGGGAGAAGTGCTTAGTTTTGGGTTCAATCTTGCGTTGTCCTCACCCAGTGACAAAGTAGGGGTAGCGAGGCATGTATTTTGTTGCCATCAAGGATAAAAAGATGGGGTTTTCATCATATTGCTTGAGTTTATCCCTCTACATCATGTCATCTTACTTAATGCATTACTCTGTTCTTCATGAACTTAATACACTAGATGCAGGCAGAAGTCGGTCGATGTGTGGAGTAATAGTAGTAGATGCAGAATCGTTTCGGTCTACTTGATACGGACGTGATGCCTATATGCATAATCATTGCCTTGGATATCGTCATAACTATGCGCTTTTCTATCAATTGCTCGACAGTAATTTGTTCATCCACCGTATTATTTTCCTTCAAGAGAGAAGCCTCTAGTGAAATCTATGGCCCCCGGGTCTATTTTCCATATTATATTTTCAGCTCTATAAACTAAAAAACACAAAAATACTTTGCTGCAATTTATTTACTTTTATTTTTATTATTTTTTTAGTAATCTTTTATATGTATCTCTATCGGATCTCATCCTTGCAAGGACCGTTAAGGGATTGACAACCCCTTTATATCGTTGGGTGCAAGTGTTTGATTGTTTGTGCAGGTGCATAGATTGGGGCCTTGCTTGTACCTCCTACTGGATTGATACCTTGGTTCTCAAAACTGAGGGAAATACTTATCTACTTTGCTGCATCACCCTTTCCTCTTCAAGGGAAAACCAACGCAAACTCAAGAAGTAGCAAGAAGGGTTTCTGGCACCGTTGCCGGGGAGGATACATAGCAAGTCAAGACAAGAACTCTCCCATCAACTTGCCAATTTCTAGCGTGGTTGCCGAAGAGGTCTACATCAAGCCTACCAAGTACCCATCATAAACTCATCTCTTGCATTTACATTATTTGCCATTGGCCTCTCGTTTTCCTCTCCCCCACTTCTAAAATGAATTTCAGAAAAAACCAAAAAGATTTTCCTTTTTATACGCCCTTCTTCCGTTCGTTTTTCCGTTTGCTTTTTGTTTCCTCGTGTGCTAGTTTACTCGATTCGTTTTCATGGCTTGTTCTTCCACTATTGCTAGTACAAATCTTGAGGAAAAATTTGGATCTTGCTCTCTAGACCATGAAACTGAACCTCCTCCTAATTATAAAGCTAAAACTTTTCGAGTGGGAGACGGTAATATTATTGGTAAGAGTGTTATTCAAGAGTTCTTTGATTGTACGGGAGTAATGCCTATGAATAAGAGATCTATTCTTCTTAGCACAAATTGTTATGCGGATGCTATTGTCATGCTCGTTGAAAAATTGGAGAGACAATTTGTGCACGTTCATCCCGCTTTGCAAAAGGTGTTTTATGAACTTCCCAAAATTAATCATCCTAAGGCTAAAAAGATTGCCACTATCATCCTTATCCGTGAATTTGATTTTATCATACAAGAAGTTAGGGAAATTTTTGCTTTCTATAAAAAGGATATTGAACACCCTCCGATTGAAGAAATCCTTCACGATAAAGAAACCTTGCGTAGCTTTGAGTTTAGGGATTATCAATCTTACCGTGACAATCTTAGAAGAAGAGTTCCCTATTCAGAAATTACCCAAACTATTTACCTTGAAACCTATGATGAATTTGATTGCATCACTAGGGGAATTTATGTAGGATTCAATGATGACTGGTTAGAAGAAAAAATCAGGGAACCCATTAAAAATGAGATACGCGTTTTATATGATGATATTTATGGTGATGATCCAGATTATGAGTTTATGAATGTCAAAGTTACTAATCAAAGTCCTTTTCATGAACTAAGTTCTCCTATTAGAAAGGAAAGAAAAGAAATAAAGGATTTGCTAAAAAAGGGTTTTGGAAGATATGGTTTAGAATGGATTGCATACCAAAGATGATAATACCTAGATCTATTGCGTTATGCCTAGCTAGGGGCGTTAAACAATAGCTCTTGTTGGGAGGCAACCCAATTTTATTTTTATGTTTTTTGTTTTGTTTCTGTTCTTAAATAAATTACACATTATTACCTCTGTAGTAATTGTGTTTTAGTGTTTTAATTAGTGTTTGATCCAAGTAAGACCTTTGGGATGGTTTACAGTGATTGTTGATTTGATTTTGCTGAAAAACAGAAACTTTTTTGCTTAGTCCAGGAATTTTATAAATTCACCAGAGCATTGAATGAGTCTGAAATTTTTAATGAAGATTGATATACAAATTTCCCAGATTTTCCTAATTTTTCAGAATTTTTGGAGTTACAGAAGTATTCGAAGTTTCCAGATTGCTACAGACTGTTCTGTTTTTGACAGATTCTGTTTTCTTTGTGTTGTTTGCTTATTTTGATGTATCTATGGGTTGTATCGGGGGGTATGAACCATGGAGAAGTTGGAATACAGTAGATATTACACCAATATAAATAAAGAATGAGTTCACAACAGTACCTAAAGTGGTGATTTATTTTTCTTATACTAACGGATCTCACGAGTTTTCTGTTGAGTTTTGTGTTGTGAAGTATTCAAGTTTTGGGTAAAGATTTGATGGACTATGGAATAAGGAGTGGCAAGAGCCTAAGCTTGGGGATGCCCAAGGAACCCCAAGGAATATTCAAGGATACCAAAGAGCCTAAGCTTGGGGATGCCCCGGAAGGCATCCCCTCTTTCGTCTTCAATCCATCGGTAAATTTACTTGAGGCTATATTTTTATTCACCACACGACATGTGTTTTGCTTGGAGCGTCTTGTATGATATGAGTCTTTGCTTTTTAGTTTGCCACAATCATCCTTGGTGCACACATATTTTGAGAGAGACATGCATGAATCGTGAATTTATTAGAATACTCTATGTGCTTCACTTATATCTTTTGAGCTAGGCAATTTTGCTCTAGTGCTTCACTTATATCTTTTTAGAGCACGGTGGTGTTTTATTTTATAGAAATAATTGAACTCTTGTACCTCACTTATATTATTTTGAGAGTCTTTAAACAGCATGGTAATTGGTTTAGGTTATGAATTTAGTCCTATATAATTGGCATCCAAAAGGGATATAATAAAAACGGTCATATAAAGTGCATTGAATACTATGAGAAGTTTGATTCCTTGCATATAGTTTTGAGATATAAAGAGGGTGATATTAGAGTCATGATAGTGAGTAATTGTGGATTGGTAGAAATACTTGTGTTAAAAGTTTGTGATTCCCGTAGCATGCACGTATGGTGAACCGTTATGTAACGAAGTCGGAGCATGATTTGTTTATTGATTGTCATCCTTTGTGTGAGGGTCGGGAGCACGCGATGGTTAACTCCTACCAACCTCTCCCCTAGGAGCATGCATCTAATACTTTGCTTCGATAACTAATAGACTTTTGCAATAAGTACGTGAGTTCTTTATGACTAATGTGAGTCCATGGATTACACGCACTCTCACCCTTCCACCTTTGCTAGCCTCTCTAGTACCGCGCAACTTTTGTCGGTGCATTAAACCCACCATATACCCTTCCTCAAAACAGCCACCATACCTACCTATTATGGCATTTCCATAGCCATTCTGAGATATATTGCCATGCAACTTCCACCGTTCCGTTTATTATGACACGCACCATCATTGTCATATTGCTTTGCATGATCGTAAGATAGCTAGCATGATGTTTTCATGGCTTGTCCGTTTTTTGATGTCATTGCTACGCTAGATCATTGCACATCCCGGTACACCACCAGAGGCATTCATATAGAGTCATGTTTTGTTCTAAGTATCGAGTTTAATTCTTGAGTTGTAAGTAAATAAAAGTGTGTTGATCATCATTATTAGAGCATTGTCCCATGTGAGGAAAGGATGATGGAGACTATGATTCCCTTAGAAGTTGGGATGAGACTCCGGACTTTAAAAATAATAAAAGAGGCCAATGAAGCCCAAAGAAAAAAAGGCCAAAGGTGCCCACCAAAAAAAAGAGAGAAAAGAGAGAAGGGACAATGCTACTATTTTTTTCCACACTTGTGCTTCAAAGTAGCACCATGATCTTCATGATAGAGAGTCTCCTATTTTGTCACTTTCATATACTAGTGGAAATTTTTCATTATATAACTTGGCTTGTATATTCCAATGATGGGCTTCCTCAAATTGCCCTAGGTCTTTGTGAGCAAGCGAGTCGGATGCACACCCACTTAGTTTCTTTTTGAGCTTTCATACACTTATAGCTCTAGTGCATCCGTTGCATGGCAATCCCTACTCACTCACATCGATATCTATTGATGGGCATCTCCATAGCCCGTTGATATGCCTAGTTGATGTGAGACTATCTTCTCCTTTTCCTCACAACCTCCACCATATTCTATTCCACCTATAGTGCTATATCCATGGCTCACGCTCATGTATTGCGTGAAAGTTGAAAAGGTTTGAGAACATAAAAAGTGTGAAACAATTGCTTGACTTGTCATCGGGGTTGTGCATGATTTAAATACTTTGTGTGAGGAAGATGGAGCATAGCCAGACCTTATGATTTTGTAGGGATAACTTTCTTTGGCCATGTTATTTTGAAAAGACATGATTGCTTTGTTAGTATGCTTGAAGTATTATTGTTTTATGTCAACAGTAAACTTTTGTTTTGAATCTTATGGATCTGAACATTCATGCCACAATAAACAATATTACATGGATAAATATGTTAGGTAGCATTCCACATCAAAAATTCTGTTTTTATCATTTACCTACTCGAGGACGAGCAGGAATTAAGCTTGGGGATGCTGATACGTCTCCAATGTATCTATAATTTTTGATTGTTCCATGCTATTATATTATCTGTTTTGGATGTTTTATATGCATTAATATGCTATTTTATATTATTTTTGGGACTAACCTATTAACCTAGTGCCCAGTGCCAGTTTCTGTTTTTTCCTTTTTTTTGAGTATTGCAGAAAAGGAATATCAAACGGAGTCCAAACAGAATAAAATTCTATGCTGATTTTTCTTGGACCAGAAGGAACCCAGGAGGCTTCGAGAAGAGGCCAGAAGACCTACAGGTGGGCCACAAGCCTCCAGGGCGCGCCCCTGGGGGGAGGCGCCCCCTGGCTTCTGGGCCCCCCGTAGCTCCTCCAACCCTAACTCTTCGCCTATAAATTTAGAAATATTCCCCCAATACCAAAGAGAGCCACAAAAATACTTTTCTGCCGCCGCAAGCCTCTGTTCCCGTGAGATCCCATCTTGGGGCCTTTTCCGGCGATCTACTGGAGGGGGATTCGATCACGGAGGGCCTCTACATCAACACCATTGCCCTTCCGATGACGCGTGAGTAGTTTACCTCAGACCTTCGGGTCCATAGCTAGTAGCTAGATGGCTTCTTCTCTCTCTATGTTCTTCAATACCATGTTCTCCATGATCTTCATGGAGATCTATCCGATGTAATACTCTTTTGCGGTGTGTTTGTCGAGATCCGATGTATTGTGGGTTTATGATCAGATTATCTATGAATATTATTTGAATCTTCTCTGAATTCTTATATGCATGATTTCATATCTATGTAAGTCTCTTTGAGTTATTGGTTTGGTTTGGCCAACTAGATTGGTAATTCTTGCAATGGGAGAAGTGCTTAGTTTTGGGTTCAATCTTGCGGTGTCCTCACCCAGTGACAAAGTAGGGGTAGCGAGGCACGTATTTGTATTGTTGCCATCAAGGATAAAAAGATGGGGTTTTCATCATATTGCTTGAGTTTATCCCTCTACATCATGTCATCTTACTTAATGCGTTACTCTGTTCTTCATGAACTTAATACTCTAGATGCAGGCAGGAGTTGGTCGATGTGTGGAGTAATAGTAGTAGATGCAGAATCGTTTCGGTCTACTTGATATGGACGTGATGCCTATATGCGTAATCATTGCCTTGGATATTGTCATAACTATACGCTTTTCTATCAATTGCTGAACAGGATTTTGTTCACCCACCGTATTATTTTCCTTCAAGAGAGAAGCCTCTAGTGAAATCTATGGCCCCCAGGTCTATTTTCCATATTATATTTTCAGATCTATAAACTAAAAAAGACAAAAATACTTTTCTGCAATTTATTTACTTTTATTTTTATTATTGTTTTAGTAATCTTTTATATCTATCTCTATCGGATCTCATCCTTGCAAGTGACCGTGAAGGGATTGACAACCCCTTTATAGCGTTGGGTGCAAGTGTTTGATTGTTTGTGCAGGTGCATAGATTGGGGCCTTGCTTGTACCTCCTACTGCATTGATACCTTGGTTCTCAAAACTGAGGGAAATACATATCTACTTTGCTGCATCACCCTTTCCTCTTCAAGGGAAAACCAACGCGAGCTCAAGAAGTAGCAAGAAGAATTTCTGGCGCCGTTGCCGGGGAGGATACATAGCAAGTCAAGACAAGAACTCTCCCGTCAACTTGTCAATTTCTGGCATGGTTGCCGGAGAGGTCTACATCAAGCCTACCAAGTACCCATCATAAACTCATCTCTTGCATTTACATTATTTGCCATTTTCCTCTCGTTTTCCTCTCCCCCACTTCTAAAACGAATTTCAGAAAAAACAAAAAAGATTTGCCTTTTTATTCGCCCTTCTTCCGTTCGTCTTTCCATTTGCTTTTTGTTTCCTCGTGTGCTAGTTTACTTGATTCGTTTTCTTGGCTTGTTCTTCCACTATTGCTCGTACAAATCTTGAGGAAAAATTTGGATCTTGCTCTCTAGACCATGAAACTGAACCTCCTCCTAATTATAAAGCTAAAACTTTTCGAGTGGGAGACAGTAATACTATTGGTAAGAGTGTTATTCAAGAGTTCTTTGATTGTACGGGAGTAATACCTATGAATAAGAGATCTATTCTTCTTAGCACAAATTGTTATGCGAATGCTATTGTCATGCTCGTTGAAAAATTGGAGAGAAAATTTGTGCACGTTCATCACACTTTGCAAAAGGTGTTTTATGAACTTCCCAAAATTAATCATCCTAAGGCTAAAAAGATTGCCACTATCATCCTGATGCGTGAATTTGATTTTATCATACAAGAAGTTAGGGAAATTTATGCTTTCTCTAAAAAGGATATTGAACACCCTCCGATTGAAGAAATCCTTCACGATAAAGAAACGTTGCGTAGCTCTGAGTTTAGGGATTATCAAACTTACCGTGACAATCTTAGAAGAAGAGTTCCCTATTCAGAAATTACCGAAACTATTTACCTTGAAACCTATGATGAATTTGATTGCATCACTAGGGGAATTTATGTAGGATTCAATGATGACTGGTTAGAAGAAAAAATCAGGGAACCCATTAAAAATGAGATACGCGTTTTATATGATGATATTTATGGTGATGATCCAGATTATGAGTTTAAGAATATCAAAGTTACTAATCAAAGTCCTTTTCATGAACTAAGTTCTCCTATTAGAAAGGAAAGAAAAGAAAAGAAATAAAGGATTTGCTAAAAAGGGTTTTGGAAGATATGGTTGAGAATGGATTGCATACCAAAGATGATAATACCTAGATCTATTGCGTTATTCCTAGCTAGGGGCGTTAAACAATAGCGCTTGTTGGGAGGCAACCCAATTTTATTTTTATGTTTTTTGTTTTGTTTCTGTTCTTGAATAAATTACACATTATTACCTCTGTAGTAATTGTGTTTTAGTTTTTTAATTAGTGTTTGAGCCAAGTAAGACCTTTGGGATGGTTTACGGTGATTGTTGATTTGATCTTGCTGAAAAACAGAAACTTTTGCGCTCAGTCCAGGAATTTTATAAATTCACCAGAAAAGAAATAAAGGATTTGCTAAAAAAGGGTTTTGGAAGATATGGTTTAGAATGGATTGCATACCAAAGATGATAATACCTAGATCTATTGCGTTATGCCTAGCTAGGGGCGTTAAACAATAGCTCTTGTTGGGAGGCAACCCAATTTTATTTTTATGTTTTTTGTTTTGTTTCTGTTCTTAAATAAATTACACATTATTACCTCTGTAGTAATTGTGTTTTAGTGTTTTAATTAGTGTTTGATCCAAGTAAGACCTTTGGGATGGTTTACAGTGATTGTTGATTTGATTTTGCTGAAAAACAGAAACTTTTTTGCTTAGTCCAGGAATTTTATAAATTCACCAGAGCATTGAATGAGTCTGAAATTTTTAATGAAGATTGATATACAAATTTCCCAGATTTTCCTAATTTTTCAGAATTTTTGGAGTTACAGAAGTATTCGAAGTTTCCAGATTGCTACAGACTGTTCTGTTTTTGACAGATTCTGTTTTCTTTGTGTTGTTTGCTTATTTTGATGTATCTATGGGTTGTATCGGGGGGTATGAACCATGGAGAAGTTGGAATACAGTAGATATTACACCAATATAAATAAAGAATGAGTTCACAACAGTACCTAAAGTGGTGATTTATTTTTCTTATACTAACGGATCTCACGAGTTTTCTGTTGAGTTTTGTGTTGTGAAGTATTCAAGTTTTGGGTAAAGATTTGATGGACTATGGAATAAGGAGTGGCAAGAGCCTAAGCTTGGGGATGCCCAAGGAACCCCAAGGAATATTCAAGGATACCAAAGAGCCTAAGCTTGGGGATGCCCCGGAAGGCATCCCCTCTTTCGTCTTCAATCCATCGGTAAATTTACTTGAGGCTATATTTTTATTCACCACACGACATGTGTTTTGCTTGGAGCGTCTTGTATGATATGAGTCTTTGCTTTTTAGTTTGCCACAATCATCCTTGGTGCACACATATTTTGAGAGAGACATGCATGAATCGTGAATTTATTAGAATACTCTATGTGCTTCACTTATATCTTTTGAGCTAGGCAATTTTGCTCTAGTGCTTCACTTATATCTTTTTAGAGCACGGTGGTGTTTTATTTTATAGAAATAATTGAACTCTTGTACCTCACTTATATTATTTTGAGAGTCTTTAAACAGCATGGTAATTGGTTTAGGTTATGAATTTAGTCCTATATAATTGGCATCCAAAAGGGATATAATAAAAACGGTCATATAAAGTGCATTGAATACTATGAGAAGTTTGATTCCTTGCATATAGTTTTGAGATATAAAGAGGGTGATATTAGAGTCATGATAGTGAGTAATTGTGGATTGGTAGAAATACTTGTGTTAAAAGTTTGTGATTCCCGTAGCATGCACGTATGGTGAACCGTTATGTAACGAAGTCGGAGCATGATTTGTTTATTGATTGTCATCCTTTGTGTGAGGGTCGGGAGCACGCGATGGTTAACTCCTACCAACCTCTCCCCTAGGAGCATGCATCTAATACTTTGCTTCGATAACTAATAGACTTTTGCAATAAGTACGTGAGTTCTTTATGACTAATGTGAGTCCATGGATTACACGCACTCTCACCCTTCCACCTTTGCTAGCCTCTCTAGTACCGCGCAACTTTTGTCGGTGCATTAAATCCACCATATACCCTTCCTCAAAACAGCCACCATACCTACCTATTATGGCATTTCCATAGCCATTCTGAGATATATTGCCATGCAACTTCCACCGTTCCGTTTATTATGACACGCACCATCATTGTCATATTGCTTTGCATGATCGTAAGATAGCTAGCATGATGTTTTCATGGCTTGTCCGTTTTTTGATGTCATTGCTACGCTAGATCATTGCACATCCCGGTACACCACCAGAGGCATTCATATAGAGTCATGTTTTGTTCTAAGTATCGAGTTTAATTCTTGAGTTGTAAGTAAATAAAAGTGTGTTGATCATCATTATTAGAGCATTGTCCCATGTGAGGAAAGGATGATGGAGACTATGATTCCCTTAGAAGTTGGGATGAGACTCCGGACTTTAAAAATAATAAAAGAGGCCAATGAAGCCCAAAGAAAAAAAGGCCAAAGGTGCCCACCAAAAAAAAGAGAGAAAAGAGAGAAGGGACAATGCTACTATTTTTTTCCACACTTGTGCTTCAAAGTAGCACCATGATCTTCATGATAGAGAGTCTCCTATTTTGTCACTTTCATATACTAGTGGAAATTTTTCATTATATAACTTGGCTTGTATATTCCAATGATGGGCTTCCTCAAATTGCCCTAGGTCTTTGTGAGCAAGCGAGTCGGATGCACACCCACTTAGTTTCTTTTTGAGCTTTCATACACTTATAGCTCTAGTGCATCCGTTGCATGGCAATCCCTACTCACTCACATCGATATCTATTGATGGGCATCTCCATAGCCCGTTGATATGCCTAGTTGATGTGAGACTATCTTCTCCTTTTCCTCACAACCTCCACCATATTCTATTCCACCTATAGTGCTATATCCATGGCTCACGCTCATGTATTGCGTGAAAGTTGAAAAGGTTTGAGAACATAAAAAGTGTGAAACAATTGCTTGACTTGTCATCGGGGTTGTGCATGATTTAAATACTTTGTGTGAGGAAGATGGAGCATAGCCAGACCTTATGATTTTGTAGGGATAACTTTCTTTGGCCATGTTATTTTGAAAAGACATGATTGCTTTGTTAGTATGCTTGAAGTATTATTGTTTTATGTCAACAGTAAACTTTTGTTTTGAATCTTATGGATCTGAACATTCATGCCACAATAAACAATATTACATGGATAAATATGTTAGGTAGCATTCCACATCAAAAATTCTGTTTTTATCATTTACCTACTCGAGGACGAGCAGGAATTAAGCTTGGGGATGCTGATACGTCTCCAATGTATCTATAATTTTTGATTGTTCCATGCTATTATATTATCTGTTTTGGATGTTTTATATGCATTAATATGCTATTTTATATTATTTTTGGGACTAACCTATTAACCTAGTGCCCAGTGCCAGTTTCTGTTTTTTCCTTTTTTTTGAGTATTGCAGAAAAGGAATATCAAACGGAGTCCAAACAGAATAAAATTCTATGCTGATTTTTCTTGGACCAGAAGGAACCCAGGAGGCTTCGAGAAGAGGCCAGAAGACCTACAGGTGGGCCACAAGCCTCCAGGGCGCGCCCCTGGGGGGAGGCGCCCCCTGGCTTCTGGGCCCCCCGTAGCTCCTCCAACCCTAACTCTTCGCCTATAAATTTAGAAATATTCCCCCAATACCAAAGAGAGCCACAAAAATACTTTTCTGCCGCCGCAAGCCTCTGTTCCCGTGAGATCCCATCTTGGGGCCTTTTCCGGCGATCTACTGGAGGGGGATTCGATCACGGAGGGCCTCTACATCAACACCATTGCCCTTCCGATGACGCGTGAGTAGTTTACCTCAGACCTTCGGGTCCATAGCTAGTAGCTAGATGGCTTCTTCTCTCTCTATGTTCTTCAATACCATGTTCTCCATGATCTTCATGGAGATCTATCCGATGTAATACTCTTTTGCGGTGTGTTTGTCGAGATCCGATGTATTGTGGGTTTATGATCAGATTATCTATGAATATTATTTGAATCTTCTCTGAATTCTTATATGCATGATTTCATATCTATGTAAGTCTCTTTGAGTTATTGGTTTGGTTTGGCCAACTAGATTGGTAATTCTTGCAATGGGAGAAGTGCTTAGTTTTGGGTTCAATCTTGCGGTGTCCTCACCCAGTGACAAAGTAGGGGTAGCGAGGCACGTATTTGTATTGTTGCCATCAAGGATAAAAAGATGGGGTTTTCATCATATTGCTTGAGTTTATCCCTCTACATCATGTCATCTTACTTAATGCGTTACTCTGTTCTTCATGAACTTAATACTCTAGATGCAGGCAGGAGTTGGTCGATGTGTGGAGTAATAGTAGTAGATGCAGAATCGTTTCGGTCTACTTGATATGGACGTGATGCCTATATGCGTAATCATTGCCTTGGATATTGTCATAACTATACGCTTTTCTATCAATTGCTGAACAGGATTTTGTTCACCCACCGTATTATTTTCCTTCAAGAGAGAAGCCTCTAGTGAAATCTATGGCCCCCAGGTCTATTTTCCATATTATATTTTCAGATCTATAAACTAAAAAAGACAAAAATACTTTTCTGCAATTTATTTACTTTTATTTTTATTATTGTTTTAGTAATCTTTTATATCTATCTCTATCGGATCTCATCCTTGCAAGTGACCGTGAAGGGATTGACAACCCCTTTATAGCGTTGGGTGCAAGTGTTTGATTGTTTGTGCAGGTGCATAGATTGGGGCCTTGCTTGTACCTCCTACTGCATTGATACCTTGGTTCTCAAAACTGAGGGAAATACATATCTACTTTGCTGCATCACCCTTTCCTCTTCAAGGGAAAACCAACGCGAGCTCAAGAAGTAGCAAGAAGAATTTCTGGCGCCGTTGCCGGGGAGGATACATAGCAAGTCAAGACAAGAACTCTCCCGTCAACTTGTCAATTTCTGGCATGGTTGCCGGAGAGGTCTACATCAAGCCTACCAAGTACCCATCATAAACTCATCTCTTGCATTTACATTATTTGCCATTTTCCTCTCGTTTTCCTCTCCCCCACTTCTAAAACGAATTTCAGAAAAAACAAAAAAGATTTGCCTTTTTATTCGCCCTTCTTCCGTTCGTCTTTCCATTTGCTTTTTGTTTCCTCGTGTGCTAGTTTACTTGATTCGTTTTCTTGGCTTGTTCTTCCACTATTGCTCGTACAAATCTTGAGGAAAAATTTGGATCTTGCTCTCTAGACCATGAAACTGAACCTCCTCCTAATTATAAAGCTAAAACTTTTCGAGTGGGAGACAGTAATACTATTGGTAAGAGTGTTATTCAAGAGTTCTTTGATTGTACGGGAGTAATACCTATGAATAAGAGATCTATTCTTCTTAGCACAAATTGTTATGCGAATGCTATTGTCATGCTCGTTGAAAAATTGGAGAGAAAATTTGTGCACGTTCATCACACTTTGCAAAAGGTGTTTTATGAACTTCCCAAAATTAATCATCCTAAGGCTAAAAAGATTGCCACTATCATCCTGATGCGTGAATTTGATTTTATCATACAAGAAGTTAGGGAAATTTATGCTTTCTCTAAAAAGGATATTGAACACCCTCCGATTGAAGAAATCCTTCACGATAAAGAAACGTTGCGTAGCTCTGAGTTTAGGGATTATCAAACTTACCGTGACAATCTTAGAAGAAGAGTTCCCTATTCAGAAATTACCGAAACTATTTACCTTGAAACCTATGATGAATTTGATTGCATCACTAGGGGAATTTATGTAGGATTCAATGATGACTGGTTAGAAGAAAAAATCAGGGAACCCATTAAAAATGAGATACGCGTTTTATATGATGATATTTATGGTGATGATCCAGATTATGAGTTTAAGAATATCAAAGTTACTAATCAAAGTCCTTTTCATGAACTAAGTTCTCCTATTAGAAAGGAAAGAAAAGAAAAGAAATAAAGGATTTGCTAAAAAGGGTTTTGGAAGATATGGTTGAGAATGGATTGCATACCAAAGATGATAATACCTAGATCTATTGCGTTATTCCTAGCTAGGGGCGTTAAACAATAGCGCTTGTTGGGAGGCAACCCAATTTTATTTTTATGTTTTTTATTTTGTTTCTGTTCTTGAATAAATTACACATTATTACCTCTGTAGTAATTGTGTTTTAGTTTTTTAATTAGTGTTTGAGCCAAGTAAGACCTTTGGGATGGTTTACGGTGATTGTTGATTTGATCTTGCTGAAAAACAGAAACTTTTGCGCTCAGTCCAGGAATTTTATAAATTCACCAGAGCGTCGAATGAGTCTGAAATTTTTAAAGAAGATTGATATAAACTAAAAACTAAAAAACACAAAAATACTTTGCTGCAATTTATTTACTTTTATTTTTATTATTGTTTTAGTAATCTTTTATATCTATCTCTATCGGATCTCATCCTTGCAAGTGACCGTGAAGGGATTGACAACCCCTTTATAGCGTTGGGTGCAAGTGTTTGATTGTTTGTGCAGGTGCATAGATTGGGGCCTTGCTTGTACCTCCTACTGGATTGACACCTTGGTTCTCAAAACTGAGGGAAATACTTATCTACTTTGCTGCATCACCCTTTCCTCTTCAAGGGAAAACCAATGCAAGCTCAAGAAGTAGCAAGAAGGATTTCTGGCGCCGTTGCCGGTGAGGATACATAGCAAGTCAAGACAAGAACTCTCCCGTCAACTTGCCAATTTCTGGCATGGTTGCCGGAGAGGTCTACATCAAGCCTACCAAGTACCCATCATAAACTCATCTCTTGCATTTACATTATTGGCCATTTGCCTCTCGTTTTCCTCTCCCCCACTTCTAAAACGAATTTCAGAAAAAACCAAAAAGATTTGCCTTTTTATTCGCCCTTCTTCCGTTCGTCTTTCCGTTTGCTTTTTGTTTCCTCGTGTGCTAGTTTACTTGATTCGTTTTCATGGCTTGTTCTTCCACTATTGCTAGTACAAATCTTGAGGAAAAATTTGGATCTTGCTCTCTAGACCATGAAACTGAACCTCCTAATTATAAAGCTAAAACTTTTCAAGTGGGAGACGGTAATATTATTGGTAAGAGTGTTATTCAAGAGTTCTTTGATTGTACGTGAGTAATACCTATGAATAAGAGATCTATTCTTCTTAGCACAAATTTCTATGCGGATGCTATTGTCATGCTCGTTGAAAAATTGGAGTGAAAATTTGTGCACGTTCATCCCGCTTTGCAAAAGGTGTTTTATGAACTTCCCAAAATTAATCATCCTAAGGCTAAAAAGATTGCCACTATCATCCTTATGCGTGAATTTGATTTTATCATACAAGAAGTTAGGGAAATTTTTTGCTTTCTATAAAAAGGATATTGAACACCCTCCGATTGAAGAAATCCTTCACGATAAGGAAACCTTGCGTAGCTTTGAGTTTAGGGATTATCAATCTTACCATGACAATCTTAGAAGAAGAGTTCCTTATTCAGAAATTACCCAAACTATTTACCTTGAAACCTATGATGAATTTAATTGCATCACTAGGGGAATTTATGTAGGATTCAATGATGACAGGTTAGAAGAAAAAATCAGGGAACCCGTTAAAAATGAGATACGCGTTTTATATGATGATATTTATGGTGATGATCCAGATTATGAGTTTAAGAATGTCAAAGTTACTAATCAAAGTCCTTTTCATGAACAAAGTTATCTTATTAGAAAGGAAAGAAAAGAAATAAAGGATTTGCTAAAAAGGGTTTTGGAAGATATGGTTGAGAATGGATTGCATACCAAAGATGATAATACCTAGATCTATTGCGTTATGCCTAGCTAGGGGCGTTAAACAATAGCGCTTGTTGGGAGGCAACCCAATTTTATTTTTATGTTTTTTGTTTTGTTTCTGTTCTTGAATAAATTACACATTATTACCTCTGTAGTAATTGTGTTTTAGTGTTTTAATTAGTGTTTGAGCCAAGTAAGACCTTTGGGATGGTTTACGGTGATTGTTGATTTGATCTTGCTGAAAAACAGAAACTTTTGCGCTCAGTCCAGGAATTTTATAAATTCACCAGAGCGTCGAATGAGTCTGAAATTTTTAAAGAAGATTGATATAAAGTAAAAACTAAAAAACACAAAAATACTTTGCTGCAATTTATTTACTTTTATTTTTTTTATTGTTTTAGTAATCTTTTATATCTATCTCTATCGGATCTCATCCTTGCAAGTGACCGTGAAGGGATTGACAACCCCTTTATAGCGTTGGGTGCAAGTGTTTGATTGTTTGTGCAGGTGCATAGATTGGGGCCTTGCTTGTACCTCCTACTGGATTGACACCTTGGTTCTCAAAACTGAGGGAAATACTTATCTACTTTGCTGCATCACCCTTTCCTCCTCAAGGGAAAACCAACGCAAGCTCAAGAAGTAGCAAGAAGGATTTCTAGCGCCGTTGCCGGTGAGGATACATAGCAAGTCAAGACAAGAACTCTCCCGTCAACTTGCCAATTTCTGGCGTGGTTGCCGGAGAGGTCTACATCAAGCCTACCAAGTACCCATCATAAACTCATCTCTTGCATTTACATTATTGGCCATTTGCCTCTCGTTTTCCTCTCCCCCACTTCTAAAACGAATTTCAGAAAAAACCAAAAAGATTTGCCTTTTTATTCGCCCTTCTTCCGTTCGTCTTTCCATTTGCTTTTTGTTTCCTCGTGTGCTAGTTTACTTGATTCGTTTTCTTGGCTTGTTCTTCCACTATTGCTAGTACAAATCTTGAGGAAAAATTTGGATCTTGCTCTCTAGACCATGAAACTGAACCTCCTCCTAATTATAAAGCTAAAACTTTTCAAGTGGGAGACGGTAATATTATTGGTAAGAGTGTTATTCAAGAGTTCTTTGATTGTACGGGAGTAATACCTATGAATAAGAGATTTATTCTTCTTAGCACAAATTGTTATGCGAATGCTATTGTCATGCTCGTTGAAAAATTGGAGTGAAAATTTGTGCACGTTCATCCCGCTTTGCAAAAGGTGTTTTATGAACTTCCCAAAATTAATCATCCTAAGGCTAAAAAGATTGCCACTATCATCCTTATGCGTGAATTTGATTTTATCATACAAGAAGTTAGGGAAATTTTTTGCTTTCTATAAAAAGGATATTGAACACCCTCCGATTGAAGAAATCCTTCATGATAAAGAAACCTTGCGTAGCTTTGAGTTTAGGGATTATCAATCTTACCGTGACAATCTTAGAAGAAGAGTTCCCTATTCAGAAATTACCCAAACTATTTACCTTGAAACCTATGATGAATTTGATTGCATCACTAGGGGAATTTATGTAGGATTCAATGATGACTGGTTAGAAGAAAAAATCAGGGAACCCGTTAAAAATGAGATACGCGTTTTATATGATGATATTTATGGTGATGATCCAGATTATGAGTTTAAGAATGTCAAGGTTACTAATCAAAGTCCTTTTCCTGAACAAAGTTCTCCTATTAGAAAGGAAAGAAAAGAAATAAAGGATTTGCTAAAAAGGGTTTTGGAAGATATGGTTGAGAATGGATTGCATACCAAAGATGATAATACCTAGATCTATTGCGTTATGCCTAGCTAGGGGCGTTAAACAATACCGCTTGTTGGGAGGCAACCCAATTTTATTTTTATGTTTTTTCTTTTGTTTCTGTTCTTGAATAAATTACACATTATTACCTCTGTAGTAATTGTGTTTTAGTGTTTTAATTAGTGTTTGAGACAAGTAAGACCTTTGGGATGGTTTACGGTGATTGTTGATTTGATCTTGCTAAAAAACAGAAACTTTTGCGCTCAGTCCAGGAATTTTATAAATTCACCAGAGCGTCGAATGAGTCTGAAATTTTTAAAGAAGATTGATATAAACTAAAAACTAAAAAACACAAAAATACTTTGCTGCAATTTATTTACTTTTATTTTTATTATTGTTTTACTAATCTTTTATATCTATCTCTATCGGATCTCATCCTTGCAAGTGGCCGTGAAGGGATTGACAACCCCTTTATAGCGTTGGGTGCAAGTGTTTGATTGTTTGTGTAGGTGCATAGATTGGGGCCTTGCTTGTACCTCCTACTGGATTGATACCTTGGTTCTCAAAACTGAGGGAAATACTTATCTACTTTGCTGCATCACCCTTTTCTCTTCAAGGCAAAACCAACGCAAGCTCATGAAGTAGCATGCGGCACACCCATCCAGTTGATCGCTTCGGCGCCGTCATTAGGGCTTTGCATGTGTTGCAACTAGCCACCTCCACTTGCTGCCGCCGACTGTGTGATCGGACCTAGCAGTCCACTGCACGGTGTTCCTCCTACACGCGCGGATACTGTTAGAGGCGGCGCACTTGCGCCGCTCTGGCGAACCTGTACGTGGGATCTGGCAACCGGTAGCGCGAGGTAGATCAGATCGGCTATTCGAGGGAGATCGGACGAGGAGGAGAAGGACCACCCGAACGCGCTGCCCCAACTCTACTTCCGCTGCACGGCACTGCGCGTCTAGTGGTAACGAACTATGATCCATCTCCGTCGCATATTTTCTTGGATGTTCTGCACGTAAGAAAATTTTAATTGGCATGCAATGCACCTCCGATAGAACCCAACAGTGGTATCAGAGCCTCTGCTATAGGATTTGGATTCAGATCGGATGCATATTTGATATGTGGAGGCGGCAGATGAGATCTGTCATCGTTCATGAGATCGGCTATGTGCACGGTTGATGAGATCAACTGCACATCGGGACCGCAGTGTGCGTAGCGCCTTGTATTTCGTACACTATACACAAACCGGTAGAATGAGATTCTATGCATAACTTTGTTTTTCAGGTTTGATGTGAATAGTATGGCTCATATGTATGTGATGCATGTGTGTAATTTAACATGACCTGCGTGTCCTGATTGTCAGCCGACAGGAGCCAAAGTGTTGTCATTATATTGTATAACGACCTGCGTGTCGACTTGTGATTCTCTGTAAATTCATTACTAGTTGTAGTAGTTGGAGAACAGAGATCAATTTCGAGGCTTTGGCGTCCTGGTGTGATGAACAAGATGGAGTTCCGCCTTGGTCATCGGAGTTGGAGCCAGCCTGGAAGGATGTCCATGAAGGAGCCATACTATTTCACATATTTATGTTGATATGTGATTGATATTGCTTCTTGTTTTCTATGCATTTTATTATGGTAGAAAGATCCCTCGTTAATATCAAGCACATTGCCATTCCGGATGTTGCACCTTCGCACGTCAAGTACGTCTAGTGGTGGGCTCATAAAATTGAGGTGCTACTAGGTGTCCTTGAACTGGAGGGTTCGTGTCGGACACGGACATGCACTGCATCAGGTTAACTTGACAAGGCTATCAAAACGGTTTTGGGCCTTGTGGCAAAGAAGGTTGGGAGCCGGGGTATGAGATACCTACCCGACCGACAGGAGTCGTATAGAGATATGATTAGCAAGGAGTTTCTTACCTAATAGGCAAGTTGGCTAGTAGTGGTGCTAAAGCTCACTAGTCGCTCGCGCTAGACGGGTCCTGAATCACTGAGAGTTTGCGGAGGGATGCCAACTTCAGTGGGAGTAGTTCGGTTTAAGGCTTGAATTACGCTACATAAACACATTGCTTAGTGATTGCATATTTTCTGTTGTAGATCAATGGCACCAGCTGCTCAACCCAACTTTGCATTGAAATCAATTCTGGAAAAGGATAAACTGAATGGAACAAACATTACCACCTGGTATAGAAATTTGAGAATTGTTCTCAAGCATGATAAAAAGGAACATGTTCTAGAGGATCCACTTCCAGAGGAACTTGTCGAGAATGCTAGTGCCACAACCAAGAATGCCCATCAGAAACTCGTTGATGAATCAAACGAGATCAGCTGCCTCATGCTGGCTTGTATGGAGCCCGATTTGCAACAACATTTCAAAAACGTTGAGGCTTTCGATATGATCGAGAGTCTCAAGAGCATGTTTCAGGTGCAGGCTAGGACCGAAAGGTTCAATGTCTGGCAATCCTTGACGGATTGTAAGCTGAAAGAGGGTGATCCACTGAGCCCTCATGTGATCAAGATGATCGGGTACGTGCAAGCTTTGGATCGGTTAGGCTTCCCACTTGGGGATGAGCTGTCCACGGATGTAATTCTGGGTTCTCTTCCACCTAGCTATGGGACGTTCATCTCGAACTATCATATGCATGGCATGGATAAGAAGCTCACTGAATTGCATGGGATGCTTAAGGTGGTAGAGCAAGATATTAAGAATGGCACACATCAAGTGTTGATGGTGCAGAACTTGGCTAAGTTCAAGAAGAGTTGGTCCAAGAAAAAGGGTAAGGCAAAGGTTACGGGGAAGATTGTCTCCGCCGCTGCGCCGAAGCCAGGACCGGACTCAAACACCGTGTGCTTTCATTGCAAGGAAACTGGTCACTGGAAGAGGAACTATAGCAAGTGGCTTGCTGAGCATGGCAAGAAGGCCGGAAATGCTTCTTCAGGCAAAGGTACAATTGTTACATATGTTATAGACATTTACCTTCCTGACATACCTAGTACCTCTTGGGTATTTGATACCGGATCGGTTGTTCATATATGCAACTCGATGCAGGGGCTAATAAGAACTAGGCATGTGGCACAAGGGGAGATTGACATCAGGGTCGGCAACAAAGCAAGAGTTGTTGCGTTGGAGGTCGGCACGATGCAACTCAAACTTCCTTCTGGATTTATTTTGGAATTGAATAATTGTTATTACATTCCTGCACTTAGTCGGAACATTATTTCTGCCTCAGGCTTGATGAGTCAGGGTTATGAATTCAGTTTAAAGGACAATGGTTGTTCACTTTATTTGAATGGAATGTTCCATGGCTATGCACCCATTGTAGATGGGCTATTTATTTTGAATCTGGAAATGGAACCAGTCTATAACATGAATGTCAAGAGGCATAAGCCTAATGAGATAAATCCGACATACTTCTGGCACTGCCGGCTTGGACACATTAGTCTGAAACGCATGAAGAAGCTCCATGATGATGGACTCCTAACTTCATCCGACTTTGGGTCATTCAAGACATGCGAATCATGCTTGCTAGGCAAGATGACTAAGTCTCCTTTTGCAAAGAGTTGCGAAAGGGCGTCCGAGCTATTGGAGCTCATACACAGTTATGTGTGTGGTCCAATGAGCACAACGGCCAGAGGTGGCTATCAGTACTTCGTGACTTTTACCGACGACTTGAGTAGATATGGATATATCTACTTGATGAGGCACAAGTCGGAAACTTTTGAAAAGTTCAAGGAGTTTCAAAACGATGTTGAAAATCAGCTCGGCAAGACAATAAAGCTTCTACGATTAGATCGTGGAGGTGAGTACATGAGCCAGGAGTTTGATGATCATCTGAAAAGCCGAGGTATAGTACCTCAGCTCACACCTCGAGGAACGCCACAGAGAAACGGCGTGTCAGAACGGAGAAATCGAACCTTGTTGGACATGGTCCGATCGATGATGAGCAAATCGGATTTACCCTTGTCATTCTGGGGATACGCTCTAGAAACTACAGCTTTCACACTTAACAGGGTACCATCAAAATCCATAGATAAGACACCACATGAGATGGGGACTGGGAAGAGTCCTAGTTTGTCTTTTCTAAAGATTTGGGGTTGTGAAGCATTTGTCAAGCGACTCATGTCGGACAAGCTTACACCTAAGTCGGATAAATGCATATTCATGGGATATCCAAGGGAAACCTTGGGATACAGCTTCTACAACCGAGAAGAGAACAAAGTGTTTGTTGCTCGGAACGGGGTTTTCCTATAGAAAGAGTTTCTCAGTCGAGAGGCCAGTGGGAGGATGGTGCGACTCGAAGAAATTTGAGAGCCACTCGGGGACAACTCAGCTGGTGATGAGATCATACCAGAGTTGGTCAGGGAACCCGTAGTGGAATCAGCACCAGAGCCATGGAGGTCGGAAAGATTGCGTAGATTGCGCGATGTGTTGTTGCTAGAAAGCGACGAGCCGGCCACGTATGCGGAAAAGATGGTGAGCCCAGATTCCGAGGCATGGCAGGAGGCCATGAGATCTGAGTTATAGTCCATGGATGATAATCAAGTCTGGCACTTGGTTGATCCGCCACCTGGCGTAATTGCCATTGGTTGCAAATGGGTCTTTAAGAAGAAAACCGATGTGGATGGAAATTTTCAGATCCACAAAGCTCGGCTTGTCGCTAAAGGTTATTGGACAAGTTCAAGGAATTGACTACGACGAGACCTACTCGCCGGTAGCGATGCTAAAGTCGGTGAGGATCATACTAGCTATAGCTGCATATTTCGATTATGAGATATGCCAGATGGATGTCAAAACGGCTTTCCTTCATGGAAATTTAAAGGAGGATGTATACATGATACAGCCTGAAGGTTTTGTCGATCCAAATAATGCTAGTAAAATATGCAAGCTCAAGAGATCCATTTATGGATTGAAGCAAGCAGCTCGGAGTTGGAACATTCGTTTTGATGAAGTCATCGTTGACCTTGGTTTCATCCAGAACGAAGAGGACTATTGTTTATACAAGAAGTCTAGTGGGAGCTCAGTAGTATTTTTGATCCTGTATGTGGATGACATACTGCTGATCAGAAATGATGTTTCAATGCTGAACTCAGTCAAGGTATCATTGAATGGCAAGTTTTCGATGAAAGACCTTGGAGAAGCAGTGTACATTTTGGGCATCAAGATCTATAGAGATAGATCGAGAAGGCTACTCGTCTTAAGCCAGAGCACGTACATAGACAAAGTGTTGAAGCGGTTCAACATGAGTGAGGCTAAGAAAGGGTTCTTGCCCATCTCACATGGTATAAGGCTAGGCAAGACTCAGAGTCCTACGACTTCTGATGAGCGAAACCGGATGACTAGGATTCCATATGCTTCGGCAATTGGATCCATCATGTATGCCATGCTATGTACTCGGCCTGATGTTGCCTATGCAATAAGCTTAAGAAGTAGATACCTGGCCGACCCAGGTGAGAGTCACTGGGCAGTGGTGAAAACTATCCTGAAGTACCTGAAAAGGACTAAAGAGATGTTCCTAGTTTATGGAGGTGAGGAGGAGCTCTACATAAAGGGTTACGCTGATGCTAGTTTCCAAACCGATAGGGATGATTGTCGATCGCAAACTGGATTCGTGTATGTCATGAATGGAGGAGCAGTGAGCTGGACGAGTTCCAAGCAAGATATGGTGGCCGACTCCACAAGAGAGGCCGAATACATTGCGGCTTGTGAAGCCGCAAAGGAAGGTGTTTGGATTCGGAAGTTCCTAGAGGATCTTGGTGTGTTCCCGGGCTGGGCAAAACCGTTGGACCTGTATTGTGACAATTCAGGTGCCATCGCACAGGCCAAGGAGCCGAGAAAACACCACACGATCAGGCACATAGACCGAAAGTATCACCTGATAAGGAAGCTCATATAGAATGGTGCTACTAATTTATGCAAGATTCATACGGATGAAAATGTTGCAGATCCATTGACTAAGCCGCTTCCACAACCCAAGCATGAGGGCCACGTTAGACCTATGGGCATTCGATGTCTATTTGATTGACTCTAGTGCAAGTGGGAGACTGTTGGAAATATGCCCTAGAGGCAATCATGTATGATGATATTTCCTATGTGTTTATGAATAAAGATAGTCCTTGGACATTATCAATGATGTGTATTAACAAGTACGTGACTTGTTTGTGAGACTATGCATTGTATGATGACTGTCCTAAATGGTCCCTAGTCGAAAGGGCTGTGTGGACGCGTAGCCAGTTAGACTAGCATATGACACGGTGGATGGTCCGGTCTCACTGACCATGTAGCATTGGATGCTAGCCGGATAATATGGACTCAGAAAGATCTGGTCGAATTCGACGTAGTCGGATCCGAGTCGAGATAAGGTCTGAGTTGGATAGACCCAACTATGAGACGCAGCGATAGGTCATTTGTGAGTCTCTAGTACAACATACGTTCTATGTCCTAAAACCTGAGCTGGCGCATGTACTCGCGATGGTGACAGACTTGCTTTGGGCCGACCAAACGCTACTCCGTGATAGGGTAGCTATAAAGGTAGGTTTCGGGCTTGTCCAGACCCATGCTGCGAGACGTGGTCGAGCAAGATGGGATTTGCCCCTCCGATGAGGAGAGATATACTCTGGGCCCCTCGGGTGATCCGACCTGGATAAGCATGGCCATGTGACGAGGATTATGAGATAATCCGAAGTGTTGGTCGGATTCACTGGAACGAGAAAGAGGTCGTGCGGCAACAAGGATGACCATGTCGCCTTGAGCACGACAACATATATCGTGTGGCAAAGGGAACGGAAGTGTGAGGTACAGGTTCGCCTAACCAGCTTCATCAGACACTTGGAGTCGGCACGCTTTGCTAGAGGCCGCTACCGACTGATCGAGCCGGATGTAATCTGACTCGCGACCAAGTGAACGAGAACCTAAGTGGTCGCGCGCTTAAGGGAAGGAACACGTGGGCTTTAGGATCCGTGCGAGGCCCAAGAGTTGAGCCCGCGACGGATGCCTATATATATAGTGGAGGTGCGGCACACCCATCTGGTTGATTGCTTCGGCGCCGTCATTAGGGCTTTGCATGTGTTGCAACTAGCCACCTCCACTTGCCGACACCGACTGTGTGATCGGACCTAGCAGTCCACTGCACAGTGTGCCTCCTGCACGTGCGGATACCGTTAGAGGCGGTGCACTTGCGCCGCTCCGGCAAACCTGTACGTGGGATCCGGCGACCGGCTGCGCGAGGTAGATCGGATCGGCTGTTCGAGGGAGATCGGACGAAGAGGAGAAGGACCACGAGAACACGCTGCCCCAACTCTACTTCCGCTGCACGGCACTGCGCATCTAGTGGTAAGGAACTGTGATCCATCCCTGTTGCATGTTCCTGGATGTTCTACGCGTAGGAAAATTCTAATTGGCATGTGATGCACCTACGGTAGAACCCAACACTACTTCCCACCCACATAACCCTAAACGGAAAGCAGAGTCATGACAATGCAAGTATCAATGAGGAATGCAACGAAGGCAAACCAAGCACGGTTGCCACCACATATCATGCCTTTTGAATGCAAAAATAAAAGTGCTATATGTCATCCATAAAAAGGGGTTCATCAACATGGTCAAAGGGCTGCTTGTCTGGCTCAGCAAAGTGTTCAACTCTTCTGCTCCTTCTCCAAGTTCTCCGTCTACTTCATCAACTAACGTCGGAACTAACCATAATAAGCAACACAACAAGGCAGAAAATAAAAGTGCTTCTAAAATAGGAATTTCATTTTTCTTGGACACCTCTGGTTATAAGAAAAATAACCAAAGAGGTTCTACTGGACTTGGATCAATAAGGACTTTTGAAAAGTTTAATAAGTTGGAAATGAAGGGAATAATGATTATGCAAGAACATCACATAATACACTTTTACAAAAATGAGTGGAAGCACTCATTAAATAAGGCATGATTTTAAAAACATTTAGAAATTGGTTTTAATGGATTTGGAGTTGGAATGAATTTCCTAGGAGTTCTCTAAGATGGAATAAATGAGGACGGGGACGATTTAATAGATCCAATAGAAAGAAAGCTTGGGAAAAATGTTCACCATAGCCAGATAAATAGAGCATGATTTTTGGAGTCTTTAGGAATTTGAATCATCGAATTTGGAGTTAATTAGAATTACCTAGAGATTTTACAAAAAAATTCGAAAAAAAAAGAAAGAGGTTACACCTAATGGGTCAAACCGTGCACTGAGCGTAACATAGCAGTGGGCGCACTGGGCCGGCCGAGCAGCTCAGCCACGCGGGAGGCCCAGATAAGCGTTGGTCTCGGCTGGCGGGCCATTTATAGGCGGGGCCTGCCTGGTAGGTGATGCAGAGCATCCTACGGACATCACCATGACAAGAGTCCATTTGGTAAGTGACACGCGCGACATCCACTTCACATACATAGGTATTATCGGAGCTTCACGGGTGACGAGGAGGAGTGCACGTGCCAAGGAACAACTACGCCATCCGTGAGGGAAGCTTGTAAGCTACGACGAAAGAAGACGGAGCTGCAGAAGCTACAGCGGATGGACATGCGGGCCTAGGCCGGACATCCGGCGCATGTGCAGAAGAACAGGACATCAGCGCCGAACATCCGGCCACAGCCCGGACATCCGGCGCGACATCGCCAGGCCGGATATCTGGCGCCCCTGCCAGAAATCCGGCGAGAGGACACCAGAACGCAACCGAAGATCGGCCATCGCTTGGCCGGATATCCGGTCATGCCCCGGACAATCGACGCCTCATAAGAAGCCGGACATCCGCCGCCCAGCTGGACATCCGGCACCTGCCTGCGCGCATGGACGGGGTCGAGGCCCATGTATCCCCCTCTCACTTACCCGTTCATGGACTAGCCTATAAATACTCCTCCCCCTCCTCAGTTCTAGGGTTATCAAAGTGACACTCATTCATAGATGAGCTTTGCTCCTTCCTCTACTTCTCACATGGAGACCGAGGCCTCCACCGGAGAAGATCCCTAGAGGATGTCAAGGCCCCTTCCGATTGAAGATCCATCTATGGATTTCAAGGCCCATCTCTCCTAGAGATTTGGATGAACTACCCATGTATCTTTATTTCCGTTGTTGTTCTTGGATCTTGATGCATCCCATGTATTTCTTGTGATTTGAGGAGTACTTGGTGTGGATCTTGTCCAATAGAGCATTCCCCCTTTGATTTCTCCACGTTTTCCCCTCGTGTTCTTCGTGTTCTTCCTCGAATCCACCTCCAATTCGTGAAGATTGGGCCATCCTCGGGTTTGCCCCTTATCATCTTGGTATCATGAGCCACATTGCCACGAATTTGGAGCCCTACCCATCTCTTTTCTTGTTTTAGTTCGAATTTTTCTCCCCAATTTCGAAAGATTCCGACAAAAAGAGCCCCAAAAATTTCATGTGATTTGTTGTTCTTGTGAAGTTTTGTTGATTTTAATTTGTGGATGTTGTGTTTGGCAAGTGGATCTACCTCCCTTGGCGTCCCCAAACCCTAATTCCACCTTTTCCCCAACAAATTTTGGCTTTGGAATCGCGAAATTCCGTCCCGAATCGAGTTTTCGAGCGACAAATCGCGATCTGGATTTGTCGGGCCGGATTTGCTGGCATCGGGCCGGACACCCCCCCAGCTGAACATCTAGGACAACGGCCGAACATCCGGCTCCTGGAGCGCCAAAACAGACTCAGTTCTGGACATTAGGCCCCGGATTTCTTGCCCAACCTCCGGATGTCTGGCCCCTGTAGGTTTCAGCCTTCCGTGTTTCACCGTTTCAGCCATAACTAGCTTATTTTTAGCTATTGACATCCACCATCCACCAAAATTAGTTCCACCATCATTTGACACCATCAAATATTTTGAATTTTGGCAAGTTTGCCTAGGCCCTCCACCATATCAATAGCATTACCACCAAATATTTCCGCAACCTAACCCATTTTGATTATCATTGCATTTGTGGTTGCTTGAGTTGTGATTTGAGTCTCCTAATGTGTTTCGTGTACTTAGGGATGGTTAATTATTCATGAACCACCGGTGACTTGTATCGTGCCATCGACTACATCGACCATCGATGTTCGACATCGACGACGACCATCCATCCTTTGAGACCAACTTTAACCGGAAGCAAGGCCGACTTACACCCGACTTCGTGAAGGTTAAGTGTGATGAATGTATCCTTTCCGTCACATCCTTTTCCTTCATTGCCATTATACCTTGATAGCCCTACCATCTTTGCACATACCTTCATACCTATTGAGACTAGCTATCTGAGTATTGTCGGGCTTCGCGAAAACTTGTGCACCATAGTGATACGATATCATATTGTTGCATCATTTGAAATATCATATAGTGCAATTGCTTGCTCCCATGCATATATTGTGATACTTGTCTCATATATTTGGTTGAGGCTCAATAAGAATAGTGTAAAGGAAGAGAAGAGAAAAAAGAGAGCAAAAAAAGCTTCTAAACAAGAAAGAAAGATCATATGCTTATAAGCAAAGAGAGTTGAGCATGAAAAGAGATACTTGTGCATGAGGATACCTGGAATAGCAAACATTTTGCTTGTATGAAAAGGATTGGTGCCAAGTGGTGAATCTTGCCCATATGTGCAATCAAGCTAGCATCTCTCCTAGTGTTTGTGCAACGCGAGCTTAGTCTTCATTAGGCAATTTTGTATTTCTCATCCCTATAGTTGCAAAAGCCCCATAATCCCACCGCGTGTGTTTCTCTATTGCCCTCCTCTATATTTGTGATCTCTTGCTTTGCATTTTGAGTCCATTGGATTTATTTCAACATTTACAATATCATGGACTTCATTTTACTTGATTTTTGTGCCACTAACCCAACCGATCTCTACTATAAGCCATTTGTGTAGGTTGTGAGAATTGGACAAGGTTTTTCACCAAGCGCACTCTTTTCCTTCCATATATTTTGGTATTTTGAAATCCATCTACAACTTCGCAGAGAGGTAACTTTGGTCTATTCACTCCTCTCGTTCTCACACCTTCTCGAGTGCTTCTATGGATAGGGACGACACATCTACTTTGGTCTACCACCACGACGACAAGTTAGATGCCATGAAGAGCTTCATCGATGCCAAGATAGATGCTCAAATGGAGGAGCTCAAGGTTCTCATGAACACCGGCAAGAGGTCTTCCTCATCTTCTAGAAGACGCTCAAGTGCACATGCTTCCGAGCTTCCATCTCTGGCAAGATCACATCAGCATCGGCACCATCGACGACATGAAGAAATAACAACGCCCACATCAAGGCATCCAACCAAGAACAAGTTTGAAGGTCACGAGCTCGACACCAACCACTGCTCGACGACTTCACCACCTACCTTCGCATCTTCACCAAGCGACTTCAAGGCATCTTCGCCTTTGGATATGCGGCATCTTCGCCGACAAGCACCTCAAGAGAAGCTCCTCAAGCTCAAGTCTGTGACTTCCACAAACTACTACGACTTCGACATTCCATTCTATGGGACTCAAGACCCCGAAGAGTACCTCGAGTGGGAGCGCAATATGGACACCTACCTCAAGCTACTTCAAGTCCCTTCCGAAGATCAAGTGAAGTGCACCACAAGAAACTTCCACGCCGACATGGTGGCTTCACACACCTTTGCAGAGCTTAGACATGAGTTGGTCTAAGATGAAGAAAGTGATGCGGCGAGAGTTTGTGCCTTCTACATACTCGAAACATCTTCAACGCCAATTGGAGAACACCATACAAGGATCCAAGTCCCTCGACGAGTACTTCATGGAGATGAAGAAAGATTTGAGGCGAGCCGGCATGGACGGCTCATTTGGATGAAGTTCCATTTCATGATGGGATTAAACAACGAAATCGCCAAGACTATCTTCACCAACACTTACAAGTCTCTCGACGACCTCTACATTGGTGCTCTCAAGGCGGTTCAAGAACTTAAGAAGGCCAAGGCTTATCCACCCCAAGCACACTTCGCGATGACCAGGCTCCACGACTACGAGCATGAGGATGGTACCACCAAGATGTCCAAGCCCGACGAGCTCCAAGACAATGCTCCCAAGTTCGACTTCACCGACATCCCTCTTTGTGGCATTGACGATGCTGAGTCTACCACGATCCCTTTTTAATACAGCGCAGCAATGACCACGACTATGGATCCACTCAAGGAACATGCTTTGGAGGCGAGCGACAAGGTGGCGAGAAAGGATGATGCTTCCATCTTTGGAGGCGACAGTGAGATAATCAAGCATGGAATTTCCCTTCGGTCATGGAGGCGAGTGATGATGTGCCATCTTCGGCCTTCATCCACGATGACGGTGACAAAATGGTTGAGCATGGGATTTAACCTTCGACCACGGCGGCGTTTGAACATGATTTGAGACACTTATGCCACCATATTGAGAGTGAGAGTGCCTTCACCACTAGCCCCATATATGATGAGTTGCCCCAATTCCCATGTGAGGAGAGACACAACCCCCACCACTTGAGTGAGATGAGTGACTCCACCAAATGTGAGTATGAGTGCACCTACCTTGAGGGAGTGAGTGAGCCACCACCACATAGAGTGAGTGAGGTAGTTGATAGGGCATGTGAGGCCATTTTGATCTCTAACAAATTAACCTCTATCTCTATTGTGTCTTCTCATTTGGTGCTAGGTCCCATACACGATGACGCGTCGATCCTCGACGACTTCGTCCTCCCTTGGACAAGACGATGGCCATGGTGGAATATGATGCACCCCCACATGGTTCCATCACGATGAAGATGGCCATAAGTTGGTATATGCCACCTCACCTACACCACATGTGTCGAATGACAAAGGTAACATAGGTGAATTTGATGCTCTTTTCCCACTAATGGACATTGATTGCTTGCATGATGATGATCACCCAATTGCCATGCTTCATGATTATGCAACTTTCTCATGTGATGACTTACCCATTTATGATGAGTTTGATGATTCTCATGTGGAGTCTATTAGTTATGATGTCATGTTGCATAGGATACCTTGTGAGAACTCTATAGGGACATCATGTTTGACAATCCTCTTGACTTGTCATATGCCATTCATGAGATACACCATATCTCATCTTTGCATTCTCATCGTAGTAACTATGCATATGGCATTAAAATAAGCCCAATTTGCACATATGGCATAGATGACAAACCCATGGTTATTGGCATTTGCTTTTCTTGTGATGATATTGCCATGCTTCCTTTGCATCATTTGCGCAATTGTTCTCATATGCCATGCCATGACCACCATGCTTTGGATATGCATTGTTTTGGATGTTGTCCATATTCTCCATATTATGCTTCGCTATTACACATGAGGAGACCCCCATAGTTTCCTCATACCTATTAGGAGATTTTGATCCATCCTATTCATTGCATGATTCCAATAATTGTGTGCACAATATGCTTGCCATTGATATGAATAATATGCTTGTGCCACATACTTGCTACAATTTGCGTCGCAATCATGTTGAGCATAATAACTATCATTGCATGATGGATGACATATTCATATACCATGCCTCAACTTTATTTGAGCATTGCTTATCTTGTGCTAACTCTCATGTGCACATACACATCATGATGGATGATGTGTACATTTACCACGCACATAACTTTTTTTGTGTGTCTCCTTGTTGTGTAGGTACGCATGATTCTTCCTCAACTCCGCAAGTGCACGAGTTGATGAAAAGAGCTCTAGAGAGCAACGAAGACGTGCGCCACCATGGAGTGCTTACCCTCCACCCACCCTCTTTGCGCAAATACTTTGCGCATTTATTTTACAAGGCCCTCACATAGTTATGGTTTATTGTCCATTATATATTCGTTTCCCATATTGCGATGTTCACTTTGCATGATATGCTCATTTCTATGCCTTTTCCATGCATTTGTGACCCATGCTTTGCATTACACATGACCCATGATTCTCGTATCTGTATGTGTATTTGCAAGCTTGGTGGAGATATTGATTTTTCGTGCCATGTTCCATTTGTTATTCATGTCTATGATAATACATTGATCTTGCTTTGGGTTCGTGCTTGTGTTATGTCCCATGCATTATCTATGCCTATTATTTGCTCACAGGACATGATGGCCATGACTTTCTCTAGTATGTTGCATCTTCGCACTACTAGCTTGCACGGCATGGTCACTATGCTTGCTTATGTTGCATCACCGATGATTAATAATAGCTCCTTTCATGCGGTTGATGACAACCATTGCCATGTTTCGCTCATGATTGATATTGCTTATTGTCATTTGTCTCCATGTGTTGCCTCTCTCATGCTAGATTTTTCATGTATTCAGTGCAACAATGCTATTAATTTTGCTAACGAGATTGCCCCCATAGCTTTCTCTCATATTATTGGAGCTTTTGACATCTTTTATGTGAAGCATGTTTTCCTTCCTTATTTGCACCTTATGCCTAGTGCCATGAATACAGCCATTGTTGCATCGTATTATTCATGCACTTGTGATCTTGATGGATATGTGCAAGAGAAGCAAACCATCATGATGGATGATGTGTTTATCTACCATGCATGTACATTCTTTGCATTTGCTTGTGCATGTGTAGGATACTTTGACTACATGTCAACTTCCACTTCACATGAGTTGACCATTCGAGCTCTTGGGAGTGAGCCATGCTACACCGACGCATTTCTACCTTGCACTTGCTTGTGTTTCGGCATTGTGAAGGATGCACAAGGTCACGCTTTTGAGGTGACATCCTTCTTGAACATGGATATTGTGGATCATCTTACTTGTGTTGCTTGTACCATGACACATATTGGTCATCTTGGACCACATATTTGCACACATGATAGAGATATTGTTTCCACTCATGATTGCCATCTTTCCATGCCTCCTGACATATGTACCTTGTGTATTGCATCCAACTTGTTGATTAATTGCTCCTATCATATGTTTGGTTGCAACAATGTCATTCCTTCACATTTGCCATGCCCTATTGCTTGCTACATGCTTGCCTCACACATGATGACCAATTGCTCTTTCTATTGTGTTGAGTGACATGCTTTCTTCACTACACCATATGCACATTATGCTTGGATTGCCTTGCACTTTGGATTGCCCCATGTGTTTGGACACTTCATATTATTTGGTGTTGTGAATGATTCATATGCCTATCATAGACCTTTTGTTGATTGCTTTGTGCACGCGTGCTATGAACTTGAGGTAGATGCTTGTCCTATTGTCACACATTTTAGCATCCCTACCTCACCTTTGCATACTTGTTCCCATGATCACATTGCTTGCACTCAATTTATACGCTTACATGCCATGACACAATCCCTTGTCACACCATATGTTATGCATGATGACGACACTTGTTTGATGAATAACCGCTTGAATGCTTGGTTTTGCACGAATGCTAACCACATTTGTTTTTCCAAGTGTTTGTCGTATTTTCTCCTATTGAAGGAATTACAAGATGGTGCAACATTGGAGAGTGCCCATTTCGAGCTTGACGATGATACATGCTTGGTGATCGTTCACATCTACACGGCGACGCCAACTCTTTCCCATGGTGATTTGGATTTTGATCCGAGGACGGATCTTTCCCAAGGGGGAGAGGATGATGTGGAGCATCCTATGGACATCACCATGAAAAGAGTACATTTGGCATGTGACACGCACGACATCCACTTCACATACATATCGTCTCCTTTACACGTGTTCACTTGATCCCTTTGAGGATGGTATAGTACTTGACACTCCTCTAGTGTGCATACATAGGTATTTTTGGAGCTTCACGGATGACGAGGAGGAGTGCAAGCGCCAAGGAACAACTACACAATCCGTGAGGGAAGCTTGGAAGCGACAACGAAAGAAGGCGGAGCTGCGGAAGCCACAGCGGCCGGACATCCGGCGCCTGTGCAGAAGAAGAGGACATTAGCGGTCGGACTTCCGACCACAACCCGGACATCCGGCGTGCTTCGCCAGGCCGGATATCCGGCGCCCTTGCCAGAAATCCGGCGAGAGGACACTAGAAAGCAACTGAAGATCGGCCATCGCTTGGCCGAATATCTGGCCATGCCCTAGACATCCGGCGCCTCATAAGTAGCCGGACATCTCCCCCACCAGCCGGAAATCCGGCACCTGCCTGCGTGCATGGACGGCCCCGAGGCCCATGTATCCCCCTCTCACTTACCCCTTCATGGACTAGCCTATATATACTCCTCCCCCTCCTCATTTCTAGGGTTAGCAAAGTGATAGCTCATTCATAGATGAGCTTTGCTCCTTCCTCTACTTCTCAGGTGGAGACCGAGGCCTCCATCGAAGAAGATCCCTAGAGGATGTCAAGGCCCCTTTCGAGGGAAGATCCCTCTATGGATTTCAAGGCCCATCTCTCCCGGAGATTTGGATGAACTACCCATGTATCTTTATTTCCGTTGTTGTTCTTGGATCTTGATGCATCCCGTGTATTGCTTGTGATTTGAGGAGTACTTGGTGTGGATTTTGTCCAATAGAGTGTTCCCCCCTTTGATTTCTCCATGTTTTCCCCTCGTGTTCTTCATCTTCTTCCTCGAATCCACCTCCAATACGTGAAGATCGGGTCACCCTCAGTTTTGCCCCATATCAGTAGGTCCTTCTCCCACCTCCCTCTCGAACAGAGGAGAGGCAGGGGAGGCGAGGTCGAGCGTGCGCCGGCACCCATTCTGGTGGCACCGACCACCTCCGGCGATGCTCTGCCCACCAGCGAGCTCGCGAGGGAGGCCCCCATCGCCTTGGGTGTTCCTCCGGCCCTGGGGACGTCAAGGTTGACCGTAGTGTCGTCCAGGATGGCGGATGCCGTCAGCAATGATGGGCACGACACCACGGACACGTGAAGAAGAAAAGGGAGCACGGGAGAGGCTCGTGGCGATGCGGGAGATGCTTCTGTGCAGCTCTAAGTAGAGGGGGCATGGAAGATCTCGAATTCGAGCGGAGGCTGAGGTGGCAATGCCGGCTGTGGGAGGATGGGGAGAGCGTGGGTCACCCTGGAGGTAGCTAGGAGGGAGGAGAGTGCCTAGGGGCGTCCAGGGTGCTCGGTGAGAGGTAGAAATAGGCTGGGCGAGGAAGTGGAGCTCGAGTGGCCGCCCGGATGCTCTTGGGCTCCGAGCGCGCACGCGCTTAAGCTGCGTTGGAGGTTTCCTGGCATTGGGAGGTCGATAGGGAATCACAGGTGCGCGTGGGTGCTCTGTCGAGGCCGGACACACGCTTTAGGACAAGGTTGACTGCAGAGTGACATTTCTGCAGGCGAATGGTGTTGTCACCATGACATGGCATGTCCAGAGCACCCTTTTGGTCGGGAAAAGTTGTCTACTAGGTGAGGCATGGGTGGTTGAGTGCTATGGTGAAGTTTCATAGGGTATGGAGTAATGTGGAATGGGTTTTGACAGTGGGTAAGTTTGCAGTAGCAAACATGGGGCTCGTCTAAGGTGTTTTTACCCAAGGGCACAAGAGTCAAAACAGTGAATGGTGGTCTTAGGTATGGAAGGAGATCATGTCCACCAATTTTCAGCTCCGTGAGATAAGTGGAAATGGCACTTGTAGTTCAAAGCTACTTTTTATGCCAAAACCTAGGTTTAGATGAACTGCTCATAATTTCCACATGAGCTTGCCATTTTTGGATGTACATAGATGCATTATCATGCAAGTGATGTTGTGGTAAGGTTTCGGGGCATTTATAAGTACAAAAATAAAAGAGAGGGGAAAGTGGGTCATGCCATTGCTGTCCAAAGAGAGAATCTTGAGGTTTACCCCCCTCAATAATTGAGCCATGGCAAGAAAAACTCACTAGAGGTAGAAGAGGGCCAGTACAAGATGTGGTAAAAGCTTTAGCTCAAGGAGACTCCATTTAGTGCACCAATAATTGAGCATTAGAATCCAACAGAAGGTATTTGTGTTGTGTTGCGCTTGATAAAGGAATCCAATGGCCTTGAGATTTACCAGGAGTAAATGGTAGGGTCAAATGGTCTTGCTCACAAATTTTCAGCTTATTTGGGAAAACTTGCCGATGCAATAATTTCTAACCATAGAAATCAACAGAAATGGGTTTTGTGGGATTTGAGCAAGTAGAACTGTTCTCCTTGATGCACCACTTGGTGTAGATGCATTATTAGAGAGTTTGAACATGTACATAAAATTTGAGCTTGATAGGTGACACTTGGTAATGCAAAGTTGTTCAAAGTTGGATCTGGACAAAGAGGGTTTTGGGGCACTTTTGTGAACCAAAACAATTTTGATTGAGATGAAACTTGGCAAGCTCATCATATGAGTCATATGTGACTTGCTAGAATTTTCCGGGATTTATTTGAAAATATTTCTTATAGAAATATTTCAAATACTTGAAATATCCAGAAAGGGTTTTGGAGGGTTCTGTCCAATATTTTGAACATGAACATGTGTTGAAACTCACATATACGGAAAATATATGTCCACTAAGTTTCCCTAAATTTTGTCAAATATTTTTGAAACATTAAACTAATTTTTCTCTATAAAAGACCATTTCTGGCCTTAAGAAAAATCCTTTAAATAAAATATGAAAATAACCTTTAAAAAATTATATTTTATGGTTTTGGGAACTTCTATATATAATAGGTTTCAAATATAATTTTTAAAGAATTAAAATACCCTATTTTAAGGGCTTGTAGTTCAAGTCTCAAGTTAGGGGTTTCTAAAAACCTAAACCGAATAAATGCTTTTTGGTCAAATTAATTTTTTATAAAAATAGTTTTATGTCCTATACACATGGAGTGATCATTGGCAAGATCTTGGTTCCAGGAGAAGAGTTTTGAGAGAAGGGGAATTATTAACAATTAGGAGCACACTCAGACAAACAATAGAATAGCAACCAAGTCAAGCATGACAAGCACTCAATGACAGCACACCACCCAAAATATATTCATCTCTGTTTTAAACTTTGAGCTCTGGCATCTCTGCAAATCCCTGCTTTCTGTTGTCAAGGGGCATTGTATTTACTTTTATGTTATTTACTTTCGTTTCATTTACTTTTCATGTTGAGTCAACTTGATAATGGGCCAAGCCCTCAGGGTCGATATTTTCATAATTGGACGGGAAAAGGAGAGAAATCAAGACAAACACTCAAGACAAACTCCAATCACACATCCACTAAATCCACGAAACGCAATAGTATACAATGATTCGAGTTCAACACGGGATACAAGTAAAGATGATAGTTCTTCCCACTCAAAGAGATGGGGCCTTGGAATCGTTAGAGGATCTTCTCGATGATAGGGGCCTTGACATCCACTTGGATCTTCTCACATAGAGGTCATCTCCATGAAGAAGGAGGAAGTGGAAGGAGCAATATGCTACTAACTCAAGAGCTAAACATATGCTAACCCTAATTCGTCCAAGGGGTGAAGTATATATAGTCTAGGGCGAGAGATAGTGGTACAGGGGCCAAGGGTTGAGTGGATGCACGCAGGCAGGCTTCGGACCTCCGGAAGTTACTGGTCGTGCATTGGCTCGCGAAGGACAAGACATCCGGTTATCCAAACTTCCGACGATTCAGCTCTGATCGGATGGCGTCAGATTTTCGGTAGCTGCCGATAGTCCCGTGGCTAGAGTCAGTCGGACGTCCGGAAGACGCCGGTTGTTCGGCTGCTGTAGAGTGCCGTCGGCTAGGCCTTTTGGCTGGCTGATCTCAAGGTTCCCGGACGTCTAGTGGGGACCAGTCGTCCGGTGGCTGTATCTTGGCGATATCTCCTTCTTGAGCTTCATGCGCTTGTCGTCCTCGGCGTCTTCTCCATTGGTCATAGCGGCTCCATGGTCTTCCTCCAGGTAGCTAATCACACATAGTGTTTCTTCTTGAGGTAGTAACCATGTCTCGAGTGGTTCTAATGGTAGTTAATTAAGGAGAGACGTCACCTGAGTTCTGATGGCACGTGCGTGAGCTCTTGTTAGGACCACTTGGAGCTTGATGGGTTGGTGTAAAATCCATGGGGATGACCACTGGATGCTCTGCATCATCTCCCCCCCCCCCCTTGGGAAAGATCCATCATTGTATCGAGATCCTCATCACCATGGAAAAGATATAGGTCCTTGACGTTGAAGATTTCGCTCACATTGTACTTGTCACGTGGAAGGTCGATCTTGTAGGCGTTATCGTTGTAGCATGCCAACACCTTGAATTGTCCGTCATCTCGAGGAAGTAACTTGGACCTGCGCTCGGTGGGGAATATATCCTTGCAAAGGTGTAGCCACACAAGATCACCGACTTTGAACACAATTGTGTGCTTGTTAATGTTGCGCTTTGTCGAAGTACGACAATCTATGGGACCGGCAAGGCCCCTTGCAGTTCTACTAAGGGGATCGACGTGCACAAACAGCGGAAGCAACAATCAACACAATGGATTTACCCAGGTTCGGGCAACCGTGAGGTGTAAAATCCTACTCCTGCTTTGGTGGCTTAAGTGTTTGTTAGCCCTATTTACAAGGAGTGCGGCCTGCCGGCAAGAGTGCTCGGGAGCCCAGCTACTACATGCAAATGGGTAGGGGGGCGAACCTTGTAAAGGCTATGAGGGGCCTCCTTTTCTAGATTAAGGGGTTACCAAATTGTCAAAATGGTCAAAATACTATATAGGTAGTGGCCATAGTGCCAAATACCTAACCCAGATGACTTAGGACAAACGCATTAAATGCACCATGAGGTCTCACGCAGGCGCCGTCTCCCGGCAAGGATAGCCTCTTCTTCTGTGTCATTCACCCATCTACCTCTTGTTCCTTCGCCACGCCATCAGGACGGGTGTCAATAAAGGTTGATTATCAGTACAGAGCTAATATGTGCCCCGACAGGCTCTACCTAACTACCTACCCGATCGACACCTCCTTGACAAGTGCCTATCTCGCCGATGAGGTGGAGCGGTGGCTGGGTAGTGGGATCCTGCCGGCACGGAGCTTGCCGGGTCTTCCTTATTGGCCAGGTGGCTTGCCGGCAACTCTGTCTTTTGTTTATTGAATCTTGAGTGCAGTTATCCACCGACAGGTCTTGCTAGTTGGGAGGCTGAAACGTCCATTTTACATCATGATTTCGTATTGATGTTTATATATTTCTTGGTCATTATTTGATTTTATGATACAATTCTAATGACTTTTCTCTCTTATTTTGCAAGATCTAACACGAAGAGGGAAAATGACGGAAAATGGAATTCTGGACCCGGAAGACATGGAAAAGGCTGAAAATACTCTGGATTCTGAATGTGTAGGATCGAAAGTATGTCTAGAGGGGGGGTGATTAGACTACTTGACCAAATAAAAATTCTACCTTTTCACAATTTTGAAGTGTTGGCAGATTTTAGCAATGATAGCAATTCAAGTACACCCTACACATGCATGTCTAAGAGTATAGCAGCGGAAAGTAACAACAAGCATGTGTAGTAGAGGGTAGGAAGGAAGATCAAACGCAATTTGAAGACATGATGATTTTTCCCGTGGTTCCGATAGGTGGAGCTATCGTACGTCCATGTTTATGGAGTCTTCAACCCACGGAGGGTAACGGTTGCGAGAGTCCACGGAGGGCTCCACCCATAAGGGTCCACGAAGTAGCAACCTTGACTATTCCATAACGGCTTCCGTCCACGAAGGACTAGCCTCACTATGGGTAGATCTTCACGAAGTAGGCGATCTCCTTGCCCGTACAAACTTCTTGGTTCAACTCCACAACACGAAGTAGGAGGCACCCAAGCGACACCTAACCAATCTAGGAGGCACCACCCTCCAAAAGGTAATAGGCTCGGCAATGTCGATGAACTCCTTGCTCTTGTGCTTCAAGATGATAGACTCCTCAACACACAATCACTCTCTCGCAGATTTGGCTATGGTGGAAGAGATTGATTTGGTGGAAAGCAACTTGGGGAGTCTAGAGATCAAGATTCATATGGTAGGAATGGAATAGCTTGATCTCAACACATGAGTAGGTGGCTCTCTCTCAGAAAATTGGATGGGGCAAGTATGGAATAGTTCAGAGTGCTTCTCTTTCGAGTGGGTGGTGGTGAAGGGGTATATATAGGCATCCCCAAAAATCCAACCGTTACACCTAAAGTGACCAACTCGGTGACACCGAAGTATAAAACTCGGTGGTACCGAAGTGACCAAAAGGCAGTAACTTTTGAATCTTGGTGAGACCGATACATAACTCTCGGTGGTACCGATTAGATGACCAACGGTCAGAATGCACAACTCGGTGAGACCGATTCTCAAATTTTGGTGGTACCAATTCTTGACAACGGCTAACCAGAGAGTTGGTCCAAAAACTCAGTGAGACCGATTCACAAAACTCGGTGGTACCGATTCTTGAGAATGGCTAACCAGGAAGTTGGTCCAAATCTCGACGAGACCGATTGGCAAAATTCGGTGGTACCGATGCTTGAAAATAGCTAACCAGAAAGTTGGCAACTGAACTCGGTGGCACCAAAGTGGAATGTTGGTAGTACCGAGAAGGGTTTGGCTAAGGATCTGTCTAGGGTTTGAATCTCGGTGAGACCGAATAGGAATAGTTGGTCTTACCGATTTGAGTGGTAGGGTTCTAGACAGAGTATTTGTGGAAGAGCTTGTGGGTGTTTTTGGTGACTATCACTTGTGCACGTGGAGCATCTTGTTCACCAACAGTACCTTACCCCCTTTTAATAGTATTGGCTTTCCTATGGACTCAAAGTGATTTCTCACAAAGTAAAATGTAGAGTCCTCTTGCTTGAAGCTTTGCCAATCCATTTCCTTGCATCTTGGGGTTTCTCCACAATCCTTTTGCCAACACATCATTGAACTTTTCCTGAAATATACTTAGTGGAAACATTAGTTCAATGACATATATGTTGTTATTAATTACCAAAACCACCAAGAGAGCAAATGTGCTTTCAATCTTCCCCTTTTTGGTAATTGATGACAACATATAGATCAAAGCTTCGACATATGATATAATCAATGAATCTAATCGTCGCTTTGAGAAGTATGTGATAAGCAAGAGCTCCCCCTAAATTTGTGCATTATTTGAATTTGCGTTTGAATGCAAATGCACAATCGATTAGGTACCTGGGGCACTCTTTCATGTCACATACAACTTGGTGGTGTGCGAGAATAATAAGAATGAATATCATAGCAGAACACAATCAAGAAAAGGTGAATGATCATTTCATAAGCATCACAAGGATAGGAAATAGTAGCAATACACATCAAGTGTATGATCAAACACTAACAAAGTTTAACACAAGCAAACCAACCAAAAGTTATCAATGTTTTGAAAAGCGATAAAAAGCAACGCTCTCTCTCTCGAAGCCTAAAGATCTATATACATCTTCTCCCCCTTTGGCAACAAGTTACCAAAAAGTTCAAAGGTATATAACTAAGCGCTCTTCTGGGGCTGATCTCCTCCGGTGGCTAATGAAGGAGTCAAGAGAACGGCATCAGCGAAGACTTCTGCAGACGTCATGGATGGAGTCGCTGTAGCAACTGGAGGAACTGGAGGAGCTGATGGAGCTGAAGAAGCTGTAGCAGGTGCTGATGAAGAAGGTCTCAACTCTGGAGCTGGCACTGTAGCTGATCTAGCCTGAGTAGTGAACTGAGTGCTTGTCTTGAGAGGTGCACGATGCTCATCATCATCATCATTTGTAGAGTGAGGGCTAGGCACTGCATCAACTTCCTTCTTGAGCTCATTCACAGTCACTGTGAGCTCATCCACCTTGTTGTTGAGAGAATGAAATTTGGTGTCAACTGATTCTTCAATATGTCGATGATGTCCTTCTGCATGCTGAGCACAGAGCTAAGTAGGAGATCCATCTGTTCACTCCTAGACATTGGCACCTGAGAACTGGAGTCTCTGGCAGCCTCTGCATGTGCCTGTGCTGTAGCTGAGGTGGGATGATCTGGGTCCATCACCACAACGTTGTCTTCTAGCTCTGGCAATAGTGGAAAATGTAGTCGGTCAAGTGCAAATATGTCCTTCTCCAACTTCGAGTTGATAAGCATCTGAATATAGGGTGGATAGCAACATGAACACTTCTAATCAGCAGCAACCCTCTTCACAGTCTCCACTATCAGATCCATCACCCTGAATCTCGTATGTTGATCTAGATGTAGCAGCATGTTGATGGAGTATCCTCTTATCATCTTCTCATCTCCAGACTTAGGCATCAAGGTATGCCTCAATATAGTGTTGATTGTGCGTAGACCAGCCTGGAGGAAGTAAATGGATCCTAGCTTGTGAGACTTCACATGTGCAGTAGGGATCTCATTGTACATGTTCTTCATGGCGTTGTGGCTTGCCTTGGTCTCATTGTATACATTAATGTCACCATCTTCCACCTCTGGGACTCCTAAGATGGCAGCCCACTCCTCAACTGTGGATTCATACCTCGCACCTTCAGTCATCCACACAATTCTACCATCTCCATAGAAATGAGCAGTGGAGTAGAATTGCATGATCATTTCATCATTCCAAGCAGTAAACTCCTTACCAACAAACTTATCCAGACCAATGTAGTGGAAGTTGTCTTGCACACTTGGGAAGTAATCCTCATTGTCCTTGATGTACTTCCAGTCCACAAACTTCATATCACTCACAGCAGGGCTCTTGTCAAGCAAAATTGTTTCATAGAAGTCTTGTTGTTCTTTTGTATAGAACATGTAGTCCATAGCAGTCTTCCTCCTCTGTGAATATGGATCAACACCTCTCCACTCTCTCAAACCTGAGTCCTTCCTCTTCTTCATGTCCTTAGCTAACAAATGGCTAGCATTATGTTCTGGAAGGTGTGGTCTTAGCTTCATCAAAGCTGACATAGCATCATCCTCAGCTTCCCTAAAAGTGGAAGTCTTGTTCTTGGAAGCAACTGGGATGTCTCTAGAAAACCTCTTGGGTTTAGGAACAACAGCAGCCTTCTTGGGGGCAGTCTTGGTGCCTTTGGATGATGTATCCTTAGGCATAGCATCAGCCATGAGCTTCTTCTTCTTCTTAGGAGCAGCCTTAGCAGCTGGCTATTCCTCCTCTTCTTCCTCATCTAGATACTCTGGAGTAGAAGGAAGAACTTTAGCTTTAACAAATCTTGTCCTTTCTCTCTTCTTCTTCTCCCCAGCCTTCTTAGGCATGAACTTCTTGGAGGGCTCAACAAACATTGTTTCCCTAGCACTCGCTGGTGCTCTCACTGTCCCTGAGCTAGCATACTCTTTCCTTATTGCCTTCTTCTTCTTGGAAGTAGTGGCAGCAGCAGTGCTCTTGGCAGCATCATCTTTCTTCGACAGCTCCTCAGGTATGAAATCTTCATCCTCCTCATCTGAGTTGAGCTTCCTTCTTGCCCTAGTTGCAGCCTTGGGCACATGAGGTGAGCTAGGAACATCATCATAGCTCCCTTCAGGACTAGTGCCTGAGCTCATGTCAACACTTTTCTCTCTGAAGTCATTCTGGCTATCATCTGAACCTGACATCTCTGACCCTCTGAAATAGAGTATAGAAGAGTGGATAGGTTGAGTCATCACAAAATGCAGACAATTTTCAAAGATTTGAACTAAAATTTCTCAAGATTTGCATTCTGCCAAGTGAATATCGGTACAACCGAGGCAAACTTTTTGGACCGACCGAGACAAACAACCTGCATAACAGAAACTTGGCACCACTTTCGGTGAGACCGAAAATGGGCACTCGGTTTCACCGAGGTTGTTCTCAGTCGACCAGAAAAGGGAATCGGTGCTACCGACTCTTTTGCTTTGGTGTTACCGAGATTCAAGTCGCGGACGGCAAACCCTAAAAAATCGTTCGTTCTCTAGTCTACTTGAAATTCTTGTGGATAGATCAATCTCAAACTTTGGCTTATCGATGGAAAAGTCCAAATGCGCAAGATTCGGAGAGGGGAGCGCACGAGGAGTCGAAATCGTACCCTAACTTGGTGACGATCTCGCTACGGCGACGACGGGGGGGGGGGAAGAATCCGTCGGAGGCGTGGACTTCCAATGGCGGAGGCGCTCGGGAAGATGAAAGGCGACGACCAGCGGTCTTGTTTGGCAGCTAGGGTTTTTGGAGGGGATGACGTTTGAGGAGTTAATTTCAAAAGTTGGGTCCACCTCTTTATATACCCGTGGCTGTCGGTGACACCGGTTCTAACTTTTTGGTGTCACCGAGTTTCCTCGGTGTAACCGAGAAGATGGAATCGGTGATACCGAGTGTGAAAACCAGATCAACCATAGGCATTCGGTGATACCGAGAATTTGGTATTGGTTCCATCGAGATGCACTTGGGAGGTTTTAATTGTCAGTCCTTTGTTGATACGGAACTCCGAGTGCTCCTCATACAGAGAGATCGAAAAGTCCTTGTTCAAATTTTGTGATGCAGCAAGAATGGAATATGAGACGAGAAAGCATAGATAGCTAGAGAGTGGTCCTAGGCATTCTTGTCCATCCAATTGGCAAAAGAAAAATCAAGAGCCAAATAGCAACAATTGGATGCCCTCGAATGGTTAAAGAAATGCAGACCAACATGCTCACACAATAAGATGTCGAATGAAATCATGGCAAACATGCACATACATACAAGCATCTATCAAGCATTTTGGCGATGACGGAGTCATCTATATATGAGTATATTGACTTAGGAGCCAAGTAAGAATACTTGATCATAGGTCATACTCATCGTTTAAGCACAAGTGGGGTTACCACTTTTACATAAAGCATTTAATGTTGTCACATACAATGAGATGCTTTAACTCAAGTCTTAGAGTAAAGCTCCCTGTTGATGTGACATCCCCCCATAGGAGGGATAAACTAACCTTGGGTTTGTCATAGAAGACTTCATGTGAGTGATGTAGTGGTGGATGCTCAAGGTTGATGAAGATCAACCATTCCAAAATGATCTATTAATCTGCTAACAAGTCGTTTCATACCAGTTCCGTCTATATCTTTATTATGAAAGATCAGATTGGCCCGTTCTGCCATACATAATTACCCCCTTTTCGGCTGAGTAGGATTCGACAATTGCTGAGTAGGATTCGACAATGGGCCTGAGTCAGTGATTCGAAAATTTAATTAACTTAATTGCCTCAATCTCAATCTGGATTCGCGTGGCAAATAATGATGATACTAGGGAAATCGGAATGCCCCCCGAAAGGAAAGGGGCCAAGAGTTGGGAGCATCCTTGTCGTTTCCTTACTCTTCTCACCTACATGGGTTAGTCCCAACACACAAGAGACAAATACAAGGATATCTATGGACATGGAGTGCAAAGTATACATGATGATGTCCATGGATTTGTTGATTACCTTGTCCCTTGCTTACCTTTGAGGGAATGTGTGACTCCTTGAACTATTGCATGTTGTTGACGTTGATTGCAACTAGTTCTTGCCAATAATGAATGTGAGTGAATTTTATTGGCGGAGTCACCCCTCAAGAACTTCTCAAGTTCTTCTTCTTAGGGACCCACATCAACTTGATGGGGATCCTTGGTGTTGGAGTGGCACTTGTAGAAGTTGAGCTTGAAGTAGCCTTGGGAACCCGCTCCACCAAAGCTTGGGATTCATCTTCATATGAGTCAATGTCCTCTTGAAGCTTGTCCTTGCCCTTGAGCTTATGGTCTTGTGGTGGAAGGTCATGTTGAGTGTTTGTTCCCTTGGGAAGAGTATGTTCATACTTCTCCCTTTGAGGAACAAACTTGGGCTTGGGGTATTGACCTTCTTCCCATTCAACTCCATTAGCGTTGAAGTAGCCAATGCCATGGTTCTTCCGGTATCCTCCGTGCTTGCATACAATCTCCTCAAATTGCTTACACACAGCAAGACTCTTGTAGATACCTTTCTCTATAATCCCTTTCAATAAACCATTTTCTTGCTCAAGTGTAACTTGGCTAAGAGAATCATCATTAGTGGAATCAATAGAACTACTAGCAACATCATTAGATTTAGTATTTTAATTGTTGCTACTAGATGAAGAACCTTTCTTGCCTTTGTTACTAGTTTGTCTAGGTTTAACTTGTGGCATGAATGTAGACAAGAGTAATCGTTTGGCTAGATAAGATGAAGTCTTCTTTCGGAGATCGTCATTGATAGCTTTAAGAAACTCATGTTCTTGCTCCAAGGTGAGCTTCTAGAAGCGTAGCTTCTCATGAGTCCTTACAAGCTCTCTATGATCTTCAAAAGTAGATTCATGGGCTGACTTAAGAGTGTTTAATTCTTTAGTTAGTTGTTCTATTTTCATCTTATCATCATCAACCGACTTATCTTGACTAGCATTAAAATTATCAAGTTCATTTTGACTAACATCACTAGTTTTATCAAAGAGCAAGTCATCATCACCAAGTAAATCATCTTCATCACTATTGAAATCAAGATACTCGGGGTGTGATACCTTGGGGCCTTTAGCCATGAAGCAACTTCCACTCCCTTCATTTGGTGAATCAAATAGATCATAGGAGTTGGTAGTCACTAGTGCAAGTCCGGCAACACCTTCATCTTGACTATAGTCGGAGTTGGAGTGATAGCTTCTCTCGGAGTTGTTGTCGGATTCGGAGCCGGAAACCCATTCACCAACATGAGCTTGATGTCTTCTTCTTGAGTAGCTCTTGGTGTACTTGTCCTTCTTCTCCGAGTCCCTACTTCTCCTTGAGGGTCTACGTTCATAACGATCATCTCTACTCCTTCTCTCTCTTTGAGGTGATTCATTCCTTGAGCTTCGTCTTCTAGGTGACTCTTCTCTTCGTTTGTAGGGAGCCGTGCACTCATTGGAGTAGTGTCCGGGCTTCCCACAATTGTAGCAGTTTCGGTCACGACTTGACAAATGCTTCTCTTCATATCTTGAGTTGGAGATTCGTTCTTTGCCTCTATTCTTGTAGAACTTTTTGAATTTCTTGACCATGAGGCTTATCTCTTCATTGGTGACAAGGTTGTCGCTTGAAGTTGCGGGAGCATCACCTATGGCTTTGTAAGCACCGCTAGATTTGTTGTGGAGCTCTTCTTTGTCTTTAAGTGTCATCTCATGAGCAACAATCCTTCCAATGACTTCCGTAGGCTTGAGATCTTTGTAGTTGGGCATCATTTGGATCAATGTGCACACGGTGTCGTATCTCTCATCCAAAGCTCTAAGTATCTTCTTGATGATGAATTTGTCGGTCATTTCTTCGCTTCCTAAGCCGACAATCTCATTGGTGATGAGAGCTAGCCTAGAGTACATCTCTGCGACTCCTTCACCATCCTTCATCTTGAACTTGTCAAGCTGACTTTGAAGAACATCCAACTTGGATTCTCTCACGGATTCGGTACCTTCATGCATATCAACCAAAGTATCCCAAATCTCTTTTGCATTCTCAAGACGGCTGATTTTGTTGAATTCTTTGGGGCATAGGCAGTTGAAGAGAATGTCACATGCTTGAGCGTTGTATTGCAACATCTTCAATTCATCTGTGGTCGCTTCACGATCCGGTTCCTTTCCATCACCAAAGATTTCACCTTGCAATCCAACATGAACAACAGCCCAAACGGCGGGGTTATGACCAAGAATATGCATTTTCATTTTGTGCTTCCAACTAGCAAAATTTGTGCCATCAAAGTACGGACCACTACGGTGATAATTTCCCTCACTAGACGCCATACTCTCCTAGGTTGTGAGACCAATGCAATAGAGACCAAAGCTCTGATACCACTTGTAGGATCGAAAGTATGTCTAGAGGGGGGTGATTAGACTACATGACCAAATAAAAATTCTACCTTTTCCCAATTTTTAAGTGTTGGCAGATTATAGCAATGATAGCAATTCAAGTACACCCTACACATGCATGTCTAAGAGTATAGTAGCGGAAAGTAACAACAAGCATGTGTAGTAGAGGGTAGGAAGGAAGATCAAACGCAATTTGAAGACACGATGATTTTTCCCATGGTTCCGATATGTGGTGCTATCGTACGTCCATGTTTATGGAGTCTTCAACCCACGGAGGGTAACGGTCGCGAGAGTCCACGGAGGGCGCCACCCATAAGGGTCCATGAAGTAGCAACCTTGACTATTCCATAACGGCTTCCGTCCACGAAGGACTAGCCTTACTATGGGTAGATCTTCACGAAGTAGGCGATTTCCGTGCCCGTACAAACTTCTTGGTTAACTCCACAACACGAAGTAGGAGGCTCCCAAGCGACACCTAACCAATCTAGGAGGCACCACCCTCCAAAAGGTAATAGGCTCGGCAATGTCAATGAACTCCTTGCTCTTGTGCTTCAAGATGATAGACTCCTCAACACACAATCACTCTCTCACAGATTTGGCTATGGTGGAAGAGATTGATTTGGTGAAAAGCAACTTGGGGAGGCTAGAGATCAAGATTCATATGGTAGGAATGGAATAGCTTGATCTCAACACATGAGTAGGTGGCTCTCTCTCAGAAAATTGGATGGAGCAAGTATGTAATAGTTCTGAGTGCTTCTCTTTCGAGTGGGTGGTGGTGAAGGGGTATATATAGGCATCCCCAAAAATCCAACCGTTACACCTAAAGTGACCAACTCGGTGACACCAAAGTATAAAACTCGGTGGTACCGAAGTGACCAAAAGGCAGTAACTTTTGAATCTCGGTGAGACCGATACATAACTCTCGGTGGTACTGATTAGATGACCAACGGTCAGAATGCACAACTCGGTGAGACCGATTCTCAAATTTCGGTGGTACCAATTCTTGACAACGGCTAACCAGAGAGTTGGTCCAACAACTCGGTGAGACCGATTCACAAAACTCGGTGGTACCGATTCTTGAGAATGGCTAACTAGGAAGTTGGTCCAAATCTCGGTGAGACCGATTGGCAAAACTCGGTGGTACCGATGCTTGAAAATAGCTAACCAGAAAGTTGGCAACTGAACTCGGTGGCACCGAAGTGGAATGTTGGTAGTACCGAGAAGGGTTTGGCTAAGGATCTGTCTAGGGTTTGAATCTCGGTGAGACCGAATAGGAATAGTTGGTCTTATAGATTTGAGTGGTAGGGTTCTAGACAGAGTATTTGTGGATGAGCTTATGGGTGTTTTTGGTGACTATCACTTGTGCACGTGGAGCATCTTGTTCACCAACAGTACCTTACCCCCTTTTAATAGTATTGGCTTTCCTATGGACTCAAAGTGATTTCTCACAAAGTAAAATGTAGATTCCTCTTGCTTGAAGCTTTTCCAATCCTTTTCCTTGCATCTTGGGATTTCTCCACAATCCTTTTGCCAACACATCATTGAACTTTTCCTGAAATATACTTAGTGGAAACATTAGTTCAATGACATATATGTTGTTATTAATTACCAAAACCACCAAGGGAGCAAATGTGCTTTCAGAATGACCTGAAACTTCACGAGGATTTTTTTTGGAATATATGTGAATTTGTGAAGCGGAGAAATACCATAGGGCGGCCCACCTGTGGCTCCCAACACAATTGGGCGCGGCCACCCCTTGGGCGCACCCTGATGGCTTGGGAGGCCCATAGGCAGGCTCCAACCCCCCTCTTCTGCTATAGGAAGGGTTGTAGCCTAGAAAAAATCAAGAGGATACTTTCAGGACAAAGCGCCGCCGTCTCAAGGCGCAAACCTTGGCAGAGGCCGTTTTGCTCTCCAGCTTAGAGATTCTACCGCGAAAACTTGCCTCCAGGAGGGGGAAATCAAAGCCATCGTCATCACCAACGCTTCCTCCTTCATGGGCGGACCAATCTTCATCAACATATTCACAGGCACCATCTCATCTCAAACCCTAGTTCATCTCTTGTATTCAATCTTTGTCTCAAAACCTTAGATTGGTACCTAGGGGTTGCTAGTAGTGTTGATTACATCTTGTAGTTGATGCTTGTTGGTTTACTTGGTGTAAGCTAATATGTTCAGATCCTTTATCATATTCATTACACCTCTGATCTTGAACAAGGTGATGATTTGTGAGTAGTTACTTTTGTTCTCGAGGACATGGAAGAAGTCTTGTTATAAGTAATCATGCGAAGTTGGTATTCGTTCGATATTTTGATGATATGTATGTTGTTGCCTCCTTTAGTGGTGTCATGTGTATGTCGACTACATGACACGTCACCATACTTTGGGCCTAAGGGAAGGCATTGTGCAGTAATAAGTAGATGATAGGTCGCGAGGGAGATAGAAGCTTAAACCCTAGTTTATGCAATATTTAGTAAGGGGCTGATTTGGATCCATATGATTCATGCTATGGTTAGAGTTTTCTTAATTCTTCTGTCGTAGTTGCGGATGCTTGTGAGAGGGGTAATCATAAGTAGGTTGTTAGTTCAAGTAAGAACAACACCTAAGGACTGGTCCACCCAACGTGACTAGACGGAAATTCCCATGTGTCCTCGAGAGCACTTTTCTTCATATAAGATAACTTTCAGGCCTGTCCTTTGCTATAAAAAGGATTGGGATACCTTGCTGCACAGTTGCTACTTTTGTTACTTGTCACTTTTTATGAATTATCTTGCTATAGAACTATCTATTACTGTCGCTTACAGCACTTGCAGAGAATACCTTGTCGAAAACTGCTTGTCATTTCCTTCTGCTCCTCGTTGGGTTGGAGACTCTTACTTATTGAAAGGACTACAATTGATCCCCTATACTTGTGGGTCATCAAGACTCTTTTTTGTCGCTGTTGTTGGGGAGTTAAGCGCCTTTGGTGAGTGGAATTTGGTAAGGAAACATTTTCGATATGTGCCGAAATTTATTATTGCTATCACTATGGATGATAATCCTTTGAGAGATTAGTTCGGGGTATCTTCACCTCGAATGGAAGTGGCAAAGGCCGCTCCCCAACATACTGAACTTTCTAAAAATATTTATTATGAGATTCCTTTGGGTATGTTAGAGAAATTGCTAGCTAATCCTTATGCAGGAAATGAAACAACTCATCTTGATTTGCACTTGATATATATAGATGAGATTTCTGGATCATTTAAGCTTGCAGGTTTATCCCAGGATAATGTAAAGAAGAAGGTTTTCCCTTTATATTTGGAGGGAAAGGCCTTGATTTGGTACAGGCTATTGGATGATGCTGGAACATGGGACTAGAACCAGTTGAAGCTAGAATTTCACCAGATATTTTATCCTATCCATCTAGTTCATCATGATCAGAATTATATATAATTTTTTGCCTCGTGAAGGAGAAAGCATAGCTCAAGCTTGGGGGAGGCTTAAATCTATGATGCACACTTGCCCCAATCATGATCTCTCAAGAGAAATAATTCTACAAAACTTTTATGCTCGTCTTTCTTATGATGATCAATTAATGCTGGATTCTTCTTCTACTAGTTCCTTCATGAAGAGAACTATTGAATTTAAATGGGATCTTCTGGAAAGAATTAAACGCAACTCTGAAGATTGGGAGCTCGGCAAAGGTAAAGAGTCAGGTATAAAACTTGAGTTTGATTGTGTTAAATCTTTTATGGAAACCGATACCCTTTATAAGTTTGGCAAAAAATATGGGCTTGACTCTAAGATAGTAGCTCCTTTCGGTGAAGCATTTTCTACTCATGTTGATCTCCCTAAGGAGAAATGGTTTAAATATCATCCCCCCCATTGAAGAATTGTGAGAGGAACCTATTACTACTAAAGAAGAAACTATTATCTATAATGTTGATACAATTATGCCCACCACTTATATTGAGAAACCATCTTTTACTGTTAGGATTAAGGAACATGCTAAGGCTACAGTTGTGGTTAACAAAAGCAATGTTAGAACACCTAAACCTTCTGAACAAATAAATGTAGAACCTAATGTTGCTATGGCTCTTAGTTGATAATATTTATGGGCAAGTTATTTACTTATGTGATGACGCTGCTAGAATCGCAAAACCTGCAAGAAATGAACATGATGTGCTAGATAAGAATAAACCCGTTGTTGGCATGCGTGTTGTTTCTATTCAAATTGGAGATCATTGGTATCTTGGTTTATGTGACATGGGTGCTAGCATGAGTGCGATTCCTTTTTATCTTGTATCAAGAAATGATGAATGATATAACACCCTCTGAGATGCAAGACATAGATGTTACTATTAAACATGCAAACAGAGCTACTATTTAACCACTTGGGATTGTTAGAGATGTTGAAGTCTTGTGTGAAAAAATTAAGTTCCCCACTGATTTCTTATTGCTTGGTTCACCACAAGATATTTTTTCCCATTATATTTCGTAGACCACTCATGGATACCGTTAATGCTGAAATTGATTGTGTTAAAGAAAAGGTTAAAGTAAGTTTTAGTGATGTGTTTCATGAATTTAATTTCTCTAAGTTTGGTAGACAACCACAAGAGAAAGAACTATCTAATAAAGATGAAATTATTGGTCTTGCTTCTATTGTCGTGCCTCCTACTGATCCGTTAGGACAATATAAGCTAGACCAAGAAAATGATATGCATATGAATGCAAGGAATGAAATAGATGAAATATTCTTTAAGCAAACACATATTATTAAACACAATTTGCATGTTGACATTCTTTGATATCCTCCCCCATCTAAGGGAGATCTCGTGTTTGAGTTAAAGAAATTACCTGATACATTGAAATATGCTTATCTTGATGAAAAGAAGATATATCATGTTATTATTAGTCCTAACCTTTCGGAGCATGAAGAAAAGAGATTACTTCAAACTCTGAGGAAGCACCGAGCTGCTATTGGATATACTCATGATGATCTTAAGGGCATTAGTCCCACTCTATGTCAGCATAAGATTAATATGGAACCGGATGCTAAACCTATCATTGATCATCAACGCCGTCTTAATCCTAAAATGAAGGAAGTGGTAAGAACTAAAATATTGAAGCTTATGGAGGCAGGTATAATCTATCCCATAGCTGATAGCAGATGGGTAAGTCATGTTCATTGTGTTCATAAGAAAGGAGGTATAACTATTGTTCCTAATGATAAAAGTGAACTTATCCCACAAAGAAATGTAACTGGTTATACGATGGTAATTGATTTTAGGAAATTAAACAAAGCCACTAGAAAAGATCATTACCCCTTATGTTTTATTAATAAAATGTTGGAAAGATTATCTAAGCATACACACTTTTGTATACTTGATGGATATTCTGGTTTTTCTCAAATACCTGTGTCGAAAGAAGATCAAGAGAAAACTAGTTTCACATGTCCGTTTCATACATTGTGCTTATAGACATATGCCTTTTGGTTTACGTAATGCACCCGCTACCTTTGAAAGATGTATGACTTCTATATTCTTTGATTTCTTTTAAAAGATTGTTGAGGTATTCATGGATGGTTTTTTTTGTTTATGGGACTTATTTTGTTGATTGGTTAAGCAACCTTGATCGAGGTTTGTAGAGATGTGAAGAAACTAATCTTGTCTTGAATTGGGAGAAGTGCCACCTTATGGTGAATGAAGGTATAGTACTTGGGCATAAAATTTCTGAACGAGGTATGGAAGTAGGCAAAGCTAAGGTTGATTTTGGCCCAGTGGGAACTAGGGTACCATGGTCCGTCTGCCGTTGGCCCTAAGGACGACGCGCGGGCCGGCTCAAGGAAGATGGCCCTACCTTGGGGGGCCCAAAGGGAGCCGTCTTGCGAAGGGCAGGACCTGCACGGTCCTTTAACACCAGATCGAGCCCTGCTAAGGATGCCAAGCGCCAGGTCGCCGCGCGAGGCCACTCCCGCAGGGCGCCCTCACGAGGCTTGGCGTACGGCGCCAGTCGCAGGGCCCTACGCCCATCACATGGGTGACGCACCCGCACAGAGGAGGACGACAGAGGCCGTGCCGGTCGGCACGGACAGGGAGGATTTCCTTTTTGGTTATTAGGGAGCGGCGCCCGCTGCCCCTCCAAAAGCAGATTCCCAAAGCTTGCCATTTCGGTGAGAGAGGATCAGGAGGAATTGCGTGCCAGGACGGAGGTCATCGCCGAGCCTGCGAACGCGTCACGACGACCACTTTATCAGGAGGCGACCACCTTTAGTCAGGATAGGCCTAGCTCCTGTCCCCCTTCGAATTGTCACCCTATGGCCACCCTTTCCCGATCATATTTTTTGGGGAAGAGGACCAAGGCAATTTAAGAGGGGCAGGACCAGATCCATGTAAGGGGATCGAGCCATTCTCTCCCCCACACCTCGTGTACTCGAGCCACAAACTCTCCCCTTCAGGGCAATTCATCACAAGTAGGATTAGGGTTTTACACCGCACGGTGGCCTGAACCTCGGTCGCTCGTGCGTCCCCGTTGTCTCCGGCGAGAAGGAGTGAGCTCGTCGTCGATCTTGCTGTGTTTTCCATCGTGTCGCAGGTCGCTATGCCAAGCCCCCTAGAGTTTGAAACTTGTTCTTGGAGAAGTTCTTGGACACAGATCCTAGACTCCGAAATTTGGCATGCCAGATAGGGGGACTTGCCGTCTTCGCGCCTTCGACCCCGACATCAGCATCGACATGGATGAAGCCACCGCCCCCCGGGAACGTGTCGCGCGCCGAGCTGCCGCAAAGGCCCCCAAGGCTCCCGCCGCCCGTGGTGCCCCGGTGTAGCGCCCTCGAGCAGCCACCGAGCCCGTTGGGGAGCATGTGGCATCCTCTGCCCACCCATCGGTGAACGAGAAGGCGTGTGGCCGCTCCACCACCATCTCCTCGCTCGCACGCCATGACCCTCCTGCTCCGCACGGTGCGATGCTCATGGTGCGGGAGCTCCTATGCTACCGCCTCGCCAATGACGGCTACGACGCCTGGCTCGAGCGCATCACCGAGCTCGTCGATGCCGCGCGCAATGCTCCAAGTCATGATGGTGAGGCGCCCTCCCGCTCCCTTCTCCCTCCGCCGTCATGCGCCAACCAGTCTGAGCGCGACGCTCCTCCTCCTCCTCCACCGGCCCGCGATGCGGCTGAACGGCGCCCAGCGCCACGCGCCCGGAGCCGTCCCACGGGCCGTACGTGCCGGCCGGCGATGACGGCGACAGCTGCCTGATAGTCCACCGCGTGCCACCGGACACGCGCGTGATCCTCGAAAAGGCGCGCAACCACCAGGACCGCGTTCTCCATGATGTCGCCACGGCGGGGCGCCAGAACCCCGCGGCCCTCAACGGAGGCATCGCCAACACCGGGGCCTACCTAGCCCTTGCTCCCGAGCTGTGCCGCGTGGTGTGGCCCGACAAGTTCAAGCTAGAACTTCCTCCTCGCTATGACGGCAGTGCCAACCCCACAGAATTCCTCCCGCTACACACCATCAGCATCCAGGCTGCGAGGGGGGACGACCGGGTCATGGCTAACTGGTTCTCCATGGCCCTCAAAGACGTTGCATGCGCATGGCTCCTGAACCTCCCCGAGGCGTCCATCTCTTCGTGGGATGACCTGTGCAAGCAGTTTGTCGCCAACTTCATAGGTACGAGCGACCGTCCCCTCACGCCCAGTAACCTGCGGGCCGTGTGCCAGCGCCCTGACGAATCCCTCCACGAGTTCGTCCAGTGCTTCAGCCAAGTGCGCAACAGGATCCCGAAGGCCTCCGACGCCACGATTGTCTCCGCCTTCACCAGTGGCGTCACCGACGTGAAGATGCGCGAGAAGCTCTCCGTCAGGGACGAGCTAGACTCCGCAGCGAAGCTTTTCATCCTCGCTGACCGCTGCGCCAAGACGAAGAGGGAAGCCTTTTCCTCCAAAACGACCCTGACGTCGTGCCTGGAGCGACGAAGTCCAAGGGCAAGGACCCCAAGCGCAAGGGCCCTGCCATGCACGCGGAGGAGCCGGATTACAAGCATGGACGCGACCGCGGCGAGGCCAAGAAGGACGACCGTCCTGTCTGCACCTACCACAACGTGAACTCCTACAGCACCGGGGACTGCTACGAGCTAAGGCAGCTTTGCGAGGGCCGCATTGACCACCTCGACAGCCACAAGGAGCGTGATAGGGACCACAGCGGCGGAGGCGGTCGCTAGGATGACAAAAACGACAATAGTGCTGGCGCCAACAACCGTAAGGGCTGGTTGATCCAGCGGCTGCAAGCTAACCCTCAGGCCAACGCCGCCCCGCCGTGCGCCAATGACCTCCCTCCCGCTGAGAACGCTGGGGGCTACCAAGAGCCCATTAGGGTGTCCTGCATCCTCGGCGGGGCCCATGCCCCTCCATCCAACCGCCACTTCAAGCAGTTCTCTCATGAGGTGAACACGTCCCTCCCGGCGTTCAAGTCCGCCACCGCCTCAAGTGGTCTGATCTCCCCATCGCCTTCGATGCCAACGAGCACTCCAAGTCCAAAAAGGCCGTAGGCGCCGTCCCCCTGCTGTGCACTCCTACTATCAACAACGTGGACATCACGAATACCCTCATCGACGGTGGGGTAGGGCTCAACGTGCTCTCTGTGGAGACCTTCGAGACGCTTCAAGTGCCCTACGAGCGCCTGATGCCCACCAGGCCCTTCTCGGGTGTCACCGACGGCTCCACCATCCCGTTGGGGCAGGTGCGCCTTCCCGTCACCTTCGGCAACCGCAGGAGCTACCACACGGAGTTCATCGACTTTGATGTGGTGCACATCGGCCTGCCTACAATGTCAACTTGGACTACCCGGTGCTCTCCAAGTTCATGGCTGTGACTCACCACGCCTATGGCGTCGGCAAGATGCCCGGCTGCGGCGGCACGATCATGGTCTGCTGCGATGAGAAGGACGGGGTGCACACCCTCGAGCATGCCTACAAGGCCGCCACCACGGCATACCCGGACGACAAGGACATCCCTGGGCTTGCCGAGGAGGCACCCGTGAAGTAGAAGCCCCTGGTCCCTCATGAGCGGGCCGAGTCCAAGAAGGCATCGCCAAACGGGGGCAGCAAGGGCCCCTCCCACGCCATCAGCGGCAGTCCCTCGCCCAAATAGGAAGGCGCGCTCGTCGCCTCCCTTCAGCCAAGATCTAGTGCGTCGGCTTGGATAGCATCAGGCATGCCTGGTCTATCGAGGAAAGTGATCGCACACCACTCAGCCGCGTGCCAGAGCATGCGGCCTGTCAGCAAGCCCCAAGATGCAGGAATCGCCCATGAAGCGCGCCACCCTAGGTGGACCGTCGACCCCACCCCCGTCTTCAAGCCGCGCGGCGGCAGGCGCATGTGCGTCGACTTCGTCTCCCTCAACCAGGCTCGCCTCGCGAGGCCCTTCTCTCCTCCATCTCCTCTCATGCGCATGCCTTTCAGCCTGGAGAATGCCACAGCCACCTTTGCAAGGCTAATGCGCTTGAGCTTGGAGTCCCGTATCACGGATGTTGTTAACGGTCCCCGCCCGGCCCACCACGGCCCCACGAATGACGGTGGAGGCTGTTATGGTACGAAACACGTGGAACGCCCTCCATCACCGTAAGTTCTATCTGTGCTCCACGGATACGAGCAAGACGGAGTTGTACACGCTCCAGGGCTCTCTCTACCCTAGCTGCCCTCGACACGTGAGAGTCTGTTCCAACTCTCATGCAAGCCCCATGCATAGCGCTGGCGGATACCCCATGCTCAGTCATGACGGACTTTTTGACAATGAGGGCGCTTTCAGCGGTATCAACCTCAGGCTGACCCGTGTCCGTCATGACAACATTTTTCATCTTTTGAGGGGCGCCTCTCGGCCACAGCCTCAAGCCGACACGTTTTGAACACGATGGCATGTATCTTTCTGTTATGTAATGAACTTGCTTCATTGATGACCCACAACTATAGGGGGTCAATCGTAGTCCTTTCGATAAGTAAGAGTGTTGAACCCAACGAGGATCAGAAGCAAATGACAAGCGGTTTTCAGCAAGGTATTCTCTGCAAGTGTTGTAAGTAACAATGATAGATAGTTTTGTAGCAAGATAATTCGTAAGAAGTAACGAGTGGTAATAGTAACAAAGGTTCCGCAAGGTAGCCCAATCCTTTTTATAGCAAAGGACAGGCCTAGAAGTACTCTTATATTAAGCAAGCGCTCCTGAGGACACATGGGAATTTCTGTCTAGTCATGTTCATCATGTTGAGTTGATTTGCGTTCGCTACTTTGATAATTTGATATGTGGGTGGACCGATGCTAAGGTGATGCTCTTACTTGAACTAACAACCTACTTATGATTACACCCTCACGCAAGCATCCGCAACTACGAAGGAAGAATTAAGATAAATCTAACCATAGCATGAAAAATGTGGATCCAAATGAGCCCCTTATGAAGGAACACATAAACTGGGGTTTAAGCTTCTGTCACTCTAGCAACCCATCATCTACTTGTTACTCCACAATGACTTCCCTTAGGCCAATAACATGGTGAAGTGTCATGTAGTCGATGTTCACATAACACCACTAAGAGAAGTAACAACATACATATCATCAAAATATCGAACGAACACCAACTTCACATGATTACTTATAACCAGACTTCTCCCATGTCCACGGGAACAATAGTAACTACTCACACCTCATCAACATGTTCAATATCAGAGGTATAACAATAATGACTAAGAATCTAAACATAATATCTTCCACCAGGTAATCCAACAAGGATCAGCTATATAATTGATACGTCCATTTTGCATCATGCTTTTATATTGATATTTGTTGCATTATGGACTATTATTACACATTATGGTACAATACTTATGCCTTTTCTCTCTTATTTTACAAGGTTTACATGAAGAGGGAGAATGCCGGCAGCTGGAATTCTGGACTGGAAAAGGAGCAAATCTGAGATACCTATTCTGCACAACTCCAAAAGTCCTGAAAATCTACGGAGAATTATTTTGGAATATATAAAAAATATTGGGCGAAAGAAATACCAGAGGGGACCCACCAGGGAGTCACAAGCCAGGGGGGCGCGCCCTACCCCCCTGGGCGCGCCCCTGTGGCTTGTGGGCCCCCTGGCAGGCCTCCGGTGCCCATCTTCTGCTATATGGAGGGTTTTGAGCTGGAAAAAATCATAAGGGAGCTTTCGGGATGAAGCGCCACCGTCTCGAGGCGGAACTTGGACAGAACCAATCTAGGGCTCCGGCAGAGCTGTTCTGCCGGGGAAACATCCCTCCCGGAGGGGGAAATCGAAGCCATCGTCATCACCAACGATCCTCTCATCGAGAGGGGGTCAATCTCCATCAACATCTTCACCAGCACCATCTCCTCTCCAAACCCTAGTTCATATCTTGTATCCGATCTTTGTCTCAAAACCTCAGATTGGTACATGTGGGTTGCTAGTAGTGTTGATTACTCCTTGTAGTTGATGCTAGTTGGTTTACTTGGTGGAAGATCATATGTTCAGATCCTTAATGATAATTAATACTCCTGTGATTATGGACATGAATATGCTTTGTGATTAGTTATGTTTGTTCCTGAGGACATGGGATAAGTCTTGTTATAAGTAATCATGTGAATTTGGTATTCGTTCAATATTTTGATGAGATGTATGTTGTCTCTCGTCTAGTGGTGTTATCTGAACGTCGACTACATGACACTTCACCATTATTTGGGCCTACAGGAAGGCATTGGGAAGTAATAAGTAGATGATGTGTTGCTAGAGTGACAGAAGCTTAAACCCTAGTTTATGCGTTGCTTCGTAAGGGGCTGATTTGGATCCATAAGTTTCATGCTATGGTTAGATTTATCTTAATTCTTCTTTCGTAGTTGCGGATGCTTGCGAGAGAGGTTAATCATAAGTGGGAGGCTTGTCCAAGTAAGGGCAGCACCCAAGCACCGGTCCACCCACATATCAAATTATCAAAGTAACGAACGCGAATCATATGAGCATGATGAAAACTAGCTTGACAGAAATTCCCATGTGTCCTCAGGAGCGCTTTGCTTTATATAAGAGTTTGTCCAGGCTTTCCCTTTGCTATAAAAAGGATTGGGCCACCTTGCTGCACCTTTGCTACATTTGTTACTTGCTATCCGTTATGAATTATCTTATCACAAAACTATCTGTTACCGATAATTTCAGTGCTTGCAGAGAATACCTTACTGAAAACCGCTTGTCATTTCCTTCTGCTCCTCGTTGGGTTCGACACTCTTACTTATCAAAAGGACTACGATAGATCCCCTATACTTGTGGGTCATCAAGACTCTTTTCTGGCGCCGTTGCCGGGGAATGAAACGCCTTTGGTGAGTGGAACTTGGTAAGGAAAATTTTATATTGTGTGCTGAAATTTACTGTCACTTGTTACTATGGAAAATAATCCTTTGAGGGGTTTGTTCGGGGTATCTTCACCTCAACCGGAAGCAGAAAGAGATGTTCCTCAACCTACTGCACCTACTGAAAATATTTATTATGAAATTCCTTCGGGTAAGAAACTGCTAGCTAATCCTTATGCAGGAGATGGAACACTACATCCTGATTTGCATCTAATCTATGTGGATGAAGTTTGTGGATTATTTAAGCTTGCAAGTTTGCCCGAGGATGATGTCAAGAAGAAGGTATTTCCTTTATCTTTGAAGGACAAGGCATTGACATGGTATAGGCTATGTGATGATATTGGATCATGGAACTACAACCAATTGAAATTGGAATTTCAACAGAAGTTTTATCCTATGCATCTGGTTCATCGTGATCGGAATTATATTTATAATTTTTGGCCTCGTGAAGGACAAAGAATCGCTCAAGCTTGGGGGAGGCTTAAGTCAATGTTATATTCATGCCCCAATCATGAGCTCCAAAGAGAAATTATTATTCAGAATTTTAATGCTCGACTTTCTCGTAATGATCAATCCATGCTCGATACTTCTTGTGTTGGTTCCTTTATGAAGAAAGATATTGAATTCAAATGGGACTTATTGGAAAGAATTAAACGCAACTCTGAAGATTGGGAACTCGACGAAGGTAATGAGTCAGGTATAAACCTTAAGTTTGATTGTGTTAAATCCTTTATAGACACCGATGCTTTTCGTGAATTTAGCACTAAATATGGACTTGACTCTGAGGTAGTAGCTTCTTTCTGTGAATCTTTTGCTACTCATGTTGATCTCCCGAAGGAGAAGTGGTTTAAATATCATCCTCCCATTGAAGTTAAAGTAGTTGAACCTATTAAAGTTGAAGAAGAAACTATTATTTATAATGCTGATCCTGTTATTCCTACTGCTTATATTGAGAAACCGCCCTTCCCTGTTAGAATAAAGGAACATCCTAAAGCTTCAACTGTGGTTCGTAAGAGTTGTACTAGAACACCTACGCCTCCTGAACAAATTAAAGTTGAACCTAGTATTGCTATGGTTAAAGATCTCTTGGTTGATAATATTGATGGGCATGTTATTCATTTCTGTGATGAAGCTGCTAGAATTGCTAGACCTGATACTAAAGGTAAACACAGACCTATTGTTGGCGTGCCTGTTGTTTCTGTTAAAATAGGAGATCATTGTTATCATGGCTTATGTGATGTGGGTGCTAGTGTGAGTGCAATTCCCTTTACCTTATATCAAGAAATTATGAATGATATTGCACATGCTGAGTTAGAAGAAATTGATGTTACTATTAAGCTTGCTAATAGAGATACTATTGCACCAATTGGGATTGTTAGAGATGTTGAAGTCTTGTGTGGGAAAATAAAGTATCCTACTGATTTTCTTGTTCTTGGTTCCCCACAAGATGATTTTTGTCCCATTATATTTGGTAGACCTTTCTTGAATACTGTTAATTCTAGGATAGATTGTGAGAAAGAAACTGTTACTGTAAGTTTTGGGGATGTGTATCATGAGTTCAATTTCTCTAAATTTCGTAGACAACCCCATGACAAAGAATTGCCTAGTAAAGATGAAATTATTGGTCTTGCTTCTATTGTTGTGCCTCCTACTGATACCTTAGAACAATATTTGCTAGACCATGAAAATGATATGCATATGAATGAAAGGAATGAAATAGATAAGATTTTGTTTGATCAGCAGCCTATTTTGAAACATAACCTGCCTGTTGAAATACTTGGGGATCCTCCTCCACCCAAGGGTGATCCCGTGTTTGAGCTTAAACAATTACCTGATACTCTGAAATATGCTTATCTTGATGAAAAGGAGATATATCCTATCATTATTAGTGCTAACCTTTCAGAGCATGAAGAAAAGAGATTATTGAAAACTTTGAGGAAGCATCGTGCTGCTATTGGATATACTCTTGATGATCTAAAGGGCATTAGTCCCACTCTATGTCAGCATAAAATCAATATGGAGCCTGATGCTAAACTAGTTGTTGATCACCAACGACGGTTAAATCCTAAAATGAAAGAAGTAGTAAGAAATGAAATACTAAAGCTTCTGGAGGCAGTTATAATTTATCCTATTGCTGATAGTAGATGGGTTAGTCCTGTTCATTGTGTCCCTAAAAAGGGAGGTATTACCATTGTTCCTAATGATAAAAATGAATTGATCCCGCAAAGAATTGTTACAGGATATAGAATGGTAATTGATTTTAGGAAATTAAATAAAGCTACTAGGAAAGATCATTACCCTCTACCTTTTATGGATCAAATGCTAGAAAGACTATCCAAACATACACATTTTTGCTTTCTAGATGGTTACTCTGGTTTCTCTCAGATACCTGTGTCAAAAGAGGATCAAGAAAAGACCACTTTTACTTGTCCTTTCGGTACCTTTGCTTATAGACGTATGCCTTTTGGTTTATGCAATGCACCTGCTACCTTTCAAAGATGTATGATGGCTATATTATCTGACTTTTGTGAAAAGATTGTCGAGGTTTTCATGGATGATTTTTCCGTTTACGGAACTTCTTTTGATGATTGCTTGAGCAACCTTAATCGAGTTTTGCAGAGATGCGAAGAAACTAATCTTGTCTTGAATTGGGAAAAGTGTCATTTTATGGTTAATGAAGGTATTGTCTTGCGGCACAAAATCTCCGAAAGAGGTATTGAGGTGGATAAAGCTAAAGTTGATGCTATTGAAAAAATGTCGTGCCCTATGGATATCAGAGGTATAAGAAGTTTCCTTGGTCATGCTGGTTTCTATAGGAGGTTTATTAAAGACTTCTCTAAGATTTCTAGGCCTCTCACTAATCTTTTGCAAAAAGATGTTCCATTCGTTTTTTATGATGATTGTGTAGAAGCATTTGAAATTCTTAAGAATGCCTTGATTTCCGCACTTGTTGTTCAACCACCTGATTAGAACCTACCCTTTGAAATTATGTGTGATGCTAGTGATTATGTTGTTGGTGCTGTTCTAGGACAAAGGGTTGATAAGAAATTAAATGTTATCCATTATGCTAGTAAAACTCTAGACAGTGCTCAGAGAAACTATGCTACCACTGAAAAGGAATTTTTAGGAGTTGTGTTTGCTTGTGATAAGTCCAGACCTTATATTGTTGATTCCAAAGTAATTGTTCACACTGATCATGCTGCTATTAAATATCTTATGGAAAAGAAAGATGCTAAACCTAGACTAATTAGATGGGTTCTTCTGCTACAAGAATTTGATTTGCATATTATTGATAGAAAGGGTGCTGATAACCCCGTAGCAGATAACTTGTCTAGATTATAGAATGTTCTTGATGACCCACTACCTATTGATGATAGCTTTCCTGATGAGCAATTAGCTGTCATAAATGCTTCACGCAATGCTCCATGGTATGCTGATTATGCTAACTACATTGTTGCTAAATTTATACCACCTAGTTTCACATACCAACAAAAGAAAAAGTTCTTCTATGATTTAAGACATTACTTTTGGGATGATCCACACCTTTATAAAGAAGGAGTAGATGGTGTTATTAGACGTTGTGTGCCTGAGCATGAACAGGAACAGATCCTTCACAAGTGTCATTCCGAGGCCTACGGAGGACACCACGCTGGAAATAGAACTGCACATAAGGTACTACAATCTGGTTTTTATTGGCCTACTCTCTTCAAGGATGCTCGTAAGTTTGTCTTGTCTTGTGATGAATGTCAAAGAATTGGTAATATTAGTAGACGTCAGGAAATGCCTATGAATTACTCTCTTGTTATTGAACCTTTTGATGTTTGGGGTTTTGATTATATGGGACCTTTTCCACAATCTAATGGGTATACTCATATTCTAGTTGCTGTTGATTATGTTACTAAGTGGGTAGAAGCTATTCCAACTAGTAGCGCTGATCATAACACTTCTATTAAAATGCTTAAAGAAGTTATTTTCCCTAGATTTGGGGTCCCTAGATATTTAACGACTGATGGTGGTTCACACTTTATTCATGGTGCTTTCCGTAAATTGCTTGCTAAGTATGATGTTAATCATAGAATTGCATCTCCTTATCATCCTCAGTCTAGTGGTCAAGTAGAATTGACCAATAGAGAAATTAAATTGATCTTGTAGAAGACTGTTAATAGATCCAGAAAGAATTGGTCTAAGAAACTTGATGATGCATTATGGGCTTATAGAACTGCTTATAAAAACCCTATGGGTATGTCTCCGTATAAGATGGTTTATGGTAAGGCATGTCACTTACCTCTAGAGCTAGAACATAAAGCTTATTGGGCAATTAAAGAGCTCAACTATGATTTCAAACTTGCTGGTGAGAAGAGGTTATTTGACATTAGCTCACTTGATGAATGGAGAACCCAGGCCTATGAGAATGCCAAGTTGTTTAAAGAAAAAGTTAAGAGATGGCATGATAAAAGGATACAAAAGCGTGAATTCAATGTAGGTGATCATGTCTTGCTATACAATTCTCGTTTAAGATTTTTTGCAGGAAAACTTCTCTCTAAATGGGAAGGGCCTTACATTATCGAGGAGGTATATTATTCCGGTGCCATCAAGATCAAAAACGCCGAAGGCACAAATCCGAAGGTGGTAAACGGGCAAAGAATCAAACATTATATCTCAGGTACTCCCATAAATGTTGAAACCAATATTATCAATACCATGACTCCGGAGGAGTACATTAGGGAGACCTACCATAATGTTTCAGACTCCGAAAAGGAATAGGTATGTGTTACGGTAAGCAAACCGACTCCAAAACTTTTCCAATGGCAATTTTTATCCGTTTTGGAATATTTAAAAAATTAGGAAAATTTAAAGCAGTCCGAAGAGTGCACGAGGAGGCAACAAGCCAGGGGGTGCGCCCTACCCCCTGGGCGCGCACCTATGGCTTGTAGCCACCCCGTGTACCCTCCGGACTCCGTTTTCTTGTGGTATACTCCTTTAGGTTGGTAAAAATTCATTATATAATCTCCCGAAGGTTTTTAACTTCGTATCACGACAATATCTCCTATTTTCGTTTTGAGCTGTTTGCAGCAGATTTAGAGCAAGATGTCATCCCAAGATTCCGATGGGGAGAGCTATGTATCGCATTACCTTGCCAATCCCAAGCTCTATGGGGACCTAGATCCTTATGGATTGTGCTCGGAGGAGGAACAAGAAGGCAAGTATGAGGAAGAAAGCTCGGATGAAGAGGAGATCCCCCTGCCTCGACCAGGAAATATGCACGTGGAGTTCAGGAAATCGAGCCTCCCAAATACAAGGAGAAAACCCAAGGCTCTATTTATCCCTTCTCGTTTTCTGTAGGAGAGCAAGCAAGAATTATGTCAAAGGATATTGAAGCTCGAGCAGGAAGTAGACGATCTGAGAGAACAGAATTTTATGCTTAAGAGGAGACTATACAAGCCTCCAACCTCATCAACAACTCCAACATCGCCACCTCCGAAGAAAGACAACTAAACACATGGGTATGGGCACTCCACTTAGCTTGTGCCAAGCTTGGGGGAGGTGCCCCGGTATCGTATCACCATCACATCTTTTACTTTTATCGTTTTTCTTAGTTCGATCCTTTTGGTTATATCTTGATCTAGTAGAATAAAATCTTTAGTGTGATCTAGTTTTGAATTTTGCTTTTTGTTCCCCTTATGTAAGCAAGTCCGAGAGTTATATAATAAAGAGTAGTTTTGAGTTGAGGGCTTTGCTTGCTTCCTATGATCTTGAGAAAAAGAAATAGAAAGAAGTATAGAATAAAAGCAAAGAGTATATATGATGATCTTATGGGGAGTGATGACTTCACATATAAGAGGTATGTCGATTGAAACTTGTTGTGAGTTGACAAACAAAGCTATTGGTCATTGTTGCAATTAAAAGGAAGTAATAAAGAAAGAGAGGTTCACATATAAATATATTATCTTGGACATCTTTTATGATTGTGAGCACTCATTAAAATATTATATGTTAAGAAGTTGATGTTGGACAAGGAAGACAACAGAATGGGTTATGTTTGCTTATTTCCGAATAGAAGTTATATGGTTTTAGATCCTTCAACATGTGTCGCTTGCTTCCACCCCATATCAGCCAAAACTTCCGCACCAAATAGAGATACTACTTGTGCATCCAAACACCTTTAACCCAGTTTTGCCATGAGAGTCCACCATACCTACCTATGGATTGAGTAAGATCCTTCAAGTAAGTTGTCATCGGTGCAAGCAATAAAAATTGCTCTCTAAATATGTGTGATCTATTAGTGTGAGGAAAATAAACTTTATACGAACTTGTGATATGGAAGAAATAAAAGCGACAGACTGCATAATAAAGTTCTTTATCACAAAGGGGCAATATAAAGTGACGTTCTTTTGCATTAAAGGATTGCGCATCCAACTATAAAAGCGCATGACAACCTCTGCTTCCCTCTGCGAAGGGCCTATCTGTTACCTTTACTTTCTAGTACTTACCTTTATGCAAGAGTCGTGGTGATCTTCACCACTTCCTTTATTTCGCCTTTATCTCTTGGCAAGCGTCATGTGTTGGGGAATGATCTAGACACATATATCCACTCGGATGTGGGTGAGCATGAGTTATTTCTGTTGACATTACCCTTGAGGTAAATAGTTGGGAGGCAATACTATAAGCCCCTATCTTTCTCTGTGTCCGATTGAAGCTTTGACCTCATAGGTACCGCGTGAGTGTTAGCAATTATGAAAGACTAAAAGATGATTGAGTATGTGGATTTGCTTTATAAGCTCTTATATTGACGCTTTCCTACGTTATGATAAATTGGAATTGCTTCAATGACTGAGATCATAGTTTGTTGGTTCTCAATAGAGTTCTTGATTCATACTTTACCTTGTGAATGAATTGTTACTCTAGCATAAGAAATTATATGTCAATATATGTTGATGTTCTAAAGATAACCATGATGCCTTCATGTCCGTATTTTATTTTATCGACACCTCTATCTCTAAACATGTGGGCATATTTATCGATTTCGGCTTTCGCTTGAGGACAAGCGAGGTCTAAGCTTGGGGGAGTTGATACGTCCATTTTGCATCATGCTTTTATATTGATATTTGTTGCATTATGGACTGTTATTACGCATTATGGTACAATACTTATGCCTTTTCTCTCTTATTTTACAAGGTTTACATGAAGAGGGAGAATGCCGGCAGCTGGAATTCTGGACTGGAAAAGGAGCAAATCTGAGATACCTATTCTGCACAACTCCAAAAGTCCTGAAAATCTACGGAGAATTATTTTGGAATATATAAAAAATATTGGGCGAAAGAAATACCAGAGGGGACCCACCAGGGAGTCACAAGCCAGGGGGCGCGCCCTACCCCCCTGGGCGCGCCCCTGTGTCTTGTGGGCCCCCTGGCAGGCCTCCGGTGCCCATTTTCTGCTATATGGAGGGTTTTGACCTGGAAAAAATCATAAGGGAGCTTTCGGGATGAAGCGCCGCCGTCTCGAGGCGGAACTTGGACAGAACCAATCTAGGGCTCCGGCAGAGCTGTTCTGCCGGGGAAACTTCCCTCCCGGAGGGGGAAATCGAAGCCATCATCATCACCAACGATCCTCTCATCGAGAGGGGGTCAATCTCCATCAACATCTTCACCAGCACCATCTCCTCTCCAAACCCTAGTTCATCTCTTGTATCCGATCTTTGTCTCAAAACCTCAGATTGGTACCTCACTACTGGAATCAGGTACTTTGCCGTCTGCCATAGCGGACGGCAAAGGGTAGCATCACCGACGGCAAAGCCTTTGCCGTCCGGCCGCAGACGGCAAAAATTCCGTCATTGGAAACTCCGGTAAAGTAGTGCTTTGCCGTCTGTCTTTGTTCAGCGGACGGCAAAGTTTTTTTGCCGTCAGGCAGCAGACGGCAAAGCTGCTGGACGGCGTAAACTTGAGTTAGCCCCGTTAGTGGCTAACGGAGCCTATGGGGTCTGCCGGGACATGCCCTCATCCCTACTCTGCTCCGGAGTCTCGTGGGACGAAGCCTCTGGGACAGGAGTCATGTAGGTCGAAGGCTCGTCGACCCGAGGCTCGTGGACCGGAGTCCGCGTAGCCTCGTCCTCAGACGGGTCCACCCTAGCAGTCCTGTGCTCGGGTGAATCAGTTGGGGGTAGCGGCGAGGAAGGCGTAGCAGCCACCCTACCTTTGTCGCGGCCTCCTCTCCCACCTCTACTACCTCTCTTCTTCCCCCGACCTCCTCTCACGGGGGTCGATGAAGGAGCGGCCACCGGTGTTTGCAGACTAGAGAGCAACGCTCTCCGGAGAGAGTCGGCATGAATGGAAGTACCCATCCCACCACCCTCCGACGAAGGAGCCGCGGAGTGCTCTCGACCCTTTCCCACCATCTTTCAACAACTGCCATGACAAATAGTAAACGAAATTAGTACAACATAAAATTGAATACCGACATGAATAATAAAATGTATATAATTTAAGTGTATCAGCACATACGTAACATGAACTAAAAGTTGATTACCTGACATGAATTAATAATAATCTTGATCGTCTATATATTCTCCGGGATCAATAAATGCATCATCATCATCACTATCATCAATAAATGCATGATCATCATCACTATCAGGAACAACGTGTGGAAGGCCTCCTTCATGTAATCGGTTAAGCATTGACTGGTCATCCGCATCAGTAACCTCTTCTTGTTCCGGCTCTTCCTGTTCCGGCTCAGGGGTTAAGTCGGATTCATTGTCGCTGTCTACTTCAATGTTCCGGGGTGAAGTAGAGCGGTTCTTGAAATGTTTTTTTGGAAATACGTGTTTCTTGGAAGAAATCTCCTTCATATGTGTCTTGGTTAATGTGAGGTTCATAATCCTCTTCATTGAGGGGAGGTGGTCTAAAATGTGGCGGCACTTCATAAACGACATCCCAACCTTTCAGATTTGGATCAGTTTGGCAGGCCCACGGTAGGTAGAAAACTTGGGTCGCCTGTTGAGCCGTAATATAGACATTGGGCACATCTAAATGGGTGCTTTGTTTGATTTCGACTAGCCCTATATGTTCATGAGTCCTTCTAGTCTCCTTCGGCTGGAACCAATGACATTTGAGTCCTTCTAGTCTCCTTAGTCCAGTTATGCTTTCCTTTCGCTTGTCGCATGTTTTGTAACGGTCTATCACATAGAGCCTCCTGATCGATTCTAGCCTTAGGATTATCCTTTGACTTCCCCTCTATGCCGAACAATGTACCAAAAATGGCCTCGGCGATATTCTTTTCAGTGTGCATCACGTCGATGTTGTGTGGGCAAAGGAGGTCTTTGAAGTAAGGCAGATCCCATAAGCATGACTTGTGAGCCCATGCGAGTTCTGTATTATACCCTTTGAAATACCCAGGACGATTTGGATCCGGCTCAAGAGCGTTTAACTGATCCAACATATGTTGGCCTGTCAACGCGGGTGGTGCAGAGTTTTTGACAACTCTACCTTTGATGAAATTCTTCTTGTCTTTTCTGAACTTATGGCGAGGATCCAGGAACTGTCTATGCATGTCGAAGCAAGAATACTTGCGACCCGCCTGCAGCCAACGGAACTGAAGAGCTGCCTTGCATGTGGGGCACGGGAACCTTCCATGCACACACCAGCCAACGAATAGGGCATACGACGGCAAGTCATGCGTCGAGTACATGTACCACACATGCATTTTGAAGGTTTTTTTGGTAGCGGCGTCGTATGTGTTGATCCCATTATCCCAAGCTTCTTGCAATTCATCCTTAAGCGGCTGCATGTACACATTCATATTCTTCCCTGGATAGTTGGGCCCTGGAATTATCAACGTCAGGAAAATGTTCTTTCTTTTCATAATCTCTCCGGGGGGGAGATTGAGTGGCATGACAAATACAGGCCAACAACTATATTGGGTTGCCGTCATACCAAACACATTGAACCCATCCGTGCTGATGGCGACTCGAGGATGCCTTGGATCTGCCACTTTATTGTTATGTAATGCATCGAAGTGCTTCCACGCAAAAGCGTCTGAAGTGTGTACCAACATCTGATTCCCATCTGCATCTAGTTCGGTTCTTTTGCCCAATTTATGCCAAGTCATCTGTCTGGCCGTCTCTTCGACCTTGAAAAGATGTTGAAGTCTTGGTACGATTGGCATATAGCGAAGAACGTTAACAGGAATTTTTGTCTGCATCTTCTCACCCATACCATTGTCTACGACAACATACCTGGAAGACTTGCAAATGGGACAATAGTTCAAGTCCGCATACTCAAGCCTAAATAAGGCACATCCACTCTCACATGCATCTATCTTCTCATAGGGCATCTTAAGTACACGGAGAATTTTGTTTGACTGGTACAGGTTTGGAGGCAGTACATGGCCTTTGGGTAGAAAGCGTCCAAATATTGTCATCATCGCGTCGTAGCATTCTCTGCCCAGGTTGAATTGAGCCTTCAGAGCCATTACTTGCGCGATGGCATCCAGCTGACAAAGCTCAGTGTGCTCGTGGAGAGGACGTTTTGAAGACTCCAACATTTCATAGAATGCCTTTGCAGATTCCTCCATCTCATCGTCCGAATCCCGAGCATCATCAAAGTCTTGCACCATGTCTTCGATCCCGGTACCATACTCGTCGGTGCGATGACGAACCACCTCAGCTCTGGCACGTTGGGCAGACTCACCCTGAAAAGTCCACACCGTATAATTAGGCCTAAAACCCCACTTCTGCAGGTGTTTAACCATTTCACCCTCTGTCTGCCTTTTAAAGTTGTCGCACCGGGGACAGGGACACCATGTTTTTTTCTGGCCATTTGCAAATGCGGCTCTCACAAACCACTTGGTCTTTGTAAACCATTCTTTGGTCATGTCGTTCTGACTGGTGTGACCGGTGTACATCCATGCACGATCAGTCATCTTGCCTAGCTACTGGACACACAAGAAATATATATATATATAATTCAGCATATATATTCATCAGTTAATCAAGTTTGTCAGTTTTATTACGTCCATGCAACCTACACGCTAATAGGTAAAGATAGGTCCTAATCCCACCCCAGTATGTGCAGATTAGGTTCGTTTTCCCATGCTCTGCTCCGGATCCGACGCAGAATTTCGGCAGCACCTCCCCGCTGTTCTCCTGATACACGTCTCGGCAATAAGCAGAGAGGATGTGTACCCGGAGAACAACAGGGAGGCACTGACGACATTCCGCATCGGATCCGGAGCAGAGCATACGGGAAAACGAACCCAATCTACACATACTCGGGCTGTCCATGGATAACGTTGGACAATTCGAAAGGACGGCGGTTATAAATATGCAAAGACATGCATATTTATAGATGTCGTCCTTTCGAACGGGAGACGCCTAGGTTACGAAACTTGACATGAAAGTAAAATTAAGTGACAACGGCATGACAACAAGAACAGAGCAAATAGGGGAGGGTCGGGGAGGAGATGACAGTAGTGCTCACCACTAGACCGTGTAGGGGACGTAGTCGCACGGGGAGGCCGTCGAACACCAGACCCTTCAAGCGACGAAAAACTGCACATTTAGATCCACACGATCAAAACGAATATTCAATCCCGATAGAAAAATCTCTCAATGTATGACTACTTTGGCACTTCTATTTTCATATTTTTCTCCTCTATTTCTTCTTCTTCTCCTCTTCTTCTTCCTTTTCTTCTCTTCTTCTTCTTCTTCTTCTTCTCTTCTTCTTCTTCTTCTTTTCTTCTCCTCTTCTTCTTCTCCTCTTTTTCTTCTACTTTCTCCTCTTCTTCTGTTTTTCCTTTTCATCTCCTCCTCCTCCTATTCTACTTCTTCTCCTTCTTCTTTTCTTCTTCTAACAGTAGCTAGCTAGCTAATTTCTAATCTAAAAAATGAAAAAAAACAGAAAAAATGCGGAAGAGGGGGGAAGGGAGGAGGCACAGAGAGCTCACCGGAGGGGGCGTCCGGGCGGCGGGGCGGCGGGGCCGTCTGGGGTGCCGGGGCGGCGGGGCGGTGATGCGCAGGGGCACGGGGGCGGCGGGGCGGCTGGTGGGTGGTGGCGGCGGGTGGGTGGGGGTGGCGGGGCGGGGGGCGGCCGGTGGGGGTGGCGGGGCGGGGGCGGTCGGTGGGTGGGGCGGCGGGGCGGCGGGGCAGCCGGTGGGTGGGGGCGGCAGCCGGTGGGCGTCAGTGGGAGGGAAGGAGGGAGGCGGGGGTGGGCTTTGAGGCAGTGGGTGGGTAGGGGTGGCGGGGCGAGGGGCGGCTGGTGGGTGGGGGCGGCGGGCGGCGGGGCAGCCGGTAGGTGGGGGCGGCGGGGCGGCGGGGAGAGGGAGGGGGAGGGATGAGGGAGTGAGGGAGAGAGGGAGAGGACAAAGGGGTGGGGGACGGCGCCGTTATTATGGCGTCTCCTTTGCCGTCTGCCAGCCTGCCTTTGCCGTCTGCTGGCAGACGGCAAAGAACTGACCTAAGCGGCGCCAGCTTGCCTTTGCCCTTTGTCGTTCGCCAGCTGCCCTTTGCCGTGAGCCGTTTCTTTGCCGTCTGCCCTGCTGGCCCTTTGCCGTCAGCTGGCTAACGGCAAAGAATCGGCCTACGGCAAATTCATTCTTTGCCGTCAGCTTACCCTTTTCCGTCAGCTTTATGCCAGCATACGGCAATGACTTTCTTCGTCGTCCGCCTGCTGACGGCAAAATCCCTGATTCCAGTAGTGCCTATGGGTTGCTAGTAGTGTTGATTACTCCTTATAGTTGATGCTAGTTGGTTTACTTGGTGAAAGATCATATGTTCAGATCCTTAATGATAATTAATACTCCTCTGATTATGAACATGAATATGCTTTGTGACTAGTTACGTTTGTTCCTGAGGACATAGGATAAGTCTTGTTATAAGTAATCATGTGAATTTGGTATTCGTTCGATATTTTGATGAGATGTATGTTGTCTCTCCTCTAGTGGTGTTATGTGAACGTCGACTACATGACACTTCACCATTATTTGGGCCTAGAGGAAGGCATTGGGAAGTAATAAGTAGATAATGGGTTGCTAGAGTGACAGAAGCTTAAACCCTAGTTTATGCGTTGCTTCGTAAGGGGCTGATTTGGATCCATAAGTTTCATGCTATGGTTAGATTTATCTTAATTCTTCTTTCATAAGTGCGGATGCTTGCAAGAGAGGTTAATCATAAGTGGGAGGCTTGTCCAAGTAAGGGCAGCACCCAAGCACCGGTCCACCCACATATCAAATTATCAAAGTAACGAACGCGAATCATATGAGCATGATGAAAACTAGCTTGACAGATATTCCCATGTGTCCTCGGGAGCGCTTTGCTTTATATAAGAGTTTGTCCAGGCTTGTCCTTTGCTATAAAAAGGATTGGGCCACCTTGCTGCACCTTTGCTACATTTGTTACTTGCTATCCGTTACGAATTATCTTATCACAAAACTATGTGTTACCGATAATTTCAGTGCTTGCAGAGAATACCTTATTGAAAACCGCTTGGCATTTCCTTCTGCTCCTCGTTGGGTTCGACACTCTTACTTATCAAAAGGACTACGATAGATCCCCTATACTTGTGGGTCATCAATAATCAACACAACTAGTAACCCACAGGTACCAATCTGAGGTTTTGAGACAAACATTGAATACAAGAGATGAACTAGGGTTGGAGATGAGATGGTGCTGGTGAAGATGTTGATGAGGGTTGATACTCCCATGAAGGAGGAAGCGTTGATGATGACGATGGCTTCGATCTCCCCCTCCCGGAGTGGAATTTCGTCGGCAGAATCTCACTGCCAGAGTACAAAAAGGCCTCTGCCCAGGTTTCCGCCTCGAGACGGTGGTGCTTCATCCCGAAAGGTTGCTTACAATTTTTTCTAGGTTAAAACACACCCTATAGGAGAAGAGGGACATCGGGAGGCCACCAGGGGCCCCACAGGCCATCAGGGCGCGGCCTAGGGGGGCGCCCTGTTGACTTGTGGCCAGCTGGTGGCCCCCCTCTTGTATATTTTGGGCCTAGAAATTCTTAAATATTCAATAAAAATTCTCCGTGAAGTTTCAGGTCATTTGGAGTCTGGTGATTTTTCTGCCTTTTCCTCGGTTTTCAGTCCAAAATTCCAGTCTTCAGATATTCCCCTGTTTGTGATGTACCTTGCATATTCAGAGAGAAAGATCATCAGAATTGTATGATAATAGGAAATAATGGAAAAGAATAACATAAATATGAATAATAAATCATGGCACAAAATGGACGTATCAACTCCCCCAAGCTTAGACCTCGCTTGTCCTCAAGCGAAAGCCGAGCTCGAGAATAATGACCACATAATTTGAGAGAGAGAGGTGTCGATAAAAACAGAATACGAACATGAGAGCATCATGAATATCATTATAGAAGCAAACATTTCATCATATAACTTCTCATAAACAAGTAAAGATCTATTCACAATTATCGAAGTATGAAGCATAAGCCTTATTGACAACCAACAAACTGGGCTTTTAGTCATGGAGATAATCATAATTCATCATATTCAAGAGAAGAGTCTATATAAGAGCTTTCATTCTAGCAAATCCACATACTCAACTATCACTTAACCATCTATGATTGTTGACACTCGTTGCATATTTTTGGACCTAATGTTTTTGTCGGACACATAGGAAGATAGGGCCTTTATTTGCCACCCAACTCACCGACCCCAAGGATAATGTCAACAATAATGAATCATGGTTTCTTACATTCAACTGGATATATATATCTGGATCTTTCATCAACACGTGATGCTTGCCAACTAAGAGAGTTTATAAATTTAATCAAGGGAAGGGGTTAATGACTCTTGTGTGAAAGTTAAATCTTCATGAAAGTAAAAGATAGGTCCTTCGCAGAGGGAAGCAGAGGTTGTCATGCGCTTTTATTTGTTTAGATGTGCAATCTCTTAATGCAAAGGAATGTCTGATAGTGAACTTTATTATGCACTCCGTCGCTTTTATTTCTTCGTCGTCACAAGATCGTACAAAGCTTATTTTCCCTTTCAATAAAAGATCATACATGATTATAGGCAATTTTCATTGCTTGTGCACCGATGACAACTTACTTGAAGGATCTTATTCAATCCATAGGTAGGTATGGTGGACTCTCACGGAAAGAAACTAGGTTTAAGGGCTTATGGATGCACAGGTAGTATCTCTACTTGGTGCGGAAATTTTGGCTAGCAAAAGATCTAAAAGAAACATCACATGTTAAAGGATCCATGACTATATAACTTCTATGCAAATGTAAGCAATCATGACCATTAGGTTGTCTTCCATGTCCAACTTCAACACTTGATCATTATTTAATATTTGGTGAGGGTTCGCAATCATAGATGATGTCCAAGATAGTGTATTTGTATGTGGATCTTCTCTTCTCTATCACAGTCTTACATAGATTATAACAATGACTAAGGCTATGTTTGTTTTATTCACAACAATTTTCATCGCTCATACTTTCTTTTTATGTGAAGTCATTACTCCCCATGAGATAAGTACATGATCTTTCTATTTTTCCTACCATGCTATGATGATTGGTGCAAGAGAGTAATGCACACGGACTCAACTAACTTTATTATATAACTCTCACACTCGGTTACAAGGATAGATAGAACTCAAAGCAAAATACCAAGCAAAGCAAATCTTGAAAGTTCATTTCACTAAACCACGAAAAACTAAAAATCGAACTAAAATAGGTAATGATGGTAAAAGTGATGGTGATACGATACCAGGGCATCTCCCCCAAGATTGGAACAAGCCAAAGGGTGATGCCCATACCCATGTGCTCAAGCGTCCTCCTTGGGTGTTGGTGGTGGTGATGAAGTAGTGGTACCCTTCTTCTCCAGCTTACGCCTGAGGATGTAGTTTTCCTCTCATAAATCATCGTTTTCTTGCTCAAGATTCAAGATCTTTTTGCATAAAGCTTCCTTGCTTTCCTGTAGAATATGAGACGGGATAAGTTGGATCTTAGATTTGTTTACTCCCTTAGGGAGGCTTGACTTCTTGAATTCCACGTGTATATCTCCAGGTTGAGGTAGCGGATCTTCATCTTCATCCGAACTAGCATCTGGACCGGCATCTTCTGTCTCCTCCAGATCGGTATCTTCCTCCTCTTCCGTGGACCATAGGTAGGGGTAAATATCCCAAAAGATCTTTGGGTCTGCCACATAGTGGGAGACATAGCTCTCTCCATCCGAATCTTGAGACGATATATTCTCAACTCTACCAGAAAAATAGCTCAAAACAAGAACAAAGGAGAAACTTGCGATGCGGTGGTCAAAACATACGGGAGTATATATAATGATTTTTTTCTAGGTCAGAATACGTGTTCGGGAAGAAATCGGAGTCCGGGAGGCACACGAGGGCTCCACAAACCATCAGGGCGCACCCAGGGCGGGGCCGCGCCCTGTTGGCTTATGCCTCTCTTGTGGGTCCCCCTGACTCCTTTTTATTTTTGGAATTTTTCTAAAATACCAAAACCAACAGAAACTATTTTTTTGGAATTTTTGGAGTCGGTTTACTTCCCGTACCACATACCTACCAGTTTTTCAGGTTTCTGGAGTGTTCCGGAAGACCTCCCATATGTGTTCTTCCGGTGTTATAACTTGAATGACATTAGTTTCCTCTTTAATGGGTGTACCTGAAATATACTGCTTGATCATTTGCCCATTCACCACTCTCGGGTTTTGGCCTTCGAAGTTATTAATTTTATAGCACCGTAGCGATAGACCTCCTCGACAACATATGGACCTTCCCATTTGGATAAGAGTTTTCCTGCAAAAATTTAGAAACGAGAATTGTACAAAAGCACAAGGTCTCCTACATTGAATTCCCATTTTTGAATCCTTTTGTCATGCCATCTTTTAACCTTTTCTTTAAACAATTTAGAATTTTCATAGGCTTGTGTCCTCCATTCATCTAATGAGCTTATATCAAATAACCTCTTCTCTCTGGCAAGCTTAAAGTCATAATTAAGTTCTTTAATTGCCCAATAAACCTTATGTTCTAACTCAAGAGGTAAATGGCAAGCTTTCCCATACACCATTTTATATGGGGACATCCCCATGGGGTTCTTATAAGCAGTTCTATAAGCCCATAAAGCATCATCTAGTTTCTTGGAACAATTCTTCCTGGATCTATTGACAGTCTTTTGCAAGATTTATTTTATTTCTCGATTGCACAATTAAACTTGGCCACTAGATTGAGGATGATAAGGTGATGCGATTCTATTGTTAAAATCATATTTAGCTAGAAGTTTACGGAAAGCACCATGAGTAAAATGTGAACCACCATCAGTCATTAAGTATCTAGGGACTCCAAACCTCAGAAAAATAATCTCCTTAAGCATTTTAATAGAAGTGTTATGATCAGCACTACTAGTTGGAATAGCCTCTACCCACTTAGTAACGTAATCAACAGCAACTAAAATATGAGTATATCCATTTGAGGAGGGAAAAGGTCCCGTGAAGTCAAAACCCCAAACATCAAATGGTTCAATGGCAAGTGAATAGTTCATAGGCATTTCCTGACGTTTACCAATGTTACGAACTCTTTGACATTCATTACATGAAAGGACATACTTACGAGCATCTTTGAAAAGAGTAGGCCAATAAAACCAGATAGTAATACCTTGTGTGCAGTTCCGTCGCTAGCATGATGTCCTCCGTAAGCCTCAGAGTGACACTTACGTAGGATCTGTCCCTGTTCATGCTCAGGTACACAATGTCTAATAACACCATCTACTCCTTCTTTATAAAGATGTGGGTCATCCCAAAAGTAATGTTGTAAATCATAAAGTAATTTCTTGTTTTGTTGGTAGGTGAAGTTAGGTGGTATATATTTAGCGACAATATAGTTAGCATAATCAGCATACCAAGGAGTACTATGTGAAGTATTTATAGAAGCAAGTTGTTCATCCGGAAAATTATCATCAATAGGTAGTGGGTCATCAAGAACATTTTCCATTCTAAACAAGTTATCTGCTACCGGGTTTACAACTCCCTTCCTATCTACGTATGCAAGTCAAACTCTTGAAGTAAAAGTACCCACCTAATAAGTCTAGGTTTAGCATCTTTTTTCCATAAGGTATTTAATAGCAGTATGATCAATATGAATAGTTACTTTGGAATCAACAATATAAGCTCTAAACTTATCACATGCAAAGACAACTGCTAAAAATTACTTTTCAGTAGTGGCATAATTTCTTTGGGCAGCGTCTAGAGTTTTACTAGCATAATGAATAACATAATCACTAGCATCACACATAATTTTAAATGGTAAGTTCCAATCAGGTGGTTGAAAAATGGGTGCAGAAATCAAAGCTTTCTTATGTATTTCAATAGCTTCTACACAATCATCATCAAAAACAAAAGGAATGTCTTTTTGAAGAATATTAGTTAACGGTCAAGAAATCTTTGAGAAATCTTTGATGAAACGCCTATACAAACTAGCATGACCAAGGAAACTTCTTATACCTTAGATATCTTTTGGGCATGGCATTTTCTCAATTGCATCAACTTTAGCTTTGTCCACTTCAATACCTCGTTAATTTTTTTATGCCCAAGCACTATGCCTTCATTCACCATAAAATGGCAATTTTCCCAATTCAAGAGAAGATTAGTTTCTTCACATCTCTGCAAAACTCGATCAATGTTGCTCAAGCAATCATCAAAAGAAATCCCTTCAACGGAAAACTCATCCATGAATACCTCAACAATCTTTTCACAAAAGTCAGAGAATATAGCAGTCATACATCTTTGAAAGGTAGCAGGTGCATTGCATAAACCAAAAGTCATACACCTATAAGCATAAGTTCTAAAAGGGCAAGTAAAGGTAGTTCTCTCTTGATCCTCTTTTGACCCGGGTATTTGAGAAAAACCGGAATATCCATCTAGAAAACAAAAGTGTGTGTGCTTAGATAATGTTTCTAGCATTTGATCGATAAAAGGTAAAGTGTAGTGATCTTTCCTAGTAGCTTTATTTAATTTCCTGAAATCAATCACCATCCCATAACCAGTTACAATTCTTTGTGGAATAAGCTCATTTTTTTCATTAGGTACAACAGTTATACCACCTTTCTTTGGGACACAATGAACAGGACTTACTCATCTACTATCAGCAATAGGATAAATTATACCTGCCTCCAGAAGCTTGCGTATTTCAGTTCTTACTACTTCCTTCATCTTAGGATTTAAGCGGCGTTGATGATCAACATAGGTTTAGCATCTGGTTCCATATTAATTGTTTGCTGACATAGAGTGGGGCTCATGCCCTTAAGATCATCAAGAGTATATCCAATAGCAGCCCGGTGCTTCCTCAGAGTTTTAAGTAATCTCTTTTCTTCATGCTCTGAAAGGTTAGCACTTATAATAACATGATATATCTTCTTTTCATCAAGGTAAGCATGTTTCAAAGTATCGGCTAAAGTCTTTAGCTCAAACACAGGATCTCCCTTGGGTGGAGGAGGGTCCCCTAAAATGTCAACTGGTAAGTTGTGTTTAAGAATAGGTGTTTGTTTAAGAAATGTGTCATCTATTTCATTTCTTTCATTCATATGCATATCATCTTCATGGTCTAGTAAATATTGTTTCAATGGATCAGTAGGAGGTACGACAATAGAACCAAGACCAATTATTTCATCCTTACTAGGTAATTCTTTCTCATGTGGATGTCCACCAAACTTGGAGAAATTAAATTCATGAGACACATCGCAAAGCATACTTTGACCTTCTCAGCAACACAATTAATTTTAGCATTAACGGTATTCAAGAAAGGTCTACCAAATATAATGGGACAAAAGTTATCTTGTTTTGAACCAAGTACTAAGAAATCAGTGGGGTACTTGAATTTTCCACACAAGACTTCAACATCTCTAACAATCCCAAGTGGTGTAATAGTGTCTCTGTTTGCAAGTTTAATAGTGAGATCAATCTCTTCAAGCTCAGATGGTGCTATGTCATTCATAATTTCTTGATATAAAGTAAAAGGGATAGCACTAACACTAGCACCAAGGTCACACAAACCATGATAACAATGATCTCCAATTTTAACTGAAACTACAGGCATGCCAACAACTGGTTTATTCTTATCCAGTCCACCCCGCGCGTTTCTAGCAGGTTTTGCAATTCTAGCAGCTTCACCACAGAAGTAAATAACTTGACCATCAATGTTATCAACAAGAAGATCTTTAACCATAGCAACTTTAGGCTCAACATTTATTTGTTCAGAAGGTGTAGGTGTCCTAACATGACTTTTATTAACCACAGTTGTAGCTTTAGCGTGTTACTTAATTCTAAAAGGGAATGGTGGCTTCTCAATGTAAGCAGTAGGGATAATTCGATCAACATGGCTAACAATTATTTCTTCCTTCTTAATTTTAATAGGTTTCTCTAATTGATTTTCAATGGGTGGATGGTATTTAAACCACTTCTCCTTAGGGAGATCAACATGAGTGGCAAATGATTCACAGAAAGAATCTACTATCTCAGAGTCAAGGCCATATTTATTACTAAACTTATAGAAAGCATCGGTTTTCGTAAAAGCCTTAACACAATCAAACATAAGCTTTATACCTGACTTTGTCGAGTTCCCAATCGTCAGAGTTGCATTATTTCTTTCCAGAAGATCCCGTTTGAATTCAATAGTCATATTCATAAAGGAACTAGTAGAAGAAGAATCGAGTAGTACTTGATCATCATGAGAAAGCAGAGCATGAAATTTTTGTATAATAGTTTTTCTTGAGAACTCATGGTTGGGGCAGGTGTGCATCATAGAATTAAGCCTCCCCCAAGCTTGAGCAATACATTCTCGTTCACGAGGCCAACAATTATAAATAAAATTCCGATCACGATGGACTAGATGCCTAGGATAAAACTTCTGATGAAATTCCAGCTTCAAGCGATTTTAGTCCCATGATCCAATATCGTCCAATAGCCTGTACCACATTAATGCTTTTCCCTCCAAAGATAAAGGGAAAACTTTCTTCTTAACTTAGTCTCCAGACAACCCTGCAAGCTGAAATAATCCACAAACTTCATCGACAAACATCAAATGATAATCAGGATGAGTCGTTCCATCATATGGATTAGATAACAGTTTTTCAAGCATACGCTAAGGGATCTCATAATAAATATTTTGTGGGTTCAGTAGGTTGAGGAACAATTTCCTCATCTTCAGTTCAAGGCGAAGATGCCCCGAACAAGCTACTCAAAGGGTGACTGTTCATAGCGACAAGCAATAGTAAATTTCAGCACGTAAAGAAAATGTTCCCTTACCAATTCCTCTTACCAAAGGCGCTTCACTCCCCGGCAACGGCGCCAGAAAAGAGTCTTGATGACTCAAAAGTATAGGGGATCAATCGTAGTCCTTTCGATAAGTAGGAGTGTCAAACCAAACGAGGAGCAGAAGGAAATGACAAGCGGTTTTCACCAAGGTATTCTCTGTAAGTGCTGTAAGTAACAATGAGAGATAGTTTTGTAGCAAGATAATTCGTAAGAAGTAACGAGTGAAAATAGTAAAAAAGGTGGAGCAAGGTAGCCCAATCCTTTTTATAGCAAAGGATAGGCCTAGAAGTACTCTTATTAAGAAAGCGCTCCTGAGGACACATGGGAATTTCTGTCTAGTCATGTTCATCATTTTAAGTTTATTTGCGTTCGCTACTTTCATAATTTGATATGTGGGTGGACCGGTGCTAAGGTGTTGTTCTTACTTGAACTAACAACCTACTTATGATTACCCCCTCTCGCAAGCATCCGCAACTATGAAATAAGAATTAAGATAAATCTAACCATAGCATGAAACATGTGGATCGAAATCAGCCACTTACGAAGCAACGCATAAACTGGGGTTCAAGCTTCTGTCACTCTAGCAACCCATCATCTACTTGTTACTATACAATGAATTCCCTTAGGCCCATAACATGGTGAAGTGTCATGTAGTCGATGTTCACATGACATCACTAAGAGAAGTAACAACATACATATCATCAAAATATCGAACGAATACCAACTTCACATGATTACTTATAACAAGACTTCTCCCATGTCCTCAGGAACAATAGTAACTACTGATGGTGTCCTGGACTAGGGGGTACTCACCACGTCATCTCCCGACCAGTGGGTCGGGCCGAGGACCCCCAGGAAGGTTTACTAATGGGCCACTTTGGGCAGCCCATGATGCATACAAGGGAGATTCCACAACACTTGGCGCACAAGACAAGGACTCCTCTAAACCCTAGGCCAACGGTGCATTATATAAACCGAGGCCAGGCTAGTCAATAGACAATCTCATATTCATTACTACAATCTCGTGGTAGATAACTGTACTATGTACTATCCCCCATATGAATACAATCAAAAGTAGGACGTAGGGTATTATCTCCTCGATAGAGCCCGAACCTGGGCAAAATCCTGTGTCCATGTTACCATCACTCCAAGATGCCTAGCTTAGGACCCCTACTACGAGATATGCCAGATTCAGAACCGACATTGGTGCTTTCATTGAGAGCCTGCTGGGTAGTCGCCGCGGTGCGATGGGAATTTAGATCGGCTCCATCGCGATCTACGCGTCGGAACCGAGCTACATCGTCAACGTCGGCATCTTCGTCGCCGGCTTGACTGGTCACCTCGGCTAGGCCGAGGACTATGCGCCACGTCGGATCATCTAGATCGGACGGGTGTCTTCATCAACATTAACTCCAATCTCAACCAAGATCATGGAAGAATCCTCCATGGTGCTCGGGGGCTCAACGTCAACAATGCCCCGCGCAACCATACACTTTTTCTGGACAGCGGGTTTGTGCTCGCCGCCAACGCCTCCTCAAACGTCGTTTTGAAGAATCCTTTGGTGGAACTGTGCGGAATTGAGTCTACAATGACCCCGTAAAATTTCGTCGTATTCCGATGGAGGAATCTTCGGCGATCTATGAAATACCGGAGCCCTGTCAAATCTGGACGTGAATCTGGATGAGTTTAGGGAGAGGAGTACTGAGCCCAACTCGGACATCCTTTGGAAGATCCAACCATTGATCGACTGCGGAATTCCATTGTTGATCACCCCTCAAAATTTCAGCTCGATCCGACCGTCCAAACTCTGGGAAACGTCCATCACGCCGACCTGCTTCGACACGTCGGCTCGCATGGGGGCTCTAGCGTCACCTTACCGACCTGCTCCGTCACCTCGGCTAGACCGGGGGCTTCGTCGTCTCTTCATCAACATGCTCCAGGGATTTTGGCGTCACCAGCCGACCAGCTTCGTCATGTTAGCTGAACCGGGGACTTTGCCTAGCCACATCGACCATGCAGCGTCACCACTTCGTCAAACGGAGCTCTTTGCTCAGGCACCTCGGCACCCAGGCCATATTCCTTTAATTATTTGCTTCACTTAAATTAACTAAGTAGAAGAATTTTTTTTAATATATTATTACCTTTAGTTGTTATTACTCTTGGCTTGCACTATGTTGTGTGCACAGGTAATCGACTTCGGCTGTGTCACGTGGTCACCTTGGCGTGACTACATCGTTGTCCCGCCTCCATCAACCAAATTGTGTCGTCGACTTGGTTGACTGATGTGGGGGCTTCACCGTCACCCTGCCGAACTACTCCGTCTCCTCGGCTGGACCGGGGGTTTCTCCTCGGCCCTTCGGAAGTGTTGTGTTGTCACTTCATCAAACCGAGCTCTTCGTCGGCTACCTCATGACCGGCTTGGGGGCTGGGACCTTGTCCCGCTACAAGCTCGGCACACGTCACACCGATCACATTAACCAGCTAAGTCATTCTCATGCTCAACCTTTTTTCAATCTTTAATTCATGTGTGGTTCTACCTAGCATTATACCTGTGTTAAAAAAAGTTGCTTGTTAAAAACTTAGCTTGTTAATAGCGTTGTTTGTTAAAAACACTTATTTTTCCCATGTTAACTGGGGGCTCTTTAATTTGTATGAGACGTTTTATAATAAATGTGTTTTCTTCTTGGTCGTTGCAAAGTCTTTTTCTACTAGTCCTTTTTTCGACACTAGTGTGTGGTCAATAGCCTGATAGCTTGGTTTCTTTCTAAAGCCGCGCGAGTTTAGTTCGCTAATCAGGCCTCGGAGAAACACTCCGCCTTCGGGATATGGAGGTTGAGGCCAAAGGCTGACCCGCTTGGAGTCCGGAGATCGGATGTATCATGTTAAAGCATGACCGGAGCACGTATTAATTTTAAGACCAATTTTGGATCGGCACCAAAAAACTTGATTTAGTTCGGACGTCGAAGTTTTTACATAAGTTTTTTTGCTTTTCGGGCTTATGGCACTTTTAAGCTATTTGTATGTTTTTCTTTTAGGAGGCGGGACATCCTCGTGACCGAGGTGCCCTGCATAATAATTTAGCTCGGGAGTTCTTTTCCGACCCACAACTCGGTATCTTTCCTTCCGACTTACACCTCGGCGTTTGCAAAATGCATATGACATCTAGAGTAGTTCCCGAGGAGATTCGATCCTCAGGTTGGTCGGCCGCACCCAACCTGAGTCTCGGGGGATGTTGTGTGTCTCCAGCATAGCTCTCGTAGTACAACGTCGGATGCCTTTAAAGTATCGGCAATATCAATGAGGGACTCCGACTTGAGCTGAACCCACCAAAAGCCAAGGTACTCCGAGCAGTCCTCGGCAAAACGTTCTCGGATATTGCTTTATATACATCAGTTTCGAATTGTGTCTTCGGTCAATAGTTGGGTTGCCCTGCTCCTATGATTGTACCCTACATTCCGCTTTGTTCGGCTAGGTGTGCAATGGGAGAACCACTGCGATTGTACTTCCAATTTAACTGGTGAAGTACCTAAGTGGAGAAAGCCGAAAACTGACTGTCACAATGAGCGCAAACTGGTCAGCGACCCGATGACTCTGTCAAACTATAGACCGATAGAGGTTACCCCATGGGCCTTCCATAAAATTGGCCGAAGTGTTCATGGCTTGACCTCGGCTAATACCGAACACTAACCGGGGGCTAGTAACTCGCATCCCAAACTTTAAGCTCCAATGACTAAATGAAAGTTATAAAGCCTAGATATCTGATTGCCTCGTTTCCGCTAACACAACCGCCTCCGGGCACCGAGACGTCGGCTAAGGGTTGTCTTGTTACTGCGGAAACACCCTGCGTAGCATCTACAAAGGGGTAGAAGCCGACGATGGGCCACTCTCAAAAGATAAACGGTCACAAAGGAGTCAAAATAGCATATAGCATAAAAGCATTTGTATTCAATATATGAGTGCTGCCTTCCATAATCATCGTTATAAAGCCATAAATATGCATCAATTTGTCTTAAGATTTTGACCAAGCTGGGTTGCCTTGCTCCGATGCTTATCCTCTATGTTCGGCTAGGGGGTAAAGGGAGCACCTCTGCGATTGTTACTTCCGGGTCATCCGTGTTAGTACCTCAGACTGGGTGAAGCCGAAAGCTAGCCATCTTAAGAATATAATTGGTCAGCAATGACGGAAGTGAAAATTTAGGTTCACTAAGGACCACAGAGTTCGGAAACTCTCCCCGAAGTAAATCCTCAATATTTTCCTCCCACATTGATCGGAGTTGAGGCTTCACGATCATGGTCAACATGATAGCCTGGGAAAAGGAACTTATAAAGGAACCATTTTTCCCAGAAGATGTTTCTTACGTTAAATAGTAATATAACATATCTCTCCGCATACCTTTGTTTATAAAACCATATGGCCGGATTGCCTTGTTTGCCGTAAATCTTTGCCCTCATACAGGCTTTATAAAGTAGGACAAACACTCCTCGGCTACTGGCCGAGGAGGTTGAAGCCGATGGTCGGTCAACAAAGTCTTGTACAATGCGGATCCGAGCATTAATGATGTAAAGTACTTGGATACATAGAATCATTACACATAAATTGTGTCAAACGTAACAAAGTTTGTGTCACATAAATATCTATCCTTAATTCGAGCACCCGTGCCCAAATTAAGGCTCGGGGGCTACTGCACTGCCTATTCAATGCAGCAAATTCAAAGTGCAAAACTGTTTCCATAGAGAATCGATCCTCGGGTTGGTCAGCCGCACCCAACCTGAGTCTGGGAAACTAGGCGCACCGCGTTTCTGTTCCTAAGTATGCTGCCGAGCAAGGACTTGATCCTTAGGCCAATTTTGCAAATCGACCTAAGTCTCAGGGGCTACTGGGATTAGTGGTTTTCTTTTGTCCTTCAGGTGCATCATGGGTTTTAGACCGACACACACCTTGCGGGCTTCTGGCTATATATCTCGGCAGAGAATAAATTGCACCAATCGAAAATATCCACAAAAAATCAGCCTACGGTTGGGGTGGTGCACCATCTCGGAAGCAGTCCGGCATAAAGCTCGGGCGCAAGTGGCTGGCTCCATAGAGGGCATTTCCGGCATTAAGCTCGGCTGAATTCCTTCATTTTTTAAAATACCGAGGTAATTTATGAGACCTCGGACGCTGATCATCGTTAGAGCTCGAATGCAGTCCGGTGTTGGAGCTCAGAAGCAGTCCGACATAAAGCTCGGATGCGAATGGATGGCTCCATAAAATTCTATTCCAGCATTTAAGCTTGGATTGACTCCTTCAAATTTTCAGAGACCGAGGTAATCTATGACACCTCGGATGCCGACCAGCGTTGGAGCTCGGACGCAGACCGGCGTTGGAGCTCGGCTGCAAAACGATACCTCGAATGCAGTTCGGCGTTGGAGCTCGGACGCAAGAGGACACCGCCACACGGGAAGCACTTAAAACCCGAGATGTGGCATAAAAATAACAAGGCATTGATAATGGCCGAGAACTTAAAGGGGCTCCTCGGATGCCCGACGTGTGAACTCTTCAGACACACCTCGGCGATCCTCAAGATCGGAGATGGGAAGATTTATTGAACCAGTTTTCAAGACCGACGGCTGAAGATGAAGAACAGTTCGGAAGAACCGAGGAGCGTCCCCAACTTGAAGACTGGTTCAGGGGGCTACTGATGGTGTCCTGGACTAGGGGGTACTCACCACGTCGTCTCCCGACCAGTGGGTCGGGCCGAGGACCCCTAGGAAGGTTTACTAATGGGCCACTTCGGGCAGCCCATGATGCATGCAAGGGAGATTCCACAACACTTGGCGCACATTACAAGGACTCCTCTAAACCCTAGGCCAACGGTGCATTATATAAACCGATGCCAGGTTAGTCAATAGAAAATCTCATATTCATTACTAAAATCTCATGGTAGATAACTGTACTATGTACTATCCCCCATATGAATACAATCAAAAGAAGGACGTAGGGTATTATCTCCTCGAGAGAGCCCGAACCTGGGTAAAATCATGTGTCCATGTTACCATCGCTCCAAGACTCCTAGCTTAGGACCCCTACTACGAGATATGCCGGATTCAGAACCGACAACTACTCACACCTTATCCACATGTTCAAGATCAGAGGTATAATAATAATGATTAAGGATCTGAACATAATATCTTCCACCAAGTAATCCGACAAGCATCAACTACAAGATGTAATCAACACAACTAGGAACCCACATGTACCAATCTGAGGTTTTGAGAGAAAGATTGAATACAAGAGATGAACTAGGGTTGGAGATGAGATGGTGCTGGTGAAGATGTTGATGAGGATTGGTCTTCCCATGAAGGAGGAAGTGTTGGTGATGGCGATGGCTTCGATCTCCCCCTCCCGGAGAGGAATTTCCCCGGCAGAATCTGACTGTCGGAGTACAAAAGGGCCTCTGCCTAGGTTTCCGCCTCGAGACGGTGGTGCTTCATCCCAAAAGGTTACTTATAATTTTTTACAATAAAACACACCCTATAGGAGAATAGGGACGTCGGGAGGCCAGCAGGGGCCCCACAAGCCATCAGGGCGCGGCCTGGGGGCCGCCCTGTTGGCTTGTGGCCAGCTGGTGGCCCCCCTCTGGTATATTTTTGGCCCAGAAAATCTTAAATATTGAATAAAAATTCTTCGTGAAGTTTCAAGTCATTTGGAGTGTGGTGATTTTTCTGCCTTTTCCTCAGTTTTCAGTCCAAAATTCCAGTTTTCAGATATTTCCCTCTTTGTGATGTACCTTGCATATTCAGAGAGAAAGAGCATAAGAATTGTATGATAATAGGGAATAATGGACAAGAATAACATAATGAATAAGAAATCATGATGCAGAATGGATGTATCATTCATGCATCAGTAATGCTTATTTCCGTCAGACTCCCTATGTGCTTGCAGCTGACTATGCATCAAAAGGGGTGCGCGCTCGCGGTCTCCCCCATGTCTATCACGCGAGCGGGGGGTGGGCATGGTGTCTGTGCTCGGTTTAGTCTCTACAGCACTGCAAAACCCAAGCGATTGAGCTCTGCCTCCCGGGTCTACTCCCGTGTACATCACCTCACCAGGTCCATGGTGCCCACATCTCCTCGCGTGACACCCAAAGGCGACCCAACAAGCGAGCCCTGTTGCATTACTTGGCAATTTCCCTAGTCCAGGACATTGGAGGCCTCAGGAGCCCCCCTCGAGCAGAACAGAAGGCTTCACGAGGGACCGCGCCTCACGAGCCTCTCCCCACGGAGGACTCACTCCAAGCCGCACGCCTTGAAGAAACTAAGTCTAGACACACCCATCGGGCTTCCTTCCTCTTGTTCCCTCTCGAGGCGTCCCGATTTCTTTGGCACGAGCAGTCTACGAGTCAAGGGAGGACCCTGAGCGTCATGCCTCAGGGTCTCCTACTAGCCCTAAGAGCCCTACACCCTCTGTCTTTGCTGAGCCCTCGCTCTAGGCATACCAGCGACGGTGTAGCCCGCCTTGGGGGCTGGGTCCCAACGACGCAGGACACAAAGGCAATGTAAAAAGAAGAAGGGGGCCTCAGAGGAAAAACAGAAGCGCATTAAACACATCAAGCATAAAGTACTTAAAAGCAAAAGTGCCCTAGAAATGTCTTTACGCCCCCACGGGGCCGATGATTCACGATGCAACAGGAAAAGAAAGATGAAATCTCAAGCGGAGCAGGCGCCGTCATCATCGTCGTCGCTGAGGAACTCCGGGGCAAGGCTGCCACCTTCTTTGGAGGGCTCGGCCTACGTAAACCGCTTGATCAGGGAGTCAACGTGCTCACGCACCTCATCCCTGAGCGGGCCCTAGAGCTCCGTAGACACTGGCTCCACCACGCGGGAAAAGTCGAAGGCACGGTCGTGGCGGCAAAGGTTGGAGAAGATACGCGTTGCCGTGCAGTCCAAGAGGTCGCAGGCACCTCCCTCTATGGCTTCATCCACCTTGAAGACTCCCGACTCCAGCACCTCCACCACCTTAGTGAAGAAGTCGAGGTAGCCCCTGTCATAGTTCATGCGGGGCAGCTTCAGGACGTCCTCTACAAAGTGGCTGAGCGCGCCGTTGGCGCATATGGCAAGGCCCAAAAACAGCTTGGCACGTGGCGCTTGCATCGTGTGCTCCTGCACTTGGTCGTCCTTGGCATTCTTCACGGCGTCAGCGGCTTCGCCAACCTGTGCCTGGAGGGACGCCAACTCCGCCTCTGTTGGATTTCGGGCTCCGCAAAACCGTCAAGGTTCGAACACAGGGGCGTGTGCGAAGCTTCCCTGCGGCCTCGCCCTACTCTGCTCACTACACGATGGTTACTACGGCGAACTCGCACGATGACGAGGAAGAAGATGAACACGGTGGTTTACCCAGGTTCGGGCCGCTGCGAAGCGTAATACCCTACTCCTGCTTTGGTGGATTGCCTCTCGGGAAGGTGTGGTGGATGAACTAGTACAGTGGTTTCGAGCCTCGCGAGGGCGCTCGAGTGGTGTTCTTGGCTCTCTGCCTTGTCTTGTGTTGGTGTCCTACTCCACGGTGCAACCTAGCCTCTATATATAGCAGCGGCCCGGGTCCTCTTCCCTTATCGCAATGGCGGGAAGGTATCCCACAATGGCCAAATTCGAAGGGGGACAGGAGTACATCCCCGCCCTGTCCAAAGGTGGTCTTCGCCTGCAAAGTAGCTGTCGATGATGCAGAGGTGGGCTCGGCGATGACATCCGTCCTACGGGGCTCGTGGTCGTGGTCTCGTTGCACCAGAATGGAAACCTTTGGGGGATGCTTTGGGAACCCGAGTACGTCCTTGCTCCCTTTGCACCAAAGGGGAACTGCCCCGCCTGGCGCGCTAGCGCCCGCCTGTCCTTCCTTGCGTCATCTTTGACTCCTGAGGCCGGTTTCTGCATAGAGATCTCCGCCGCTCCTGAGGGGGCCTGTGGAGGCCCACTCCTTGCTGGTCTTGGTGCCGCCTCCCTCGCGAGGCTAGGGTCCTCGCGAGGGCCTTGCCTTGTGTGGAGTCGCGCCAGGTCGTGTTTGGCTGACGAGGTGGGCCATGCCCTAGGCCGCAGGCAAGCAGGTCTGGGTACCCCCCGGTCCCAGAACACCGACAGTAGCCCCCGGGCCCAAGGCGCGCTCGAGCTGGCTTCCGGGCGAAGCCTTGAGGTCGGCCCGAGGCGCCGCGGGCCCCAAACGCCTGCGGGCCAGGCTGGCGCGCGTCGTCCGGTTGATGTCGGGCGTGCAACGTTTCTACGGCCACCGTCCGAGTCGACAAAAGCCTGACTTCCAGCGCCGAGCCATTACTACTTTCCTCTTCTGCGCTCCTGCTCTTACTCCCAGATCCCCGGCCTTAGCAGAGACCTCTCCAGATCCGGCGCCGCTCCGTCCTCCTCCTTGCCGCGTCGGCCTCGCGATCGTCCTAATGGCTCCCACCGGCAAGCCGAAGCCAGAGGCCCAGAGCTCAGCCTCCACCTCCATCTCACCGGCGCTTTCGGAGTCCACCATTGCCAAGGCCGGAGACCTCGTCCCGGTGCTCCCGTCGACGGCGGACGAGACCAACGAGTGTGGGCTGACCTTGATATGGGGTGGCTCCTCAGAGAAGCGGCCCTCGTCTAGGTCGGTCTATCCTTTCTTCCTTCATAGCGTCTTCGCCGGGCTCATCCCGCCTTTCTCTGCGTTCTTCACCGCCATCCTTGACCACTACGGGATTCAAGCCCTTCATCTCCAGCCCAACTCCATCCTGCTCTTGTCCGTCTTCGCCTTCTACTGTGAGGCTTTCGTGGGCGTGAAGCCTTCGGTGGCCCTCTTCCGACATTTCTTCAGCTTGCGCGTGCACGACGGCGCTCAGTGGTCAGCGTGCGTCTCCTTCGTCGCGGTCCAGAGCGGTAACATGCTCTTAAAGGCTAGGAAGAAGGTGGAGAACTTCAGGCACCGCTGGGTCTTCATGGATCTCAAGAATTCCAACCCCCGCATGGATCTGCCGAAGGGGTTGCTGGAGAAGACCCCCGCGTGGAGCTCCGCGAAGCTTTCCGACCCCCGGGCTAAGCCCGTCCTGGAGCGGATTTCTCGCGATATCAGTGCCAGGAAGCTGACTGGGGGGATGATAGTGAAGGAGTTCTTGACGGAGCACCTGGCGCCCCTCCAGTCTCATTCCAGGCCCCTGTGGGGTTATCAAGGCAGCGGCGACAACCTCAGGCTTCGGTTCGCTCGCATAACCCCCGAGGAATTGAACAGGGCTGTGACAATCATGCTCAACGGCGACCCCGGTGATCTCCCCGACGCCTACGCCCCGCTTTACTGCCGCGACGACAGAGCCGATTTGGTCGCCAAGATGCCTGTCTTCGACGAACTGGGGCTCTCCCCAGCTGAGGGCCTTGGCTCCCCGGTGATGGTGTCCTCCGGTGACACCATGGGAGGGGAGGATTCGGAGAAGACAGCAGACGATGACCTGGCGGGGGCGTCTCCCCCGTCGCAGAGCATGCTCTTGTGTGATCTTGAGGACGACGACGATGTTGGTGAAGCTTCTGCTGCAGGCTCTCCGCATCCCGCCAAGGTCCTCAGGGGGCTGGGACCGGCCCCCCGTGCCACACGGTCCGCCTGCCTGGCGACTCCTAGGAAGCGCGGAGCAGAGTCTCCTCCGGCGTGCCTTGCCTCTGCCGGCAAGGCGGTTGAGGTGCCGGCCTTGTTCCCGCCCGGGTCGCAACCTGCGGGCAAGGCGGACGAGGCCGGGGCCATGGCGGTCCCTCCAGCGGCCGCCCTTGCGGACAGTGCCCCTGCTCCCCGGCGTGGTGGTGCCCTCACCGAGAAAGGTGAGGGCGCCCCCGTCGTCGCCGAAGCGGAGAGGTAGAGGAAGTGGGTCGACGTTGATGAGTAAGTAATCCGGCTCGACCTTGGTCGCCTGCTGGTAGCTTGAGTATTGATGATTTTCCTTTGCTTGGTAACTAGGAACGCCGCCGCGCTGAAGATGAGGAAGAAGAAGGCGGACATCAAGCCGAAGGCACCTTCCGATGCACCGCCCGCTCCTGTCGTGCCACCGTCGCCTGACGTGGCGCCTGCGGGCGAGGGGGTGGAGGCTCGCGAGGCAGCCCTCCTGGTCACCACCGCGGAGCCCCCTGAGCCCCCAATGCCTGTTGGCGTGGTCGCTCCTGCCCTTGAGAGCGCGTCGGTGCCCTGTCCGGAGGGCCAGCCCCAGAGGGCCGGCCGCCCGTCGATCCGTCTGCATCCGTCTTGCCCGTGGTCGCTGCGCAGCCTCCGGAGCCTCCTGCTCCTCGTGCTGCTATCTCCCGGGGGACGTCGTCTGTGACCGCGCAGGCGACTCCTCCGGAAGAGGCCTTGGTGCCTTCGTCGCGCGGCCTCGACGTCCTGGATGGGGCCTTCACCGCACTGGGTCAAGTTCGGGACGCCCTCGCGGGTACCGATGATCGCCTCGCGAGTGGGCGTCTGGGGCTCCTTTCCGGGTGGCTCCGGGCCGACGCCTCTGTCGTGGCGGTCTAGGGCCAGGCCGAGGCCGCCGTGGCAAAGAGCGAGAAGGAGGCCGCGTCAGCCAAGGCAGCCCTCGAGGCGGCGCTGACCGACGCGGCGTCTGCTGTAGGGCGTCGTGACGAGGCAGAGTCCCGCATGAAGATTCTTCAGGAAGAGAAGTCCGCGCTTGAGGAGCAACTGCGTCAGCAGGGAGAGGCCTTCAAGACCTGCAAGGCCCAGCTTGCCGATCGGGACTCCGAGCTGTCCCAGGCGACGGCCGACCGTGCCGCGGCGCGAGAGCGCCTGGACGCGCGGGAAAGGGAGGTTGCCCTGGAAAAGGCCCGGCTCGAAACCGCGGAAAAGGCTCTAGCTGAGGCCGAGGAGAAGAAGGCCGCGGAGCTCAGCGCCCTTCCCCCAGTCGAGCTCAGGCTTCGCCAAGCGCTCCACTCCCTCTGCCGAGAAGGGTTTACGGAACCCCTGGTGGCTCCGGAGAGCGGCTTCGCGGAGCTTGCTTCGAAGCTTGTCGAGGCGCTGGAGGGCGTCGTTGCCAAGGTGGAGGGAGTCTTGGAGAGCGAGTGCCGCGACCTCTTTTTTGAGGCCGCGACGCGCGTCTTCAGCCACCTTCACCTTCGCGAGCCAGGGTTCGACTTTGACTCCGTGATCCGCCCGGTCGCCCCCGGGGTCCGCAGTAGTGCTGCAGCGGCAGTGAAGGGCGCCGTGGAGGCGCTGGTGAAGAAGTTCACCCCCATCACCGTTCCTCCGCCTCCTGAAGCTGCAGGGGTTAGTGGTGAAGAAGACGACGCCAGCGATGTCGACGACGAGTTCCCCGCGGGCGGGACGAGTGGCGGCGGAGGCTCCTCCTAATTCCTCTTCCTTGTTTCCTTCCTGCAACGTTCATCGTGCCTCGCGGAGGCGTTAAACTTGTTTGTGTTCGCGAAAACTTTTAATGCTTGTAATAACTGTTGAATTGTGTGATTGCTCTCTTCGCCTTGTTTCCTTCTTGCTTGCTGTGATGCTCTGCGTCGGCAGGGCCCGGCCCCGCGCATACCTCAGCCGCCGTTGGGCCGTCTGGATCACCAAGGACGGTTCGAAGGAGTGAGGGGCTACGTGGCTAGTGAGGCTCCTGAGTCGCGATGTTCAGGAGTCCCCCTTGACGTACGAGCAGCCCACATGAAGGGAACATGGTGAAGATAGGGTTAACATGGAAATTTTGAACACCTTGCGCTCTGCGTCGGCAGGACCCGGCCCCGCGCATACCTCAGCCGCCGTTGGGCCGTCCGGATCACCGAGGACGGTTCCAAGGGGTGAGGGGCCACGTGGCCAGTGAGGCTCCTGAGTCGCGATGCTCAGGAGTCCCCCTTGACGTACGAGCTCTGGCATTCTCCTTAGGGGTTTGAGTGCTTCTGAGCTCTGCGTCGGCAGGGCCCGGCCCCGCGCATACCTCAGCCACCGTTGGGCCGTCCGGATCACCGAGGACGGTTCCAAGGGGTGAGGGGCTACGTGGCCAGTTAGGCTCCTGAGTCGCGATGCTCAGGAGTCCCCCTTGATGTACGAGCGGCTCCCATACCTTTCCTCGTTGGCTTCTCCTGAGAGGGGCGCGTGAAGACCAGGTTTGGCAGACCTGGGAAGGTGGCGTCTACCAGGGGTGGCCCGGTAGTAGCCCCCATGCAGCCCCCTCACGCGTACATCCCAGGGGAACGCAGCGAGACGGGGCCGCGAGGGGCCTTGCTGAGGCTGGATGTAGCCGCTGGGGCGCCCTCAGTTGTTTATCCCCAGCATGGAGCGAAGGGCTTCCACATTGTGTGGGCATAGTCATTGGTGGACCGTGTTGACCGCCAGCACGGGGCTGTGGCTTCCACCTTGCGTGGGCATAGCCATTGGAGGGTCATGTTGACCGCCAGCACAGAGCTGTGGCTTCCACATTGCGTGGGCATAGCCATTGGGGGGGCGTGTTGACCGCCAGCACGGAGCTGTGGCTTCCACATTGCGTGGGAAGGAACCCCTCTGCGTCCTCGGGGGGCTCCAGGCGTGTACAACCCCTTGAGTGCGTACGCGTGGCTGGCACGGTAGAACTGGGAGGTGTATCTGGGAGCTCGCGAGGGCGCTTTGGCCTCACGAGGTCCCTACCTCTAACAAGGTCCTGCAAATTTTGGAGAAGCCTGCACCGAATGTGCTCCCGAGGACCATCGCACGAAGGGGCCAAGCACCAGTGACCCCAGGAGGTGACGTGAGCGGGGCCGGCCCACTAGTCAAAGATCAGCCACTGGATTTAGCGACGCTGCAGGGATGTACCCGAGCACAGACGTCGTGCCCGGCCCTCTCATGGGGCGGTCGAAGGTAGTACCATTCGGTTACGGCGACATTCATGCCGGCAAAGTGCCGAGTGGGCAAAGTGAAACGTTAGGAAACAGATGATATGCATGAGACATTATTGAAATCTGCGTAAATGCGGCGGCCACAGGGGTACGCCCTGGTCGCCTGAGGATAATGCGGCCCGGTGGGCTCCTTCAAACGGAATGAACCAAAAAGTTACCTGGCACAGACCAACAAAAAGTCACCTGGCGGCCATGCCGCTGAAGAGTCGAAGCTGCCATCGTAGCCTGATCTTGTACCTCCACGAGCGCGGCCCTCACGGGCCCGTCGTCTCCCGGGGCTCGGGACCCATGCTTGGTCCGGGCATCTCCTCCAACTCCTCGCCGCGCCTCGCCAGGCAAGGTGCGAGCATGGCTCGGGAAAGGCGCTGGAACGTGACGCCAGCGTTTGCTAGGCCAAAGGGCATGCGGACGTAGTTGTGCGGGTAGACCCACCCGCGGTCGGCACGTCTTGGCCAAAAGTGGCCCTGGGACGCGGCCCTGTTGATTGCGAGCATGTTGACGCAGACGCGCGGCTGGTCGACTGGGCCGACGATGGTGGCTGCGATTGGTGGTGCAGGGCAGTTCCCGCCTCGCTCGGCCTGTGCCTCCTGAAGCTCCTCGATCGCTTTGATGACAAACTCTTGCGAGCTCGGCGCCTCGCGCCGTACCCCTGGCTCTGGTAGTCGCGCGCCAGGACGCGCCTTCAGGTTGTGCCCGAACGCCTCCCTTGTCTCACCGGTTAAGCCGGGGGCCTCCTGGATGGAAGCCCCCGAGCCCGACCCAAGGGGGGTGCCGAGCGCGCTTTCCTATGCGATGGAAGGTGGTGCCCCGTCCCTGGGTGCAGAGCTTGAGGCTCCGCCCTTGGAGGTCCCAGCCCCTTGGCGCTCCGCGGGGATGAGCGGTTTCTTCTTCTTGCGTGCGTCCTCACGAGGCAAGGCTTCCTCCTCGTCGTCCGAGCGCTCGGCCGCCGCAGCGCGGTAAGCATGCTCGAGGGAGCAGACGACATCCTTCTCATCGCAGGCGACGGTGATGACGCCGCCACTCCCTGGCATCTTGAGGACGTTGTAACCGTGATGAGTCGCTGCCATAAACTTGGCGAGGGACGGGTACCCGAGGATGGTGTTGTACGGGAGGTGGATGTGGGCGACGTCGAAGACGATGATCTCGGTGTGGTAGTTCTTGCGTCCGCCGATGGTGACGGGCAGGCGTACTTGCCCAATGGGGACGGTGGACCCATCAGAGACTCCCGAGAAGGGCTTGGTCGGCATGAGCTGGTCGTACGGCACTTGGAGCGTCTCGAAGGTCTCAATGGAGAGGACATTGAGCCCCGCTCCACTGTCGATGAGGGTCTTGGTGACGAGGATGTTGCTGATGGTTGGAGTGCACAGCGTGGGGAGCCTGCCGGCCATGGCCGAGCACCTGAGCTGATCCTTCGAGTCAAAGGTGATTGTTGTCTGGGACCACTTGAGGGGACGCATGGCCTCGGGCTTTGGGAGAGCCGCGTTTACCTCCTGCGCGAACTGCTTGAAGACGCGGTTTGATGCTGGGGCTTGGGCGCCGCCCAGGATACAGGCTACCGCCCTGACCTCCTGGAAGCCCCCAGCCCCATCGTCCTACGTGTCCTCTTCCTTCCTTCTGGGTGGTGGTGGTAGCGGTGGTAGGCCGCCCTCACGAGGACGGGCCTCACGAGGCTGGCCACGGCGTGACCCCTCCGAAGGGTCGTCGCGCCAGCGGTCCTCCCGAGCCTGATCGCGCCAGCGGTCCTCCTGAGGCTGGTCTCGCCACCCTTGACGCGGTTCCCGATTGTCCCAACGGTCTCCACCGCGGCCTCCGCCGCGTCCGAAGCCATGATCAGTGCGTCCAGGGCGCCGGCCGAAGTGTTCGGCACGGACCAGCCTGAGTTCCTGGCAATCGGCGGTGTCGTGGTTGTTGGTGCCATGGAAGATGCAGGTCGGTCTCCCTCCTGCGGGGTGTTCCTCGCCTCGGCTTCGCTTCGCCTCAGGCTCGGCCGCAAGCACCGCTGGGGCCTTGCGCTTCGCCTCCTTGGCCTTGGTCTTCTTTTCCTCCGGCTCTGCCGCTGGAGGCTCACGGAGTGACAGGCGGCCCTCCTCGGCCTTGGCGCACCTATTCGCCAGATTGAACATCTCCAGGGCTGACCACAGTTCGTCTATCATGGCGAGCTCCTCCTTCATCTTGAGGTCCGTGACGTCGTCGGTGAATGCGGAGATGATAGCCTCATCCGACGCCTTCGGGACCTTGAGGCGCGTAGTTGTGAAGCGTTGTATGAACTTGTGCAGGGTCTCTCCATCCTGCTGCTTTACACGTCGCAGGTCCTTCACGGTAAGCGCGCGGTCGCGGGTGCCTTGGAAGTTGCCGACGAAGCGCTTGCGCAGGTCGTCCCAGGAGGTGATGGATCCCTCCGGGAGGTTGAGGAGCCAGGAGAGCGCGCCGCCCTTGAGCTCCATGGGGAACCAACACGCCATGACTTTGTCGTCTCCACCAGCTGCCCGGATGCTCAGCGAGTAGAGCTGTAGGAACTCGACGGGATCCGGGGTGCCGTCATAGCGAGGGGGTAGGTCGGGCTTGAACTTGCAGGGCCACGTGGTTGGATGGAGCTCCGGGGCGATGGCGAGGCACCCCACCGGCTCGACGGGTGCTGCGTGTGCGGGCGGGACCCGGTCTTGGCACTCCTGAGGGGCCGCCTCGAGTGGTGCCCGGTCGCGACGCTGGTTCGGCAGCGCAGGGAGCGCACGCACGTCGACGCGCGGCCGGGGCACCACCTGGCAGCTTCACGCCTGGGCTTGGGGTCGACGTCGCGCTGCGGAGGAGGCGGTGGCGCATCGTGGGCCACGTCGTCTGCCAGGGAAGGCCGGGGCCGAAACGACTAGGAGAGCGCTAAAGCGTCGCCGGTAGCGCTGACGAGCTCCGCGATGCGCCAAAGCCAGTCATCGTAGCGGTGGGGGCGGGGCGGTAGCGGAGCAGCTCGTTCGCCATGGCGAGTGCGCCCGAACCGCGCGCCGGCCCGGGCCGGACGTGGGAGGACGACCCGGTAGCTGGAACGATCGACGGAGTGGCGGTGTGGCCGTCGCGCCGCGCGGTGACCGGATGGGAGGAGTCTTGTTGTTCGTGGGCATCCGGGCCCGTGGCGGCATTGGCCACAGGCGAGGGGGACCGGCGCGCCGGCGCGGCCCACGGGTGCTGTCTGGGCAACGCGGGCAGCTCGACGCTCGGCGCGGGCTCGGCGGGCGTCAGACATCGGAGCAGTGAGGTGGGAGAAGAGCTTGGCTCGAGGAAGACTCCGACACGCCCCCTACCTGGCGCGCCAAATGTCGGATTTCGGGCTCCGCAAAACCCTCAAGGTTCGAACACAGGGGCATGTGCGAAGCTTCCCTGCGGCCTCGCCCTACTCTGCTCGCTACACGATGGTTACTATGGCGAACTCGCACGATGACGAGGAAGAAGATGAACACGGTGGTTTACCCAGGTTCGGGCCGCTGCGAAGCGTAATACCCTACTCCTGCTTTGGTGGATTGCCTCTCGGGGAGGTGTGGTGGATGAACTAGTACAGTGGTTTCGAGCCTCGCGAGGGCGCTCGAGTGGTGTTCTTGGCTCTCTGCCTTGTCTTGTGTTGGTGTCCTCCTCCACGGTGCAGCCTAGCCTCTATATATAGTAGCGGCCGGGGTCCTCTTCCCTTATCGCAATGGCGGGAAGGGATCCCACAACGGCCAAATTCGAAGGGGGACAGGAGTACATCCCCGCCCTGTCCAAAGGTGGTCTTCGCCTGCAAAGTAGCTGTCGATGATGCAGAGGTGGGCTCGGCGATGACATCTGTCCTGCGGGGCTCGTGGTCGTGGTCTCGTTGCACCAGAATGGAAACCTTTGGGTGATGCTTTGGGAACCCGCGTACCTCCTTGCTCCCTTTGCACCAAAGGGGAAACTGCCCCGTCTGGCGCGCTGGCGCCCGCCTATCCTTCCTTGCGTCATCTTTGACTCCTGAGGCCGGGTTCTGCATAGAGATCTCCGCCGCTCCTGAGGAGGCCTGAGGAGGCCCACTCCTTGCTGGTCTTGGTGCCGCCTCCCTCGCGAGGCTAGGGTCCTCGCGAGGGCCTTGCCTTGTGTGGAGTTGCGCCATGCCGTGTTTGGCTGACGAGGTGGGCCATGCCCTGGGCCGCAGGCAGGCAGGTCTGGGTACCCCTGTTCCCATAACGCCGACAGCCTCGACATCCCCTTTGCCCTCGAGGGCAGCCCGGAGGCTGCTCTCGGCATCCTAGACCTGGGCCTTTAGCTCGTTGACCTCCTTCTGGACCGTGTCACGCTTAAGCTGGATACGGGCTTCCTGCAATGCCAACTTGCCCCGGTACTCCTCCAAAGTGGTTTCCCGCTCCCTGGCAACCCTTGCATCGGCGTCGACGCTGGCCATGACCTCCCTCCTCTCGGGCTGGGCGTGTGCCGCGTCACGCACTGCCTCGAAGGCGGCCCTATCGGCAAGGGCCTGGCTCTCTAGGGTCAGGAGGTGCTCGCGCTCCGCCTCATGGTCGGAGGTGGTCCGAGCAGCCTCTCGCTCCCGAAGGGCCACATCGGCCTCCCGTATGGTGACGGCCTCATCCCTCTGGGCCAGCTCCTCCTCGCGGGCGGCGCACAACTGCTCGCGCGCGGCAGCCGCATCCACGTGCGCCCGGAGCTCCTGCTCGCGGAGGGCAGTCTGCTCCTCCACTCTTCGAACACGGTGTTCAACCTCCAGGCGCCGCTCATCGATCGCCTCCACCTCGCGGACAGCGCGCTCCCACAACTACTTGGCATCGTGGGTGGCCCTGCTCCTTTTCTCCTTGGCCACCTCGTCTTGCCGTTGGCCCAGCTTGATGGCCACCTCGAGCTGGCGACATCCTGCGGTCAAGCTTAGGTGCTCGGCCTTGAGGCGCTCGCCCTCTGCCCGAAGGTCGGCCTCGAGCGTGTCAAGCGCGGCGCGAGCGCTCCCGAAGGTCCCTCACATGACCAAGGCGTTGCCACTGATCCCTTGAAGGGCCAGGCACCGGGGTGTAACAACCCGGAACCAACGCTCTAGAAGATTCCCGTTTTATTCCATTGTCGTCGTGTGATTCAATTGGTTGTCGCATTCATCATCGCATCATCCGCATCATCCGCATAGCATCGGCAACTCCGTAGCCATCATTTATCAAAACTTGCATCCGTTCATAGTTGCCGGTTCTCCCCGTTCTCGTCGACGACCCTTTGAAGACCAACCACACACGCACGCGCCCGCGGCATCGATAAAATATTTTGTTTTTAAGTGTGTATAAAACTTTCTGTGAATGGGTTGAAAATTGGTGTGCAGTCTTCATATAGCGTAGGTAGACCGCCTGTCAAATTGCGTCGCATTAAAAGGTCGTTTGATACCCGAACAGTTAAACTTATAGCAGCACTAGCCGGTCAAATCGTCGGACGTTTTCATATTATAAAACATGATGCCGGGCTGCCCGTTTTCTCTCTCTTATAAATGTCTAGTCCCTCTGCACAGTGCACACACCCCTCGCGCGCGCCCGATAACTCCCCTGTACCCGAACTAAACGATCGTGACTGTTGGGTCTGGATCAACCCCGAATACTCTAAACCATCATCGGTTTTTCGATTGGGCTCCCTGACCTAATTTTCAAACCTGTCTAATTCGCTATATAAAAACCATCTAGACCAACCCTAAAATCTAGGGACCTTGTCCCATCCTCCCTGCCGCCGCCACAATCTTCTTCCACCTTGTGATCTTCCCGGTCCAATCAGTGCCCCGCCGCTACCTAGTCCTCGATTTCCAAATCGAACCAACCGCAGCTCCCCCCGAGCCTCTGGACGTGTCCGCTCGCCCGCAGTAGCCTTCATCCTTGTAGCCACAGGAGCGCTCGCGCCCAAGGCCCCGGCGTAGCCCCGCGTGGTCGATGCCCAGGTCAGGCCCTGCTTCCTTTTCTTTCCCTCGGTCTCTCTCTGTCTCTCAAACTCTCTCCTTTTCTTTGTGTCCCGTAGGACTCCATGGATGCTCCAGCTCGACTCCGCGTCAACCGCCGACGACCACCGAATCCACAGCAGCCATCCACCGCCGAAGCTTGATGCCATGGTATTCCCCGTCGTCGTCCGATCAGCACGTCGAGCCTTGCCGGAGCTTCTCCATGCCACCGGTAGGATCTCCAGATTTCATCGTCTCTCCCTGCTTCCCTTCCCCTGTTTTCCCTCTCTGAATTCTCTCTCTGTCCTCTCTTTCTTCACGCAATAGTAGCTGAGCCGGAGGCCTGGCGCTTGAGCCTCCTCAACATCCTGCTCCGCCAAGATGGGTTGCCATCTCCCGGACCCGCTCGTTTCTGTCATTGTCGGCGCTGCCCGAGCCCCTACGCTGCCGTTCCCATGCTCAGCCGGCGAGCTAGCGCCTTGGAACAGGCGCACGAGCTCCAGCCCCGCTCGCCATCATCCCTGCCTAGTGGGAGCAGAAGACCAGCGCCGCCTAGGCCCCTGCATCGACGCGAGCGAGCGCCTGCCCCACGCCCCCTCTGCCTCGCGGCCAGGAGCTGGCCTAGCTCCCTTCGCCTGCAGCCAGCCAAGGGCCAGCATCGCCATGGCCGCCGGCGCCTTTTTTCCCCGCTGTGAGCAATTCCCCCATAACTGAAACTCTGTTTGTTCCTAGATCCGGTCCGGTCTACTGGTATTTTTCTAGAATTGCCACTATATTTAGCACGAGCAGACACATCAGCGCAGTGGTAGGAATCTCTACACCTGATCCATCGGGTCTGTGTTCGAATCCCAACCGCCCGTATTTTGTTTTCTTTTGCTACCCTGTCTCCACACATTTTGCTACCCTGTGTCTGTGTTCGAATCCCAACCGCCCGTATTTTGTTTTCTTTTGCTTCTATTTTCTAATTCAGCTGCACCCGGCCTCTGGTTCAGTTGCTTTCACTCAGCTTCACCCGTATTCAATTAGAGCAGGTCTACAGTTTGGCCACAATCCAGTTCAGGTCCTTCTGGCAAGCCCATCTCGTTTCCACCTAGGAGACCAGAGTTCAAATCCCTGTCTCCACACATTTTGCTACCCTGTGTTTGGTGTTTTCTTTTTGTCTATAGAGTTGTGCAATTTCAGCATAATGATGCATTTTGTAAAATCCATATAAAATCAGCCGTGCATTGGTTAAAGATAAGTTATATATGAATGTTGCTCAGTTTTACATCAACTTCCAGGTTATGTAATTTTTTGCCATGTTAAAAACCATTAACTTGTTGTTATCTTGCATTAAAGAGGGCATGATCAACTTAATGACAGATTTAACTTAGAATTTTGCATGACCATAGTTTGAGATTTACAAAGCACTTTGGCATGATCTTGATGTGTATTCCCATCAGAATTTCGTGTACTTTCCAGTGGGATGTTTTGTTCTCAGGTTTGAGCAAGCCGACCTCATGGTTGTCTCAGATTTGTGCAAAACACCTCTTTTCTTGCACCGATCGCAACTTTTGCATCATAACTCCAAATCTTGTAAATTTTATATGTATTTGGCACTACACTTTCTATCCCATCGAGTGGCATACTTGGGTTACCAAGATTTTGCCCATGTCCTATTCTCCTTCTTGGCTACCATGTTTTCCATCTCGTAATTATTTCTTTTGCTCCGATAGAACCGTGTCTCCGATCATAACATTCTTCATATGCATTTGTTGTAGAATTGAGTGTAGAACCTGAATATTGCCATGTCATGCCTCATATCATCACCATGTTCATGTTCTGACCAGATTATATAATTCACCTAAATGCACATGAAGTACCACTTGATCAGCTCCACTAGTGGACCAAGGCTTCATTTAAACTTGCTATATTTTGTTGTCATGTTACCAACATTTAAAATGACATGCATGCATTTGATTGAAGCATAAATGTTTGTCCTTGTTTGTTTACACTACAGGAATTAGGCTCTTTGCCGTCTGCCATGGCAGACAGCAAAGGGCACAACCACAGACGACAAAGGCCTTTGCCGTCAGCCAGCGGACGGCCAAATTTTGGGCTGAATAAACTCCGGTAAAGGGGGTTCTTTGCCGTCTGCCTTGGCACAGCGGACGGCAAAGTTTTTTTGCCGTCAGCCTGCAGATGGCAACGCGGCTGGACGGCGTAGTACTGACGTTAGCACCGTTAGGTGGCTAACGGCCCTCACCAAGCCCTTTGTCGTCTGCCCCCGGATGGCCCCCACCCAGTCATTTGTCGTCTGCCCCGGACGGCCCCACCCAGTCCTTTGCCGTCTGCCCTAGATGGCCCCCACCCAGCCCATTGCCGTCTGCCCCGGACGGCCCCACCCAGCCCTTTGCCATCTGCCCCCCGACGGCCCCGCCCAGCCCTTTGTCGTCTACCCCTGACGGCCCCCCACCCAGCCCTTTGCCGTCTGCCCCGGACGGCAAAGAGGCCAAATGGCCCCAGGCCTGGTGCTCCCAGGTTTAACAGGGGGCTGCCACGTGCCCACTTTGCCGACGATGGCCGACGGCAAAGAGGCTCTATTGCCACTTTTTTGCGTGTTTTTGTTATATTCAAGAATTTTCACAGGCAAATATATGCTATGTAAATATATATTTCACAGAAACAATATCCCTGCCATATGGATATGATCAACCAACAATTATACCAAATTAAAAGTATCAAATGTCACATTGTTCACCATATTACAATAGTTTCATCCATACATACATAGTCTCATACATAGGTAGAAAGTTTCACGTAAGTTCATTGATACAAAATGAAAATAGAAAGTAAACACTAGCACTACATCAAAGCAAGCTGCCGTGAAGTCAATCAAATCTGCAAAATTGGAAATAAGAAAGTTAGAATAAGAATACTAGAAGAAGTAGAAGAAGATCTAGAAGTTGAAGATCTAGAAGAAGATGATGAAGAAGCGTTTTTCTTCCCTCTCTCTTTCTCCTCTTGTTTTTCTTCTTCTTATTGCTTATTTGTGTCATTTTGCAAGAAAATAAGCTAAGTCTATGGCATTTATGAGGTTACCAAGTCTATTATGTCATTTTTGAGTTAACTAAGCTTATTATGTCATTGTGGAGGAAACAATGCTAAGTATAGGTCAATTTAGAGCTAACTTAGGTACAATATGTCATTTTGGAGGTAAGTAAGCTTACTATGTCATTTTAGAGGAAACAAAGCTAACTTAGGTAAAATATGACATTTGTTGAGCTTGACTTTCGGTCTTTCGAGGTTTTCCTTAGAAAAACTCTCATGCCTCATGGTGTGTATGGTGCGCACTCACTCACACTTATATGGTGGTGTATGTTGGTGGACACTACCTAACACTTATATTTCGACCGTCGGTGATGGTTGTTTCCCCTTCTCCTATCCCGCAATATACCAAGGTATATATGGAGAGAAGGAGAAGAAGAAACGACCCCCGCGACAACAGTCGGGATTCCTCCATCAAGAAGAGACATGAAACTCTCACAAGGAGCTCCGACAGACCGAAAGTACGTAATTTTGTCTAAGTGCTAAGTTTGTCTTTGTTTGAGAAAATGAGCCAAATAAGTGGCATATTAGGGCTTACCGTCCTCGTCATCACGGAGGCGAAGCACCGGGGTTGCTCGGGCCGGTGTCACCTGGAGCACTACTTGGCCCTGGAGAAGGATCGTGCAATGCGGCTCGGGAGTTATGCTGCACCAAAGATCATTTGCGTTAGCATGATGACGCTGAATTGTTAAGACTAGTAACTAATGAACATTGAAATGAAACTCACTGTTCCAGCCGTGGTAATGACTGGCATCGACGGAGGGGTCTGGTCGGTCTTCTCGCACAAAGACTACATATTTGGTTTTGACAAGTCAATCATATCTCTACCTAATATTAAAGTACGGATTGTTTCTCCAAATTTTTTCGTCCATCGACCTTTTTCGTCCGTCGTCGTTTTTTCTTTTGACAGTCCTTTTTTTGCATCGTATTAAAAAAGTGCTTCTGTTTTGCCTCAAACCAAAAATTACATTGGAAACCGCATTACATGGGACTCGAACCTTGCCCGCGTTGTTTAAGCCAGCAAGCCCAAACCATGTCAGCTAGCTAACCTGTTGTGTCTAAAGAAAAGGAAGACTCCTATTTATATCAGTTATATATTCAGCCACCACGTCGCTTCGTCGTCTGTGGCTCTGCCCAAGCAAACACACGAACTCTTGTCCGTTCTCTCTCAAAAAAAACGAACTCTTGTTCGAGTTGGACACTGAATAATCACCAAACAGATATGTATACGTACATGTATAAAAATATACCTACCAATAAAACCCAGCACACCTGTTCTTCTACCCTGTCTTTGCTTCACGGCGGTGGCGGAACTCCCGTCTAAATCCAGCCACACTCTGATCCTGGGCTTGACAGGGCACCGGGGGCTCATGATCCTGCGCCCGAGCACAAGATTTCATGTTGCTATGTTCGATTCGGAGCCCCTCCCCTGAATTCCTCGACCCACCCCGCCTCGATCTCAAACACACTCTGATTCGAGGAACCCGACGCGAAGCGAAGCCTGTGTGCGCTCGCCGAGACAGACATATGTAGACTACAGAGCCCGCCGAGAAAGGGACAACGTTGTTGCACATCGTTGAGAGGTACGGCTGCGTGACAGGCGTGCACGTGCTGCCCGAGCTGGTGCAGGAGGTATCGGTGGTGCGCTCAAAGCAAATCGGTCTCCACCTGTTGGACGTGTTGTTAGTTTGTATATTTAGTTTTTTTAACCTGAATAGTTTTTAAAGCACGATTTTTTTAAAAAAACTAGGAGGTACTGTAGTGTTTTTTTTAATTAGCGAACATTTAAAAAAAAATACAAATACAATTTGAACTTTGAATTTGAAAAGGCAATTTTTTTTTCAAAACATAAACAAATTTTAAAAACTGAGAGGTAATGTAACTAATATTTTTTTAATCTATACGTATTAATAAAACTAGGTGAATTTCTAAAATATGCTTACAGATGTATTGTTTTAGTTTGATTTATTAAACTATGGATACGGTAGGAATCTTTTTCTCCATCGTATCTTCACGTATGAGCAGCCTCGCTCGGCCGACACGCGTCAAAATGCGTGAGAAGTCCAACTAAGATTTCATGGTCTATCTGACAGAAATTGCTTAAGATACATGATGATAATACAGACGTATATTATGTACATTGGTTTCCCCTATTATATTAGCTGAATGATTGAAAAATCTTTGTTCAATGTTCTTGATCTCGCCGGACACGAAAGAGTCTCGATGATTCAGCTATTGGACCTGACCAATGTTGGTTAGTGACAACTGGTACTGTGACCACCGGCGACGAGGATAACAAAGGCGTGTGAAGGATGTTTATTATGTTAGGGGCATGACGATGAGGTCTTTAGCCATGCTCAGTGAGTAAAGGCATGTGAGGGATGTTTTCTCCCGTTGCAACGCACGGGCATATTTGCTAGTTGGTTATTAATGAAACGAACATGTAGTGCATGATTTGGCTAATATGAAGAAGAACCTTACCACGATTAGCTCGTACATGGCCCGGTTAGACGCATCGTTCCGTGCCCTCTCCTCCTCCAACAACCTAGCCGTCCTCTCCTCCAAATCCCTCTTCTCCTCCTCCGCCTGCCGGGCCTGTTCTGCCAGAAGCGCTTGGATTGCCTCTCTCTCTTTCTGCAGAGCAGCCTGCAACACAACTCCTCGTTAGCATTGTAATCATCTTTGTTCGCACACACAATGTAATGGAGGAAAGCTATCTGAGTCCGTATGACTAACCTCGATGGCGAGCTGGATTGGCCGTGAACGAGGCGTTATCTCAGGACAGGAGCTCGTTTGGCGCGCCTTGATCTGTCGGAGAGTGCGCGAAGACCGTATAAGTCCATCTCCAATGGCTATCGAGCCATGGGTCCTCCCGCCGCTAGCTATCATCACCAGCTCTGGATCAATAGGATGCTGGCTCGGGTTGAAGTCCTCCCCATTCACCACCTTCCCCACATCTCTGTACCTCACGAGCTTGTTGTGGGAGGAGATGTTGGTGAAGTTCTGGGGATTATCGAGGTTAGACTCAGAGAATGCATTGGCCTTCTTGTACGAGGCAGTATGGGCCATGGCATAGAGGTCGTACACCTGTGGCACCTCCGTTTTTTGGAAAGACGTGTTTCTTGGAAGAATTCTCCTTCATATGTGTTTGGGTTAATGTGAGGTTCATAATCATCTTCATTGAGGGGAGGTGGTCTAAAACGTGGTGGCACATCATAAACGACATCCCATACATTCAGATTTGGATCAGTTTGGCAGGCCCATGGTAGATAGAAAACTTGGGTCGCTTGTTGAGCCGTAATATAGACATCGGGAACATCTAAATGGGTGCTTTGTTTGATTTCGACTAGCCCTATATGTTCATGAGTCCTTCTAGTCTCCTTCGGCTGGAACCAATAACATTTGAAAACTACGACGTTCGGTGGGTTTTCACCAAAGAATATAAGTTCATAAATTGCTTCAACTCTTCCATAATACTCGACACCTCCTTCGCCGATAGCAGAGACACAACAATTTGTAGACTTTCGGTCGGCCATAGATAGCTCTTTGCCAAAAGTACGAAAGCGATACCCATTGATGTCGTATTTGTCAAATGAACGGACCTTATAGTCAAAACCATTAGCGACTTGTCTCAATTCGGCGTCCATAGACTCTGAATTAGCCTACAAGTTTAATACGAAAGGATTGTTGCATTAGCCGCAAACTAGACGAAGAAATGAAATGGTCTAATGGAAATTACCGTTTGTTTGAACCAAGAGATGAAACCGGGATAGCCGCCTCCATGCTTTGCCAGAAGCTCATACTCTTCGATGGAATCCTTTTGGATCACCGCTCCATCCGAGAATTTGGCGACGTATCGACTGTATCACATATTCAGGAATAAGAGCAGTTCAAAGGAATTAGAAGTTGCGAAACAATGTACCGAGAACTTGCTCGATGTACGGCCGCACTTCTGTTAGGTTGTTGAAGATATACAACGAAATGGTCCGCCATTCTTTGACATCCAACGCTATTGCTTTCGAAGCACCGGCTGGTGCGAGCTTCCCTTTGAATAGGCTGAGGATGGATCGACCTTTTTCACGGTCGCCATCATTGTACTGAGGCTTTGGATTATGCAAATGACTATTCTTGGCTTCGTAGTGTGTTGTCACGAAGTTTGCCGCCTCCTCAGTAATGAATGCCTCGGCCATCGATGCTTCAATTCTACGTTTATTTTTACATTTTGCTCGAAGCGTCTTTTGCATCCTCTCAGTTGCGAAGCACCAACGATTTTGCACGGGCCCCCCCCCCCCCCAATCTTGCCTCGGTCGGGAGATGCAAAATCAAATGTTGCATTGGATTAAAGAAGCCCGGTGGAAAAATCTTTTCTAACTTGCAGATCAACTCCGGCGCCAACTCTTCCAGTTCATCTAGCACGTCAGGCGATAGTTCTTTTGCACAAAGAGCACGGAAGAAATAGCTCAGCTCTGCCAGTACTAGCCATTCATCTTCAGGGATAAAGCCACGCAACATCACCGGCATTACCCGCTCAAGCCATATGTGCCAATCATGACTCTTGAGACCAAATATTTTCAATTTGTCAAGACTCGCTCCCCTCTTTAGATTCGTTGCATTCCCATCGGGGAACATCAACTGCATTTTCACCCACAAGATCATTTCCCTCATAGCTGGCCTTCCAAGATTGAACCATGCCTTTGGCTTCCTCCAGTTCTTCTTTCCTTTCGGCTGTCGCATGTTTTGTAACGGTCTATCACATAGAGCCTCCTGATCGACTCTAGCCTTAGGAATATACTTTGACTTCCCCTCTATGGCGAACAATGTACCAAAAAGGGCCTCGGCGATATTCTTTTCAGTGTGCATCACGTCGATGTTGTGTGGGCAAAGGAAGTCTTTAAAGTAAGGCAGATCCCACAAACATATCTTGTGAGTCCAGGCATGTTCCGAATTATGCCCTTTGAAATATCCTGGACGCTCTGGATCAGGCTCGAGAGCGTTTAACTGATCCAGGGTCTGTTGGCCTATCAATGCAGGTGGTGCAGAGTTTTTGACAACTCTACCTTTGATGAAATTCTTCTTGTCTTTTCTGAACTTATGGCGAGGATCCAGGAACTGTCTATGCAAGTCGAAGCAAGAATACTTGCGACCCGCCTGCAGCCAACGGAACTGAAGAGCTGCCTTGCATGTGGGGCACGGGAACCTTCCATGCACACACCAGCCAACGAATAGCGCATACGCCGGCAAGTCATGCGTCGAGTACATGTACCACACTTGCATTTTGAAGTTTTGTTTTGTAGCGGCATCATATGTCTTGATCCCATTATCTCAAGCTTCTTGCAATTCATCCTTAAGCGGCTGCATGTACACATTCATATTCTTCCCCGGATAGTTGGGCCCTGAAATTATCAATGTCAAGAAAATGTTCTTTCTTTTCACAATCTCTCTGGGGGGAGATTGAGTGGAATGACAAATACAGGCCAACAACTATATTGGGTTGCCATCATACCAAACACATTGAACCCATCCGTGCTGACGGCGACTCGAGGATGCCTTGGATCTGCCGCTTTATCCTTATGTAATCCATCGAAGTGCTTCCACGCAAAAGCGTCTGAAGTGTGTCCCAACATCGGATTCCCATCTGCATCTAGTTCGGTTCTTTTGCCCAATTTGTGCCACGTCATCTGTCTGGCCGTCTCTTCGACCATGAAAAGACGTTGAAGTTTTGGTATGATTGGCATATACCGAAGAACATTAACTGGGATTTTGGTCTGACTCTTCTCACCCATACCGTTGTCTACCACAACATACCTGGAAGACTTGCAAATGGGACAATAGTTCAAGCCCGCATACTCAAGCCTAGATAAGGCACATCCATTCTCACAGGCATCTATCTTCTCATAGGGCATCTTAAGCGCACGTAGGATTTTGTCCGACTGGTACAGGTTTGCATGCAATACATGGCCTTTCGGTAGAAAGCGTCCAAATATTGTCATCATCGCGTCGTAGCATTCTCTTCCCAGGTTGAACTGAGCCTTCAGAGTCATTACTTGCGCGATGGCATCCAGCTGACAAAGCTCAGTGTGCTCGTGGAGAGGACGTTTTAAAGACTCAACATTTCATAGAAGGCCTTTGCAGATTCCTCCATCTCATCGTCCGAATCCCGAGCATCATCAAAGTCTTGCACCATGTCTTCGATCCCGGTACCATGCTCGTCGGTGCGACGACTAACCACCTCAACTCTAGCACGTTGGGCAGACTCGCCATCAAATCTCCACACCGTATAACCAGGCGTAAAACCCCACTTCTGTAGGTGTTTACCCATTTCATCCCGTGTCTACTTTTTATGGATGTCGCACCGGACACAGGGGCACCAGGTTATTTTCTGGCCATTTGCAAATGCGGCTCTCTGAAACCCCTTGGGTTTTGTTAACCATTCAATGGTCATGTCTTTCTGACTAGGGTGACCGGTTTACATCCACGCACGATCACTCATCTTGCCTACCTACTAAACACACAAAAAAAATATAATTCATCATCTATATTCATCAGTTAATCAAGTTTGTCAGTTTTATTACGTCCATGCAACCTACACGCTAATAGGTAAAGATAGGTCCTAATCCCACCCGAGTATGTGTAGATTGGGTTCGTTTTCCCATGCTCTGCTCCGGATCCGACGCAGAATTTCTGCAGCACCTCCCCGTTGTTCTCCTGATACACGTCTCGGCAATAAGCAGAGAGGATGTGTACCCGGAGAACAACAGGGAGGCACTGACGAAATTTCGCATCGGATCCGAAGCAGAGCATAAGGGAAAACGAACCCAATCTACACATACTCGGGCTGTCCACGGATAACGTTAGACAATTCGAAAGGATGGCGGTTATAAATATGCAAAGACATGCATATTTATAGATGCCGCCCTTTCGAACGGGAGACGCATACTGGTCACGCATATTGATGATTGAAGACACCTATAGCTAGCTAATTTCATCGGCATGAAGACCGGAACAGAGCAAATTAAGGGGGGGGAGGAGATGTCATTTGTGCTCACCCACAAACGCAGGGGAGCTCGTCAAATGCACGGGGAGGTCGTCGAACAGCAGACCCTCGCAGCGACGAAACAACTGCACATTGAAATCCACCCGATCAACACAAATATGATGTTTTTCATAACAACTAGAATCGGAATATATATATATATATATGACCTAACTCTGGAAGGCCGAAGAGGTGTCGGGGGTCAATGCGGTCGGGAGTCAGTGGCGTCGGGGGTCGGGGGTCAGTGGCGTCGATCGAGGGTCGGCGGCCAGTGGCGTCGGGGGTTAGGTCGTCGGGGGTCGGGGGTCAGTGGCGTCGGGCGTCGGGGGTCAGTGGCATCGGGGGTCAGTGGCGTCGGGGTTCAATGGCGTCGGGGGTCGGGACTCAGTGGCGTCGGGGGTCAGTGGTGTCGGGAGTCGGTGGCGTTGGGGGTCAGTGGTATCGGGGGTCGGGGGTCAGTGGCGTCGAGGGTCGGGGATCAGTGGCGTCGGGGGTCGGGGGTCAGTGCCTTCTTCTTCCACTTCTCGTCTCTTCTTCTTCTTCTTCTTCTTCTTCTTCTTCTTCTTCTTCTTCTTCTTTTCTTCTTCTTCTTTTTCCCTTTTCATTTTTCCTTCTTCTTTTCTTCTTTTTTTTCTTCTAACCTAACTAACTAACCTAAACTAACCTAACTAACTGACCTAACTAACTAACCTAACTAAACTAATTAACTAACTAACTAATTAACATAAATAAAAAATAGAAAAAAACAAAAAAATCACCTTGGGGCGACGGGCAGGGGCGGGGAGGTGGCGGTGCCGCTTGGAGGGGTGGTGGGGAGGGGGTGGCGGGGAGGGGGCGGCGATGTGGGGAGGGGGCGGCCGCCGTAGGGGAGAGGCTAGCTCCGGCGGCGGGGCCGCAGGGAGGGAGGAGGTGTGGTGGGGGGTAGGGAGAGATGTGAGGAGATGGGGGACAGAGAGGGGGTCGGGGAGGGGGGCTCGCCGCGGGACGGCGGGGCGGCCGGTGGGCGTCGGGGAGCGGCGGGAGGGAGGGAGAGGGTGGGAGAGAGAGAGGGGGCCGCGGGAAGAGGGGCTCGCCGTGGGGCGGCGGGGAGGCCGGTGGGTGGGGGCGGCTACCGGTGGGCGTCGGGTCGGGGCGGGAGCGGCGGGAGGGAGAGAGAGGGTGGCGGTACGGTGGTGGGGGCGGGATCGAGATCGATGCGGGAGAGTGAGGGGGGTGGAGGTGGATCCTGCCGTTATGGGGGGCGTCCTCTTTGCCGTCTGCTAGCAGACGACAAAGAGGGGGGACCGGGGGGTGGGGCCCCGCCGTGACCGTTAGTGTAGACATCCTCTTTGTCGTCTGCTAGCGGACGGCAAAGAGAGGGGAGGCAGACGGCAAAGATGTACCCGTCGGCAACGATGTACCCAGGGTGCGGTGGGGCCCGCCCGTGACCTTTGTCGTCTGTCTGCCCAATCTTTGCCGTCCGCTAGCCGACGGCAAAGGGTAGGCTGATGGCAAAGGCTTTCTTTGCTGTCTGCCTTACCTTTGCCATCTGTTTTCGGCAAGCTGATGGCAAAGGCTTTCTTTGCCGTCTGCCAGCAGACGGCAAAGACCAGGCGGACGGCAAACGATTTGATTCCAGTAGTGTTACCTTGTCGTTTGTTTCTTTTCTGGTTTTGCTTCTCGTTAGTTCCCGATTCGGAGTGTGAGGATTTGTTCGACTATGCCCGTTCGTCTACTTCACGGATTCGTTCTTCTTCCAAGCGGGATCTCAGGCAAGATGATCATTTCCCTGGATACCACTGCTATCATTGCCATGCTAGTTGTCTCGTTTCTATCGCTATGTCTCGCTACCTATCACTTGTTTGTCAAGCCTCCCAAATTGCCATGAAAAGTCTCTAACCCCTCCACATCCTAGCAAACCATTGTTTGGCCATGCTACCGCTTGCTCAGCCCTTCTTATAGCATTGCTAGTTGCAGGAGCAAGTTCTTTCCATGTGCAACATGGATATTTTTGATATATCACAATATTATTGCTATTTAATTTAATGCACATATATACTTGGTAAAAGGTGGAAGGCTTGGCCTTTTGCTCGGTGTTTTGTTCCACTATTGCCGCACTAGTTCCGAGTACCGGTGTTATGTTCCATATTTGGCGCTCCTAACATGCTCGGGGTTGTTATGGGGACCCCCTTGACCATTCGTGTTAGATTAAAACTTGTCTGGCAAGACCCAACTTTGGTACTACATTTGCTAAACAACTTAATAAAAATGCATAGGGCTTAGCTACCCCATGGATAATTAATCAACAACCCGGGCCAGTGCTCCTCATAAGTGTTGGTCCAACCCAGAGCCACTTGCGGGGCCACCTCGAGGCAACTCGAGGGATGTCTATCAGGCCACTGTACGTAGTGCTCATCCGGTCGTGTCCTGAGAACGAGATACGCGGCTCCTATCGGGTTCGTCGACACGTCGGGCGGTCTTGCTGGACTTGTTTTACCTTTCTCGAATGTCTTGCGCGAGGAATTCCGAGTATACTTTGGGCTATCCCGAGGTTGCGGTTTTCCAACAGAATTTCCTAGGAGATCACGGGATTCGTGGTTGAGGTTATTCCCGCGGCGTGTGGTTAGTTTGTGATGGATGAGTTGGAGCAACCCTGCAGGGTTAAATCTTTTTGAGAAGCCGTGCCCACGGTTATGTGGCTACTTGGAAATTTTGTTTAACATCCGGTCATAGAGAACTTAAAGTAAACTCAAATAAAATACACCAGCCGTGTGCGTAACCATGACTGTCTCTTCTCGTGATTTCTGAACCGAGAGAGAACATGGTGGGGTTATGTTGGTCCGTAAGTAGGGGTTCAGGATCACGTAGTGATCATTACTAGTTCGCGTCCGTTTATGCGACGATCACCCCCCCCCTTATTCTTGTACTTGTAAGTTAGCCACCCAAATAAATGCTTAGTGCTTGCTGCAGCCTCACCACTTAACCATACCTCACCCATTAAGCTTTAATAGTTGGACCCTTCTCTTCTGTATGATGATTGTATATGATATTGTATTGATGTGATCTTGATTTAGCTTGTGGCGAGTGTAAGCCAATTCCATATACTCATCTCTTCTTAACATGTACTTGTAATGATATCCATTCTTGCGAAATGACGAGATGTGCTTCTATCCCTGTCGAGGCCCTCGAGCCAAAATAAGGATAGGATCGCATCTTGGGCGTTACAAGTTGGTATCAGAGCCTGTACCGACCTAGGAGCCCCCTTGATTGATCGAACTTGGCCGAGTCGAGTCTAGTGAAAACTTTTTAAATTATTTTGGGTATAGTTATATACCGGAGAGTAGGATTCTTTTTACTCCTCTTCTATGCTCTGGTGAGGAATTACGACTTAGGAATTTTAATTCTACCCTCTTCTCACTCAAATTTTTTAGGATCACGCGGGTATTTTGGAACCTCTATGATGTCGATGTGACCGGAACTCTGTTCTTGGTGCCTCCCGTACATATGGATTGGACCCGGGGAGTTGAGCTCCAAGGGGTTCTTGACACATCGTTATTGTTCAGTTTCCTTAGTATCTCAGGACGCGGATGTTCGAAATTGCTTCAATACTATTTGTTTTGCGGAGAGTGTGGCGGCACCCAGTACTGGGCAGCGGGATCACATGTACTGCCATGTTTATTATCATTGTGATTACGAGGGTCTGAGGTAGATGAGTTTCCGAGACCGCTGGTTGTGTGTTGAGGGATGTGATACACTGGAGAGTAGTATTACTTCTAGGAGTTGAGTGATGGATAAAAACTCCGTGTATCCTTTGGACCAGATTGCATAACCAGAAAGATTTCGGAAGTTCTTAGGTGGGAATTCAAGTAGTTACCTAGGATTATCCTTCCAACAAATGCATGGTGGATTATGTATTTGTTTCTGGCTTGTTTAGTAAGCCTCATCCTTGGTTTTTTTGGAATATGGTAATTCGAGTTGCTTCGATGTCAAGTGGTGATTTCATATCTTTCCTAAGCATTGTTCTCATATTTCTATGGGAGTGCTAATCCTTGTGTTCAACCGGAGTTCTCATGAGTTCTTTTAATCGGTGTGCTTCTCTTCAAGATAAATAAATCCTTTCCAATATTTGGAAGATTGATCCTCATATTTCTTTTCCGGAGTTCATTTCTTCCATCCTAAGTTGTCCTTGTTTTTTCCCACCCTCCTGCCCTTTTCTTCAGTGATTAAATTCTCATCCAAGTGCCTTTTCTATTCATGTGACTCTTCCGCTATCTTTCTTCCGTATCGTATCCGGTGATTCATTGTGAAGATGCTCAAAGTGCTAACTCCATCATTCTTTGTTCTTATTTTCTTTCCCGGTGGATTCAATTCAACCTCGGTGTTCATCATATCCTTGTCATTCGTTATATGATTCCCCATGTTGGAAATTCTTATCCAAGCCTCTCTTGTTTGTTCGCCTCTATCTATCCTATCTGGAGTGTGAAGATATCTCAGAAGATTTGCATTTCCATTCATATCCTCTGAAATTATTTCGAGGTTCTCACCTCATCAAGTTTTCATTTGAACCGGTGCAATCTCTCTTCCTAAGCAATCGTTTCAACGGTGTTTTCTTTGAGGGGGCTCATAACCCACAGGTTTTTCCCCAGGATATTACCTGGCTCTTCTAATCTTTTCCGGAGAGGTCCTCAAGTGCTTGTCAATATGACGTAAGAATGAATTCTATCAGGCATATTGCTTTTCCAAGATCGCTTCAAATTATTTCACTGTTGGATCAACCTTTCTTTCTTCATTGTTCCGGAGATCTCAGTAATTCTTGGTGGGATTTCTCATCGTTATTCTCAGCTTGAAGACCGAAGGAGAGTTTCTCTTAAATCTTGGTCCATTCTCTTTGAAGATTTGTGTTTCAAGCTTGATGCTATTCTTCAAATTGTTCTCAATCATGAGTAATTCCTTCATATCAATCCGAAGCATTTCAGTGTTGTGTTCATGTCTCGATCCTCCGAAGGCCATCATTTTAAAAGATTTCTTCATCCTCAGTTTTCAGCTTTCGTTCTCAAATTCCTCTCAATTGTTGTCTCTTCGTTCGTATCTCCATTATCCCGGTGCCTTGGATCTTGATCTCTTCGTTCTCTTGTATCCCCATTCGTTTGTGAATTCTTGCCGGTGTTTCGTTGAAGACTTCTTCAAGCTTATGAATCTCTCTTCAATCTTTGCAAGAAGAATAAGTCGTATGCAAAATCCGTTGCTTGTCATCAATTTAATTTGATGAAGGATAAGCATAACATAATTCTTATTCTTGTTTCATCAAGGTGATTTCAATCCTTCTTCCTGAGTTTGCTCATGATATCAAATTCTCGATTCTAAGTTGTTCATCTTTTCTTTTCCGGAGTTCAAGCTCTCTCAAGTATCTCATCGCGAAGCTTCATCTAAATCTTTGCAACGTCATAATCTTATCCTTTTCAACCTTCATTTCTTTTGATCATTTTTTTGTATACAGAGGTTCTTCATGGTGGTTTGTCAAGGAGTTAATTCATTCTCGAAGTATTCTTCAAGATTCTTGATGGAGGAGCTCAAGTATTCTTTGTCTTGCATTTCAAAGTGCAATTCTTTCTCCCTTATCTTTTGAGATGGTGTTATAGCATTCTTGACTCATGAGGAGTCTCAAAGAGAAGTTATCAAGAATGAGATAATTAAACCCGTCATTTCCTTCTCATAGTTATCTTGGTATGGATGTCACCTAAAGCGTTTCCTAGGATTGTTGCTATTATGGTGATTATCATTGATCCAAGTGCTCAATGTATCCTCTTGGTGTAAGAAGTTTTGCATATCTTGTTGCTCCCAAGCAATCTTTGTTTCCGTTAGTGGCCGGTTGTCACCTCATAATTCGGAGATGGTTTCCATAAGCCCACAACGATCTTTTCTTTTCGTTGTTGATTCTCCAACAACTCCGTTCAATCCATCTTTGTAGGGATGCTTTTCAAATTCAACCGTAGTAGAAGTTGTCTTTTCTTCTTCGTTCTCTTTTCTCCAACGATCTAGCTTCGATTCTTTCATACCGGAGGCATTGTCATGTTGCTTTCTTCGAACCATCATCTCGTTTTTTTTAAGATCATGTTCTTTCCTTGCCTGTCCATTTAACCGGAGTGTTGTGCCATGTTCTCAAGTTCTTTCATCTTATCAAGCTTTGTCTCTCTTTTCTATAGAAGTGTTGCCCAAATTTCTTTTGAATTCTTGCAGTGCCTCATGCCATTCTTCATCTCTTTGCAACCTTCAAGCTTCGTTGGCTTCACTCATTTGTCAAAGAAGTAACTAAGTTTTACCTCTTCTTTTACTCTTCCTGATCCCCTTTTCATTCTAAGATGTCGGGGCGAGATCTCTTGTAAGTGGAGGAGAGTTGTAACAGCTCGGAACCGACGCTCCAGAAGATTCCCGTTTTATTCCATTGTCGTCGTGTGATTCGTTTGGTTGTCGCATTCATCATCGCATCATCCTCATAGCATCGGCAACTCCGTTGCCATCATTTATCAAAACTTGCATCCGTTCGTAGTTGTCGGTTCTCCCCGTTCTCGTCGACGACCCTTTGAAGACCAACCACACACGCATGCGCCCGCGGCATTGATAAAATATTGGTTTTTAAGTGTGTATAAAACTTTCTCTAAATGGGTTGAAAATTGGTATGCGGTCTTCATATAGCGTTTGTAGACTGCCTGCCATATTGCATCGCATTCAAAGGTCGTTTGATACCCGAACCGTCAAACTTATAGCAGCACTAGCCGGTCAAATCGTCGGACGTTTTCATTTTATAAAACCTGATGCCAGGTTGCCCGTTTTCTTTCTCTTCTAAATGTCTAGTCTCTCTGCACAGTGCACACACCCCTCGCGCGTGCCCGATAACTCCCCTGGACCTGAACTAAACGATCGTGACCGTTGGGTCCGAATCAACCCCGAATACCCTAAACCATCATCGGTTTTTCAATTGGGATCCCTAACCTAATTTTCTGACCATCCGATCTAATTCGGAGGGTTCAAACCTGGTCTAGTTCGCTATATAAAGACCATCTAGACCAACCCTAAAATCTAGGGACCTTGTCCCATCCTCCCTGCCGACGCCGCCGCAATCTTCTTCCACCTTGTGATCTTCCCGGTCCAATCAGTGCCCCGCCGCTACCTAGTCCTCGATTTCCAAATCGAACCAACCGCAGCTCCCCCTGAGCCTCTGGACGCGTCCGCTCGCCCGCAGTACCCTTCATCCTTGCAGCCACAGGAGCGCCCGTGCCCAAGGCCCCGCCGGAGCCCCGCGTGGTCGATGCCCAGGTCAGGCCCTGCTTCCTTCTCTTTCCCTCGGTCTCTCTATGTCTCTCAAACTCTCTCCTTTTCTCTATGTCCCGTAGGACTCCATGGATGCTCCAGCTCGACTCCACGTCAACCGCCGACGACCAGCGAATCCACAGCAACCATCCAGCGCCGAAGCTTGATGCCATGGTCTTCCCCGTCGTCGTCCGACCAGCACCTCGAGCCTTGCCGGAGCTCCTCCATGCCGCCGGTAGGATCTCCAGATTCCACCGTCTCTCCCTGCTTCCCTTCCCATGTTTTCCCTCTCCGAATTCTCTCTCTGTTCTCTCTTTCTTCAGGCAATAGTAGCTGAGCCGGAGGCCTCGCGCCTAAGCCTCCTCGACGTCCTGCTCCGCCAAGATGGGTTGCCAACTCCCGGACCCGCTCGTTTCTGCCGTTGCCGGCGCTGCCCGAGACCCTCCGCTGCTGTTCCCATGTTCAGCCGGTGAGATAGCTCCTTGGAACAGGCGCACGAGCTCCAGCCCCGCTCGCCATCATCCCTGCCTAGCGGGAGCAGAAGACAAGCGCCGCCTAGGCCCCTGCATCGACGTGAGCCCTCTGCCTTGTGGCCAGGACCTGGCCTAGCTCCCTTCGCCTGCAGCCAGCCAAGGGCCAACATCGCCATGGCCGCCAGCGCCCTTTATCCCCGCTGTGAGCAATTCCCCCGTAACTGAAACTCTGTTTGTTCCTAGATCCGTTCCGGTCTACTGGTATTTTTCTAGAATCGCCACTATGTTTTAGCATGAGCAGACACATCAGCACAGTGGTAGGAATCTCTACACCTTATCCATCGGGTCTGGGGTTCGAATCCCAGCCGCCCATATTTTGTTTTCTTTTGCTTCTATTTTTTGATTCAGCTGCACCCGGCCTCTGGTTCAGTTGCTTTCAGTCAGGTTCGCTCTTGATGTTCATTCAGTTAGAGCAGGTCTATAGTTTGGCCATAATCTAGTTCAGGTCCTTCTGGCTAGCCCATCTCGTTTCCACCTAGGAGAGTTCAAATCCCTCTCTCCACACATTTTGCCACCTTGTGTTTGGTGTTTTCTTTTTGTCTATAGAGCTGTGCAATTTCAGCATAATGATGCATTTTGTAAAATCCATATAAAATCAACCGTGCATCGGTTAAAGATAAGTTATATATGAATGTTGCTCAGTTTTACGTCTACTTCCAGGTTATGTAATTTTTTTCCATGTTAAAAACCATTAACTTCCTATTATCTTGCATTAAAGAGGGCATGATCAAGTTAATGACAGATTTAACTTAGAATTTTGCATGACCATAGTTTGAGATTTACAAAGCACTTTGGCATGATCTTGATGTGTATTCCCATCATAATTTTGTTTACTTTCCAGTGGGATTTTTTGTTCTCAGGTTTGAGCAAGCCGACCTCATGGTTGTTTCAGGTTTGTGCAAAACACCTCTTTTCTTGCACCGATCACAACTTTTGCATCATAGCTCCAAATCTTGTAAATTTTATATGTATTTGGTACTACACTTCCTATCCCATCGGGTGGCATACTCGGGTTACCAATTTTTTTCCCATGTCCTATTCTCCTTCGTGGCTACCATGTTTTCCATCTCGTAATCATTTCTTTCGCTCCGATAGAACCGTGTCTCCGATCATAATATTCTTCATATGCATTTGTGATAGAATTGAGTGTAGAACATGAATATTGCCATGTCATGCCTCATATCATCACCATGTTCATGTTTCGACCAGATTATATAATTCACCTAAATGCACATGAAGTACCACTTGATCCACCCCACTAGTGGACTAAGGCTTCATTTAAACTTGCTATATTTTGCTGTCATGTTACCAACATTTAAAATGACATGCATGCATTTGATTGAAGCATAAATGTCTGGCATTGTTTGTTTACCTTGTCGCTTGTTTCTTTTCTGGTTTTGCTTCTTGTTAGTTCCCGATTCGGAGTGTGAGGATTCGTTCGACTACGCCTGTTCTTCTACTTCACGGATTCGTTCTTCTTCCAATCGGGATCTCAGGCAAGATGATCATTTTCCTGGATACCACTGCTATCATTGCCATGCTAGTTGTCTCATTTCTATCGCTATGTCTCGCTACCTACCACCTGTTTGTCAAGCCTCCCAAATTGCCATGAAAAGCCTCTAACCCCTCCACATCCCAACAAACCATTGTTTGGCCATGTTACCGCTTGCTCAGCCCTTCTTATAGCATTGCTAGTTGCAGGTGCAAGTTCTTTCCATGTGCAACATGGATATTTTTGATATATCACAATATTATTGCTATTTAATTTAATGCACACATATACTTGGTAAAAGGTGGAAGGCTTGGCCTTTTGCTCGGTGTTTTGTTCCACTTTTACCGCACTAGTTCCGAGTATCGGTGTTATGTTCCATATTTGGCGCTCCTAACATGCTCGGGGTTGTTATGGGGACCCCCTTGACCATTCGTGTTAGATTAAAACTTGTCTGGCAAGACCCAACTTTGGTACTACATTTGCTAACGAACTTAATAAAAATGCATAGGGCTTAGCTACCCCGTGGATAATTAATCAACAACCCGGGTCAGTGCTCCTCATGAGTGTTGGTCCAACCCAGAGCCACTTGCGGGGCCACCTCGGGGCAACTCGAGGGATGTCTATCAGGCCACTGTACGTAGTGCTCATCCGGTCGTGTCCTGAGAACGAGATACGCGGCTCCTATCTGGTTCGTCGACACGTCGGGCGGTCTTGCTGGACTTGTTTTACCTTTCTCGAATGTCTTGCGCGAGGAATTCCGAGTATACTTTGGGCTATCCCGATGTTGAGGTTTTCCAACGGAATTTCCTAGAAGATCACGGGATTCGTGGTCGAGGTTATTCCCGCGGCGTGTGGTTAGTTTGTGATGGATGAGTTGGAGCACCCCTGCAGGGTTAAATCTTTTCGAGAAGCCGTCCCCGTGTTATGTGGCAACTTGGAAATTTTGTTTAACATCCGGTCATAGAGAACTTAACGTAAACTCAAATAAAATACACCAACCGTGTGCGTAACCGTGACTGTCTCTTCTCGTGATTTCTGAACCGAGAGAGAACACGGTGGGTTATGTTTGTCCGTAAGTAGGTGTTCAGGATCACTTAGTGATCATTACTAGTTCACGTCCGTTTATGCGATGATCACCCCCCTTATTCTTGTACTCGTAAGTTAGCCACTCAAATAAATGCTTAGTGCTTGCTGCAGCCTCACCACTTAACCATACCTCACCCATTAAGCTTTAATAATCTTGACACCCTTGGAAATGAGATTGTGGAGTCCCCATGGCTCACAGATTACTACAACAACAGTTGCAGGTACAGGTAATGCGATGCTTTGACGTGAGCGTGATGCTTGTTTGATTTGGAGTTCTTCTTCTTCTTCATCGATCTAGGATGGGTTCCAGGCCGGCAGCCTGGGATAGCAAGGATGGATGTCATTTTATCGTTTGATTTCGTTCGTAGCCGGACCCTACTCTTTTGTATGATGATTGTATATGATATTGTATTGATGTGATCTTGAGTTAGCTTGTGGCGATTGTAAGCCAATTCCATATACTCATCTCTTCTTTACATGTACTTGTAATGATATCCATTCTTGCGAAACGACGAGATGCGCTTCTATCCCTGTCGAGGCCCTAGAGCCAAAATAAGGATAGGATCGCATCTTGGGCGTGACACGGGGTGCCCTGGTGCCGCCTCCTGTGGCGTCCCGCGAAGTGCCCGTGGGGGTCTACCCCTCCGCAAAGCCCTTCCCCTTGGCCAGGGCAGCATTGCCGGCCACGACCGGGGGATCGCCACGGCCCCCGGTGGGCATCCTCAGCATCGGACGCCCCTAGAGGCACATCTCCCTCCCCATGTAGGGGGAGGGGCAGGTCATCACCTGGGGCGGCAGGCGCATCGCGCTCTTCCTCCTCCACTACACACTCCGCCAAGGTCTCGGGACGGCGGGCGAGGTCTTCAAGTCCTACAGGACCAGGCGGGGGGGGGGGGGGGGTGGCCTCCCCGGCAAATAGAGCGGGTGAGGGCACCGTAGATGAGGCGGCCCTCCGTCTCTTGCGCGCGGGCGCCCTACAAGGATCAACGATTCAGTCTACTAGCCTCAAGCGCGGCGAGCAGTGATAAACGAGGGAGGCGTGTGAACTTACTCATCGGTGGTGTCCCAACATCTCTGCGTCGAAAGGAACGTTGGGCGTCGGTTACTGCCACTTCCAGGGGAGGAGGGTAGCGGTGCGGGCTCCGCCTGTGCTCCGGCGGCGGCAGCACTCCTCTTCGGCGCCATGGTGATGGAAAGCAGCAGCGGAGGCGGAGAAGAAGGCAGAGAGAAAGCGGCGAGCAGCATCTGCGTAAGGAAGGAGGAGCGATGCGCAGATGAAGCATGCGGAGGAAGGCGAGCAATGATGGTTTCGCCCGATGCACACGGTAGTTTTCTAGGTAGGTGTTTAGTTCCCGGGGCGTCGTGGGGGAGTGGGAACGTCCTGTCCTATCGTGGCTGACACGTGTCATCTCCTGGCTCGGCAGTTTGTCAGGGCCCACGACATTTCGACCCGCGCCGTTGCATGCCCCACTCGCGGAACGTGCGCATCGCGGGCCCGGGGGCTACTGTCGGCCCAGTGGGTACTAGGGTGGCATGGTCCGTCTGCCGTTGGCCCTGAGTACGACGCGCGGGTCAGCCCAAGGAAGATGGCCCTGCCTTGGGGGGGGGGCAAAGGAAGCCACCCCACGAGGGGCAAGACCCGCACGGTCCTTTGACAACAGATCGAGCCCTCCTGAGGCTGCCAAGCGCTAGGTCGCCTCACGAGGCCCCTCCCATAGGGCGGCCTCATGAGGCTTGGTGTACGGCGCCAGTCGCAGGGCCTTGCGCCCATCACATGGGTGACGCACCCGCATAGAGGAGGACGACAGAGGCTGTGTCGGTCGGCACGGACAGGGGGGATTTCCATTTTGGTGATTAGAGAGCGGCGCCCGCTGCCCCTCCAAAAGCCGGATCCCAAAGCTTGCCGTTTCGGTGAGAGAGGATCAGGATTGATCGGCGCGCCAGGATGGAGGTCATCGCCGAGCCCACGGACGCGTCACGAAGACCACTTTATCAGGAGGTGACCACCTTTAGTCGGGATAGGCCTAGGTCCTTCCCCCCTTCAAATTGCCGCCTTGTGGCCACCCTTTCCCGCTCATATTTTTTAGGGAAGAGGACCAAGGCAGGAAGAGGGGCAAGACCAGATCCATGTAACGGGATCGAGCCATTCTCTCCCCCACACCTCGTGTACTCGAGCCAGAAGCTCTCCCCTTCAGGGCAATTCATCACTAGGAGGAGTAGGCTTTTACACCGCATGGTGGCCCGAACCTGGGTAGGTCGTGCGTCCCCGTTGTCTCCGGTGAGAAGGGGTGAGCTCGTCGTCCATCTTCTTGTGTTTGCCAACGTGTCGCAGGTCGACAAGCCAAGCCCCCAGTGTTCGAACCTTGTTCTTGGAGAAGTTCTTGGACGCAGATCCTAGACACCGACAGTTGATGCAATAGAGAAAATGCCATGTCCTAAGGATGTTAAACTTATAAGAAGTTTCCTTGTTCATGTTGGTTTCTATAGGAATTTCATTAAAGATTTCTAGGCCATTAACTAATCTTCTTCAAAACGATATTTCGTTTATTTTTTATGATGATTGTGTAGAAGCTTTTGAAATACTTAAGAAAGCCTTAATTTCTGCACTTATTGTGCAACCACCTGATTGGAACTTACCTTTTGAAATTATGTGTGATGCTAGCAATTATGTTGTAGGAGCTATTCTAGGGAAAAGAGTAGACAAGAAATTGAATTTTATTCATTATGCTGGTAAGACCCTAGACAGTGCTCAAAGAAATTATGCTACTACCGAGAAGGAACTTTTAGCAGTTGTGTTTGCATGTCATAAGTTTAGACCTTATATTGTTGATTCCAAATTTACTATTCACAATGATCGTGCTGCTATTAAATATCGGATGGAAAAGAAAGATGCTAGGCCTAGACTAATTAGATGGGTGCTTTTAATTCAAGTGTTTGATTTGCATATTGTTTATAGAAAAGGACCTGAGAACCCTGTAGCACATAATTGGTCTAGGATGTAAAATGTTCTTGATGACCCACTGGCTATTGATGATAATTTTCTTCATGAGCAATTAGCTGTTATAAATGCTTTCATAATACCGCTTGGTATGCGGATTATGCTAATTACATTATTGCTAAAATATATACCACCTAGCTTCACTTGTCAACAAAAAAAAGTTCTTTGATTTAAGACATTACTTTTGGGATGACCCACATCTATATAAAGAGGGAGCAGATGGTGTTAGACATTGTGTACCTGAGCATGAATAGGAACAGATCCTATGGAAGTGTCATTCTGAGGCCTACGGAGGGCACCACGCTAGTGACAGAACAACACACAAGGTATTATAGTCTAGTTGTTATTGGCCTACTCTTTTCAAGGATGCACGTAAGTTTGTCGTTTCTTGTGATGAACAACAAAGGATTGGTAACAATTGTAGGCGTCAAGAAATGCCTATGAATTATTCACTTGCCATTGAACAATTTGATGTTTGGGATTTTGATTATATGGGACCTTTTCCTTCCTCTAATGGGTACAATCATATTTTAGTTGCTGTTGATTACGTTACTAAGTGGGTAGAAGCTATTCTTACTAGTAGTGCTGATCACAACACTTCTATTAAAATGCTTAAAGAAGTTATCTTCCCGAGGTTTGGAGTCCCTAGATATTTAATGATTGATGGTGGTTCACACTTTATTCATGGAGCTTTCCATAAACTTCTAGCTAAATATGATGTTAACCATAGGATTGCATCACCTTATCATCCTCTGTCTAGTGGTCAAGTTGACTTGAGTAGCCGAGAAATAAAATTGATCTTGCAAAAGACTGTAAATAGATCTAGAAAGAATTGGTCCATGAAAATTGACGATGCATTATCGGCTTATAGAACTACTTATAAAAATCCTATAGGAATGTCCACGTGTAAAATGGTCTATGGAAAGCATGTCATTTACCCCTTGAGTTAGAACATAAAGCTTATTTGGCAATTAAAGAACTTAACTATGATTTCAAACTTGCCGGTGAGAAGAGGTTATTTGATATTAGCTCTCTAGATGAATGGAGGACACAAGCATATGAAAAATGCCAAGTTGTTCAAGGAAAAGGTTAAAAGATGGCATGACAAAAGAATCCAAGAACGAGAATTTAAATTTGGTGATCTTGTTCTTTCGTACAACTCTCGTTTCAGATTTCTTGCAGGAAAAAATCTCTCCAAATTGGAAGGACCATATATCTTCGAAGAAGTTTATCGCTCCGGAGCAATTAAGATCAATAATGCCGAGGACACAAATCCAAGAGTGGTTAATGGTCAAAGAATTAAACATTATATTTTAGGTATGCCTATTAATGTTGAAACTAATATTATTCAATTGATTACATCAGAATACCACATAAGAGAGACCTTCCAGAACACTCCAGAACCCTTAAAAAAGGAGCAGGTATGTGATACGGTAGGTAAACCGACTCCAAAAATGCCATAAAAAAATTTCTGTCACTTTTGGAATATTAGGAAAATTACAAAAATAAAAATTAACTGAGGGGACCCACGAGGGAGTCCCAAGCCAACAGGATGCGACCACCCCCTGGGTGTGCCCTAATCGCTTAGGAGCCCCTTGTGTGCCTCCCCGACTCGGTTTTCCTTGTGGACACGTATTCTGACCTAGAAAAATTTATTATATATACTTCGATATGTTTTGACCACCACATCGCAAGTTTCTCCTTTGTTCTGGTTTCGGGCTGTTTTTCTGACAGATTTCGAAGCAATATGTCATCGCAAGATTTAGATGGGGAGAGCTTTGTCTCAAATCTCATCGCCAATTCCCGAGTTTATGGGGATATTGATCCTTATGTGTGGGCAACGGAGGAAGAGGAGGTGGCTGATCTAAAAAGGATTGAACCTTCAAGTGATGAAGAAGAAGAAGTACCTTTACCTCAACCTAGAGATATGCATGTGGAGTTCAAAAAGTCGAGCTTGCCAAACAAGGTTACACCTTCCAATACTCGATTTAGCCTTTATCGTCGTACGTAGGTAGACACTACCATTGCCTCCACTAGTAAAACCCGTCATTTGATGGAAGGAGCAATGACCATCACCACAAACTTCGTATGGAGAACGTAGATCTTAAGCGAGAGGTTGATAAACTTAAGGAGGAGATTCACATCCTAAAGAGCATCATTGCTAAGTGGATTACTTCATCACCGCCATCACCCAAGAAGGAAATTTGAGTACATGGGTATGGGCACCACCCTTAGCTTGTTCCAAGCTTGGGAGGTGCCCCGGTATCGTATCACCATCACTTCTACCACTATCATCTATTTTAGTTCGATCTTTAGCTATTTCATGATCTAGAGGAATAAAAGTTAGGTGTTGCTTTGCTTAGAGTGCTTGCTTTGTGATCTATCTATCCCTATAACCGAGTGTGAGAGTTATATAATAAAGATTAGTTTGAGTTTGCTGCTTCACTCTCATGCATCAATCATAGCAATGAAATAAAAGAAATAGAAAGATCATATGCTAATCCCATGGGGAGTAACAACTTCACCTAAAAAGAAGTGTGTTTGATAAAAGTTGTTGGTAGTTAACCAACATAATGTTTGTCATTGATACAATCCATGCAAAATTATGAAAGAGGGTAGGAGATTCACATACAAATATACTATATTGGACATCTTTTATGATTGTGAGCCCCCATCAAATATTTTCTACATGATCAAATAGTTGATGTTGGACCAGGAAGACAGCGTAATGAGTTATGTTTGTTTATATTCACATAGAAGTTATATTGTCATGCATCCTCTAACATGTGGTGCTTGTCTAGGATCTTTTGCTAGCCCTAAACCTCGCACTAAGTAGAGACACTACTGTCCATCCATAACCCTTAAACCCATTTTCTTGCCGTGAGAGTCCACCATATCTACCGATGGATTGAATAAGATCCTTCAAGTATGTTGTCATCGGTGCATAAACCAATAAAAATTGCTCCTAAATATGTATGATTTTTTATTGTAAGAGAAAATAAACTTTGCATGATCTAGTGATGGCAAAGAAATAAAAGTGACGGACTGCATAATAAAGGTTGCTATCACAAGGGTCAATATAAAGTTACTTTCCTTTACATTAAGAGTTTGCATATCCAAAATAAAAAGCGTCTGACAACCTTTGCTTCCCTCTGTGAAGGGCATATCTTTTACTTTTCTGCATTTACTTTTATTCAAGAGTCAATAATGTTCTTCCCTATTCCATCTTATTAACTATTTAGTGGCAAGCATCATGTTGGGGAAAGATCCAGGCATATATATCCAGTTGGATGCAGATGATCACGAGTCATTATTGTTGACATTATCCTTGAGGTAAATAAGTTGGGTGGTGAAAACAATAAAGCCCGAATCTTCCTATGTGTCCGACGGAAACGTTTGCTCCAAAAGTATGCATTGCGTGTCAGCAATCATAGATGATAGTTGAGTATGTGAACTTGCTAAAATGAAAGCTCTTACATAGACTCTTCTCTGAAATATGATGAATTGTGATTGTCTCAATGACAAAGAACATAGTGTGTTGGTTGTCACTAAAGTTTATGCTCCATACTTCAATATTTGTGGATAGATTGTTACTTGTTTATGAGAAGTTATATGATGAAAGCTTGATGCTATGATAATATTCATGATGCTCACATGGTTGTATTTGTTTTTATCGCTGCCTCTCTCTCTCTCTCTCTCTCTAATTATGTGGTCACTATTATCGAGTTTGGCTTTCGCTTGAGGACAAGCGAGGTCTAAGCTTGGGGGAGTTGATACGTCTATTTTGCATCATCATTTCTTATTGATATTTATATTGTTCTTGGTCATTATTCCATTTTATGATACAATTCTAATGACTTTTCTCTCTTATTTTGCAAGATCTAACACGGACAGGGAAATTGCCGAAAACTGGAATTTTGGACCCGAAAACCATGGAAAAGGCTGAAAATCTTGTGTACTCTAAATGACCTGAAACTTCACGAGGATCTTTTGTGCAATATATCTGAATTTCTGAAGCGAGACACCAGAGGGGGGCCACCTGTCGCTCCCAAGCCAACAGGGCATGACCACCCCCTTGGGCGCGCCATGATGGCTTGGGAGGCCCACAGGCAGGCTCCGGCCCACCTCTTCTTCTATATGAAGGATTTTAACATAGAAAAATCAAGAGGATACTTTCGGGACGAAGCGCTGCCATCTCGAGGCGGAAACCTGGGCAGAGGCCCTTTTGCTCTCCGACAGAGAAAGTCTGGCGGGGAAACACCCCTCCGGGAGGGGGAAATTGAAGACATCGTCATCACCAACGCTTCCTCCTACATGGGAGGACCAATCTTCATTAACATCTTCACGAGCACCATCTCGTATCAAACCTTAGTTCATCTCTTGTATTCAATCTTTGTCTCAAAACTCAGATTGGTACATGGGGCTTCCTAATAGTGTTGATTACATCTTGTAGTTGATGCTTGTTGTGTTCAAATCCTTTACCATATTCATTACACCTCTGATATTGAACATGATGATGATTTGTGAGTAGTTACTTTTGTTCTCGAGGACATGGGAGAAGCCTGTTATAAGTAATCATGTGAAGTTGTTATTCATTCGATACTTCGATGATATGTATGTTGTTGCTTCCTTTAGTGGTGTCATGTGAACATCGACTAAATGACAGTTCACGATACTTTGGGCCTAAGAGAACGCATTGTGGAGTAATAAGTAGATGATGGGTTATGAGAGTGACAGAAGCTTAAACCCTAGTTTATGTGTTATTCCGTAAGGGGCTGATTTGGATCCATATGTTTCATGCTATGGTTTGATTTATCTTAATTCTTTTTTCATAGTTGTGGATGGTTGCTATCGGATTTCGGGCTCCGCAAAACCCTTGAGATTCGAACACAGGGGCGTGTGCGAAGATCCCCTGCAGCTTCGCCCTACCTAGCTCGCTACTCGATGGACACAACGATGAACTCGCACGATGACGAGGAAGAAGATGAACACGACAGTTTACCCAAGTTCGGGCCACTGCGAAGCATAATACCCTACTCCTGCTTTGGTGGATTGCCCCTCAAGGAGGTGTGGTAGATGAACTAGTACAGTGTTTTGGAGCCTCGTGAGGGCGCTCCTCAGGTGTTCTCGGCCCTCCGTTGGCTTTGTGGTGGATGAGTGAATCGGTTGGTCTCCCTCCCCTCTACGGTGCTGCCTACCCTCTATATATAGCGGTCGCACGGGTCCTCTTCCCTTATCGCAATGGCGGGAAGGGATCCCACAACGGCCAATTTTTAAGGGGGACAGGAGTACATGCTCGCTCTGCCCAAAGGCGGTCTTCTCCTGCAAAGTAACTGGCGATGATGCAGAGGTGGGCTCGGCGATGACATCCGCCCTGCGGGGCTCGTGGTCGTGGTCTTGTTGCACCGGAATGGAAACCTTTGGGGGTGCTTTGGGAACCCGCGTACGTCCTTGCTCCCTTTGCACCAAAGGGGAAACTGCGCCGTCTGGCGCGCTGGCGCCCGCCTGCCCTTCCTTGCGTCATCTTTGACTCCTGAGGCCAAGCCTTGTATAGAGATCTCCGCCGCTCCGGACGGGGCCTGGGGAGGCCCATCCCTTGCCGGTCTTGACGCCGCTCCTCCTCGCGAGGCTTGGGCCCTCGCGAGGGCCTTGTCTTGAGTGGGGTACCATGCTTGAGTGTGGTTGATTGACGAAGTGGGCCATGCCCTGGGCCGCAGGCCGGCAGGTCTGGGTACCCCCGTTCCCAGAACGCCGACAGTTGCGAGAGGGGGTAATCATAAGTAGGTTTTTAGTTCAATTAAGAATAACACCTAAGCACCGGTCCACCCACATATCAAATTATCGAAGTAACGAGCGCGAATCAACTCAACATGATGAACATGACTAGACGGAAATTCTCATGTGTCCTCGAGAGCACTTTGCATCATATAGAGAACTTTCAGGCTTGTCTTTCGCAATAAAAAGGATTGGGCTACCTTGCTACACACTTGCTACTTTTGTTACTTGTTATGAATGATCTTGCTACAAAACTATATATTACTATCTCTTATAGCACCAGCAGAGAATACCTTGCTGAAAACTGCTTGTCACTTCCTTCTGCTCCTCGTTGGGTTCGACACTCTTACTTATCGAAAGGACTATGATTGATCCCCTATACTTGTGGGTCATCAGAGGCCGATGTCGTCTATGCACAATTCAGGGTGCTAAAGGACCCGTTCTTTAGTACACCGACAGAAGCCCCCGGGCCTGGGCCAAGTTGCGTCCGCAACGCTGTTGGGCTAGGCCCAAAACAATGCACAGACACATGGGGCGGGGAGTTACTACAGGTAATTATGATTTTTACTACCACCCACGACGCGCATTAAATGCGGGGCGTGGGAGAGGTGGAGCAAATCGGTGCATGGGTCGTGCGCCTAAAAAGCCGCAGACACATCAGGACGAGAGAGCCAGCCTTTGCGCCTTCCTTATAGAAAGGCGTTCCGCAGGGTCATTGCTCATGTAGCACTGTCGTTCCCCATCTCTCCGTTTCTGTCATATTCAACCTCACGCAGAATAGAGCATCTCCGCCGCTTCTCTATTTCCATACGCTTCCGCTATCCAACCTTCGAAGCCCGCCATGGCACCCAAGAAGGCCAAGCAGTCTACCGCCCCGTCCGTGGAGAAGAAGGCTAAGAAGCATGTCGACCCTGAGGCAGAGGCTAGGAAGGAGGCCATCGCGGCGGCATGGAGGTCATGTGTCATCTTCGCGCCGTTCATGCAGTCCGGCAGCGACATCGTCACATTCTACGCATATATGTATGGGAAAGCCAACAAGGCGCACTGTGCGCTGGTCGTGCTCCCCGGCAACACCAAGCCCGGCCCGAAGAAATATCCCTTCTTTGTGGTGTATTTCTACTGTGGGTTGCTCCCTCCATTTTCAGCTTTTTTCACCGAGCTGATGCTGACATACGACTTCAAGCTCTTGGATTTTACCCCGAACGCCGTCACCATCCTGTCGGTTTCCACCCTTCGTCGGCGTGGTGCCCAACGCCACCATCTTCCAGCACTTCTTCTTCTCGCGCATAGAAGGAGATGCCCTCTCTGGCAGCGTCACCTAGATCCCAGGACTAGCCACAAGGAGGTGTACCCCCAGCAACTTGCACTTGAGGTGGAATGAGTGGCGCAGAGTCATGTTGAATGAAGGAAAAGGAGTTCCCGGACTTCTGCAGGCCCCAGGAGAAGATGTCGGTCCGCGACAAGGACTGCATCTACCTTGACGCCAACGACAAGAAGCTCACACTCGCCATCAATTGGATCATCTACCTAAAAGCTGATGGCCTCACCATTGAGATGGTGGGCTCAAACTTCCTTCGTTGCCGCATCGCCCCTTTGCAAGAATAGCAGCGCTTCGCTTGGGAGTTCAACAACGCGGCAGATGGCATGCGGATACACACCGGGCTTGGGAGTTCAACAACGCGGTAGACTTCATGCGGCTACACATGCCTGTCTCTGCCACCATCTCTTCCGCATTGACGGAAACTTCAAGCTGCCAGTCTTTGCAACAACTCTGCCAAGGACTCCATCTTGGTGATGATGCCGTCGTGTAACGCGCAAGGGGTTCATCCATTGTGGAAGGAGCCGGTGCAAGAGGTGGTGCAGGTGTGGTTCGACAAACTGACGGAGAGTGCTGTCCGGGAGGAGGGCTAGATCATCCGTGAAACCACCGATTAGATCGAATGGATCAGCAAGAGGGCTGAGGAGACGGGGCTAATAGCAGGGGCCAGCGGCTCCAATTTTACCGCATCAGATGACGAAGAAGTCGCCAGCAACGAGGAGGAGGACGAAGATGAGGCGGCGGCAGCAGACCTGCTGGAGGAGGCGACCATGAGGTCCTCGAGGAGTAGGAGGTTCAAGAGCCCCCAACTCCTGTTGCTCTAAAGAAGAGGCCGCGTGATATGGGGTGTCCCGATCTTCTCAGTAAGCGGCGGTGGTGATGATGAAGATGATAGATAACTTGTATGTCGCCGATGAACTCTCCCTCGCTTGATCCCTGATGCCAATGCAAAAGGTCTCAACCCTTTGGATATTCACAACGTCACACACTTGCGCACGTAGCCGTCGACCACGAAACGGTATAATTGCAATATACTAATTCCCAATGGAACAGCAGATTACACTCAACTTGCAGTATATGATCTCCAGATCGATACGAATTGGAGATGAGGATTCAAGATGAATGCTTACAAGCAATCTCAAGAACTAGGGTTTATCTTAAACGTGGTCTAACCTTAACTAACTCTAGGGGACGGGTATTTATAGTCTAAAACGAGATCGAAGGGGTACACGGGCTGGACAGCCCAAAACCTACGCGCAGGCAGAGCGGTACTACCGCTTATGGCAAGCGGTACTACCGTGATAAGCGGTACTACCGCTCGTACAAATATCAAGTGCTGCTTTAGTACCGCTTGGGGTCGCTTGGATTCCAGAAGAAATTTCCTAAGCGTACTAGGACGGTAGTACTGGGGCGGAACTACCGCTTAAGCGGTACTACCGCTTGTGTGGGGCGGTACTACCGCCCTGGAAACTGCAGGGTCTTCCTCCCTTCCCAGCTGCAATGCCTCCTTGCTCCCCTCCTTGCTCCCTTGTGCCATGCCTTCCTATCCAATGTACCTAATGACACATACACACAAGGATTTAGGCAGTATAAAGCTCTCATTAAAATAAATAGCATTATCAACTAAGAGAGAATTCACCTGTTGTTCTAGTAACTTAGCACGAGCTCTTGTAATTGGACCAATCCTGATTTCATCATTGGACATCTTCTTTGCAGCAACAGGTTGTTTATCTTCATGAGGTAGAGAGGGAACCATAGTAGGGATATCCTCATCATCCTCCCCCCCTTCAAAAGGCGTCGACCCCGACGCTCCAAGGTCATCGACATCACATGGGGACAAATCAGCAACGTTGAAACTGTTGCTAACGCCACCAAAGTCAGCAATAGGAATATCAATCGAGTAGGCATTGTCATTTATCTTGGCTAACACCTTGTAAGGACCAGCACCACGCGGCCGAAGTTTAGAACGTCTCAACTATGGAAACATGTCCTTGCGAAGATGCACCCACACCATATCGCCAGGCTGGAACAAAACTTTCTTTCTTGATTGGTTTCGTGCAGCAACAATGTTCTTGCCTTGCTTCTCAATAGCCTCCCGTGTCTTCTCATGAATCTTCTTCACATAATCTGCTCTGTTTGAGGCCTCCATATCAACCCTCTCATGCAATGGAAGAGGCAGCAAATCTAGTGGTGTAATTGGTTTGAAACCATACACCACCTCAAAAGGACAAAGCTGGGTGGTAGAATGCACAGCCCTGTTATAAGCGAACTCAACAAGTGGCAAACACTCCTCCCACTCACGCAGATTTTTCTTGATCATAACTCTCAGCAATTGGGACAATGTGCGATTCACCACCTCCGTTTGACCATCAGTTTGTGGGTGACATGTAGTGCTGAACAACAACTTTGTTCCTAACTTACCCCACAATGTCTTCCAGAAGTAGCTCATAAACTTCACGTCCCTGTCAAAAACAATTGTCTTTGGCACCCCATGCAAGCGTACGATGTCCCTGAAAAACAGGTTAGCAATATACGACGCATCGTCGCTTTTGTGGCATGCAATAAAATGTGCCATCTTAGAAAATCTATCCACTACCACAAATATAGAATCATGACCTCTTTTAGTGCGTGGCAAACCTAACACAAAATCCATACTTATATCTTCCCATGGTGTGATAGGTGTAGGTAGTGGCGTATACAAACCGTGAGGCTTCAGTTTTGACTTGGACTTGTGACATGTAATGCAGCGCCGAACAAACCTGTCCACGTCGCGCCTCATCTTGGGCCAATAAAAGTGATCAGCCAGCATGAGCAACGTCTTCTCACGCCCAAAGTGACCCATCAATCCTCCTGCATGTGATTCCTGCAACAATAGCAAACGGACGGACGATTCTGGAACACAAAGTTTGTGAGCTCGAAACAAGTATCTATCATGGATGTGGTATTTCTCCCATGCATTTCGAAGCAAACATAAACGATATGGTTCAGCAAAATCATGATCAGTTGCATACAAATCACACAAACTCTCTAAACCAGGAATTTGAACATCGAGATGTGTCAAGAGCATATTCTTCCTAGATAGAGCATCAGCAACAATGTTATCTTTTCCCTTCTTATGCTTAATGATATACGGAAAAGACTCAATAAACTCAACCCATTTAGCTAAGCGTCGATGCAGATTTGATTGAGCTTTCAAATACTTCAATGCTTCATGATCAGAATGTATGATAAATTCTTTTGGCCAGAGATAATGTTGCCAAATCTCAAGAACTCTAACAAGCGCACACAATTCTTTATCATAAACAGGATAATTCAGTCTAGCACCAGAAAGTTTCTCGCTGAAATAAGCAATAGGTCTACCTTCTTGCATCAACACACCACCAATACCTATACCACTAGCATCACATTCAACCTCAAATTGTTTGGAAAAATCTGGTAGTGCAAGTAATGGTGCAGAAGTAAGTAAACGTTTCAGCTCGTCAAAAGCATGATCTTGGGCTACGCCCCACACAAAAGGCACACCTTTCTTTGTTAATTCATTCAATGGTGCAGCAATAGTACTAAAGTCTTTCACAAAACGACGATAGAAACCAGCAAGACCGTGAAAACTTCGTACTTGACTAACATTCATGGGAGTAGGCCAATTTTGAATTGCTTCAATCTTAGATGAATCTACTTCTACCCCATGCTTAGAAACAACGTATCCCAGAAATATCACTTTATCTTTTGCAAATGTGCACTTCTCAAGATTAGCATACAATTTATGATCACGCAATACTTGCAAAACCTGTCTAATATGATCACAATGTTCAGATTCATTGCGGCTGTAAATAAGTATATCATCAAAATAGACAACCACAAAACGACCAATAAACTTTCTCAAAACATGATTCATTAATCGCATGAAGGTACTAGGTGCATTAGTAAGACCAAAAGGCATAACTAACCACTCATATAAACCAAATTTAGTTTTGAAAGCAGTTTTGCATTCATCCCCTTCCTTCATCCAAATTTGATGGTAACCACTACGCAAATCAATCTTAGAGAAAATAGCAGCACCACTCAATTCATCTAGCATATCCTCTAAGAGTGGAATAGGATGACGATAGCGAATAGTGATGTTGTTAATAGCTCTACAATCTATGCACATGCGCCATGTACCATCTTTCGTAGGTACCAAAATAACAGGAATAGCACAAGGACTAAGAGAAACACGGATATACCCTTTGTCTAGTAGTGCTTGCACCTGCGTCTGTATTTCCTTCGTTTCTTCAGGGTTGGTCCTGTATGGCGCTCGGTTGGGGAGGGTGGCGCCTGGTATGAGATCAATTTGGTGCTCAATTCCACGCAATGGTGGCAGCCCCGCTAGTACCTCCTCCGGAAACACATCGCCATATTCCTGCAAAACAGTAGACACACCAAGAGAAACAGATTGCGTATCATTAGAAACTAAAACCTCGCCTTTGTACATAAGCACAAGAGGCAGGGCTGTAGGATCCTCTCGAAATTCTCTCATGTCTTCTTTGGTGGCTAATATAAGCAAACTAGGCTCTCTCGCACTTTTCGTTATATTATCACTCACGGCTTTTACATTGTTCTCTCGTGCAGGTGGCTGTTCGATATTCACTTCTGTTTTCTGACGAGACTCAGTGAAAATTTGTTGTGGTGACATAGGCTGCAGATTTACTTTCTTGCCCTTGAACTCCAAGTGATAAGTATTGGCACGGCCATTGTGTTGCACATGGCGGTCATAGAGTCATGGCCGACCCAATAAAAGATGGCAAACAGTCATAGGCACCACATCAAATTCAATGGAATCCGTGTATGGTCCTATCTCAAAATTCACGCGCACCATATGACTCACCTTCATCTCACCATTGTCACTCAACCATTGTACGTAATATGGATTGGGGTGAGGTAAATATTTCAGATTTAGCTTGGCACATAACTCCTTGCTTGCAAGATTGCGGCAGCTACCTCCATCAATGATCACCTTGCAAGCTTTGTTGGGGCCAACTAGTGCTTTTGTTTGGAACAAATTGCAACGCTGTGAATCAACATGTGGCTGCACACTAAGAACACGCTGCGAGACAACAATAGTAGGTGCTGGAGAAGCAAAAGCATCGATGCCGTCGTCACGTGTGTACCCATCGTCATCTGAAGCATATGGATCAGCATCATCTCCAGTCTCATACTCATTGTCATCGTTCACAATCATCACTTTTCTATTTGGGCACTCTCTCTTGAAGTGTCCCTTGCCTCCACATGTATGACAGAGCATATCTCTATTACGGGCTGTAGACATATTGGAACCTGAGCTAGCAGCAGGAGCAGCAGGTTGCTTGGATTGTGGAACAGGGGAGGCTGGTTTGGTTGTAGAAGAAGAGGGGCGGCTGGCAGCGCCCTCACTAGGGGGCGGCTGTGTTCTGTTGGAGAACCGCCCAGCCGTAGTATAACGGCCTTTAATTTGAGCTTCTTCGGCCAACTGGGACTCAGCTTCTCTTGCATGATGGAGTAGCTCGTTCATTGTATTGTATTGGTGATGCCGAACAATACCCTTAATGTTATATTTCAGCCCATGGAGAAAACGTTGCATAGTCATCTCAACAGATTCTCTTACTCGAGCACGCTGCAACAACATCTCCATCTCCATGTAATATGCATCAACCGTCATGGAACCTTGCTTCAATTGTGTCAATTTATCATAAACTGTCCGCAAGTAATTAGTGGGAACAAAACGAGCTTTCATAACCGCCTTCATCTCACGCCATGTGCGAACAGGAAGTTCATTGTCATCGCGACGGGTACTCACAATGCTATCCCACCAACGCAAGGCATAGCCATCAAATTCAGAAGAAGCAAGCTTGACCTTCCTATCTTCAGTATAATCATGCAAACGCCATAATTTCTCCATCTTAAGCTCCCAAGTGAGATACTCTTCGACATCAGTAGAGCCTTCAAATCTAGGAATCGTGAACTTGGGCTTGCCCAAACCATCATCCTCCTTAAGCGGTACACGCCGAGCACCACGTAGTGGTAGATGACCATGCCCTTGCAAGTCACGCCCACGGCCATGATTGCCCACCATGTTGTCATTGTCGTCATGGACACTATCAGCATCGTCATGACCGTCATGTTGGCGTTGCTCAATAGCGACACGCAACCCATTGACTGAAGTGGTCAACTGTTGTATACTTAGTTGGGGAGCATTGACTTGTGTTTGCATAGCATTGACGGTAGTGTCAGTGGCGTCCACTTTCATTTGTATAACTTGAATATCAGCCTCAATTTTTTCAGCGGATCTATCGATAACCCCTGTCAAATGAACGCGGAGAGCTTCATGGTCCTTCCAGGAAACACACTCGTCATCAGCCTTTTTCTGCAGCACATCAACATCACTAGAGGACATGATTAGTCGGTTAGTGCAAAAATCAAAATCTGGTTGATGGCACACTCACAACTCACACAAAACTGACAAGAAAAGGAAATCTTACCGTTCCAAAGTGAATAGCAATGCTTACCCGTTCGGATGGATGACTAATGCACGGATGTGATGAAGTGAATACCCAGGTACAAGAGCAATCACACGACAAAGCAGGGTATATGGTGGAGCTTGGTTTGGATACCTAACAACACCGAAGACAAGTCCTAGTGCTGATCGTGTGAACAAACACCCAAGGAAACACACACGGTGGAGAAAAATGTGACAAAGCAACTATAAAAACAGGATGTGTTGCAATGCACGAGAGAGACACTAGCAATGCTCAATGTAAACAGGCACAAGATTGCTCAATTCTACTAGTGCACAATCGCAAGATAATACAAATCCAACAGTGCAATAGATAGCAACAACGTCCAGCCACTGTTTCTCTCGTTTCTTTCTTTCTCTCCTCTTTTCTTTTCCTTTTTTAAGGCCACAATAGATCACAGGTAGCGGCGACAGTTCTTGGATCACGTCCAGAAATTGCAAAGCACCAAAACCTATATGAGCAGCCTGTAGAGCGGAAACTAGTCTCGTGGGTAAGTTCCTAACACCTTTGTGTAGACAGGCTATGGCTATGGAATTTGCAAAACAGGATAACTGATCGAAACAAAAAGCCAATCTACGATGCAATCTACGATGGAAACTAAAACCAATCGATTCGAAGGAAAAAGCTATGCAAAAAGAAAGACACAACGACCAGCAACTAAAACTTGGAAACGATGTTATCTAGGTGATGGCAAAAACCCTAACCCTAATCTTTTTGTGAGGCTTTTTCTGGATAGGAGTAAAAACACAACTAATCTATGGATGATTTGGTGGATGCTTACCGAGGCAACACTGGAAATCTGATACCAAGATGATATGGGGTGTCCCGATCTTCTCAGTAAGCGGCGGTGGTGATGATGAAGATGATAGATAACCTGTATGTCGCCGATGAACTCTCCCTCGCTTGATCCCTGATGCCAATGCAAAAGGTCTCAACCCTTTGGATATTCACAACGTCACACACTTGCGCACGTAGCCGTCGACCACGAAACGGTATAATTTTAATATACTAATTCCCAATGGAACAGCAGATTACACTCAACTTGCAGTATATGATCTCCAGATCGATACGAATTGGAGATGAGGATTCAAGATGAATGCTTACAAGCAATCTCAAGAATTAGGGTTTATCTTAAACGTGGTCTAACCTTAACTAACTCTAGGGGACGGGTATTTATAGTCTAAAACGAGATCGAAGGGGTACACGGGCTGGACAGCCCAAAACCTGCGCGCAGGCAGAGCGGTACTACCGTGATAAGCGGTACTACCGCTCGTACAAATATCAAGTGCCGCTTTAGTACCGCTTGGGGTCGCTTGGATTCCAGAAGAAATTTCCTAAGCGGTACTAGGACGGTAGTACTGGGGCGGTACTACCGCTTGTGTGGGGCGGTACTACCGCCCTGGAAACTGCAGGGTCTTCCTCCCTTCCCAGCTGCAATGCCTCCTTGCTCCCCTCCTTGCTCCCTTGTGCCATGCCTTCCTCTCCAATGTACCTAATGACACATACACACAAGGATTTAGGCAGTATAAAGCTCTCATTAAAATAAATAGCATTATCAACTAAGAGAGAATTCACCTGTTGTTCTAGTAACTTAGCACGAGCTCTTGTAATTGGACCAATCCTGATTTCATCATTGGACATCTTCTTTGCAGCAACAGGTTGTTTATCTTCATGAGGTAGAGAGGGAACCATAGTAGGGATATCCTCATCACCGCGCGTCCTCCGGAGGGCAACCACCGGGGAGCCAGTCCACCTGCTGTCGACGATCGATGAAGAAGCTGAGGAGGATCCTTCTGCTCAAGTTGCTGCCCGCAGAGATCTCGACTGCAGCCCCCATCACGGCAGATGCGGCGTCCTCCTTCGAAACGCTCGTTTACTCCGACTAGTGAGACGGCAGGATCCTCGCATGCTTCCACCTCTCTGGCAGGCGCGCACGTCCGGACCCCAACTCTATTGCCTACTCCTGCTGCCGGCCAAGGGGTCGTCTGGGACCTGTCGGCTCTCAGCAAGTCACAGGACGAGGAGGAGTAAGTGCCTTCACCTATCTCTGATAAATCTTGAATTTCTTGTTAGCTTTATTTCCTCTTATTTTGTTGTTGTTGAATTCTGCATGGATCAGGAGACCTTGGTGCAGCGGGCGGCCTAGAAGGCAAAGCTTACGCCCGCGGCGGAAGGGACAACAAGCTCCATGCCGGAGGTGTATGTTGTCGTCAACAGCCCCCGGCGCAGCCCCCAGCGGAGCCCCAAGTGGGGAGGTACTATCCAGTACCCCCTGGAAAATGCTGGTGTGGACGCTGTCGCTTCCTCTGTCACCCTGCATATGGGAGGTAACTCTACTTGAGATGACTCTACTTGAGATGACTCCGTCAACCCCTGCTCTGGAGGGAAGCTCTCTGACAAGGGCCTCCACCAAAGATCTTGTCAGCATTAAGGACGTGCCGATAGACGAGGCTGCCGGCAGCCATGCGATGGCAACACAAGTTGCCAGAGAAGGGGATGCCCCTTCTCAACAAGTTACTACCGGTGAGCCTCCTGCCGCTGAGCATTTTTCTTCTCTTGAATCTTCTTCGTTTTGTCTTCTTGAACTCCATCTTGAGTTCAATTTTGTTCTTCCTCCTCCCCATGTTGGTAGATCTGGCCCCAACCCATGATATGGACGTATACATCAATGTTCGGGAGATCGCCAAGGAGGCAGTTGATACGTCTCCAATGTATCTATAATTTTTTATTGTTCCATGCTGATATATTATCATTCTATGATACTTTTTGGGTCAGTATTTACCATTTTATAATATTTTTGAGTACTAACCTATTAACCCAGTGCCCAGTGCCAGTTGCTGTTTTCTGCGTGTTTTTTGCTTTTCAGGTTTAAAGTACCAAACGAAGTCCAATTGCCACGAAACATTTTGATGATTTTTCTAGACTATATGAAGACTTAGAAACTTTGGAAGGAAGCCAGGAGGTGCACGAGGGCCCCAACACACATCAGGGTGCGCCCTGGGGGCGCCTTGATATGTGGTGGCCCCCTCGTGCGTCTCCCGGCGTCCCTCTTCGGCCTATAAATTCTCTAATACCCCAAAAACCCTGAAGGAAGTCCCGAAACCCTTTTTCTGCCGCCGCAAGTCTCTGTTCCGTCACGAGGCCATCTGGAGCTCCGTTCCGGCACACTGCCGGAGGGGGGATCGATCACGGAGGGCCTCTTCATCAACCTCGCTACCCTCATGATGATGTGTGAGTAGTTCACCACAGACCTACGGGTCCATAGCTAGTACCTAGATGGCAATCTCTCTCTTTTATGATCTTCAATACAATGTTCATCGCATCTTTGCTTGGATCTATCCGATGTTATCCTATTGTGCGGTGTGTTTGTTGGGATCCGATGAATTGTGGGTTTATGTTCAGATTATTCATGGAAAGTATTTGAGATGCCTCTGACTTATATTATCTCTTAAGTGCATGATCATTATAGCTTTGTAATGCTCTCCAATCTATTGATGTACTTTGGCCAAGTAGATTGATATTTCATTGGTGGGAGTGGTGCGTTGTGGTAGGTTCAACCTGGCGAGTTTCGATATCCCAGTGACAAAGTAGGGGACAAGATGTGTCTTTGTGTTGTTGCTACTAAGGATAAAACGATGGGGTTCATTCATATTGTTTGAGCTTACTTTGTCTACATCATGTCATCGTTCTCCAAGCATTACTCTGTTTTACTTAATACTCTAGATGCATGCTGGATAGTGGTCGATGAGTGGAGTAATAGTAATCGGTGCAGGCAGGAGTCGGCCTATTTGCTTATGGACGTGATGCCTATATACACATGATCATTGTCGTGAAAATCGCATAACTATCTGCTTTTCTATCAATTGCCCAACAGTAATTTGTTTACCATCGTATGCTGCATACATGAGAGATGCCGCTAGGGAACACTATGGCCCCCGGGTCTATTCACTTATATATTTGCAAACACTATTATTACCTCGCTGCTTTTATTTACTTTTTATTTATTTTGCATTTATCAATAATTATCTACACAACTCATTTGCTTGCAAATAACGAGATCATGGGGATTGACAACCCTCTTGCCCGCGTTGGGTGCAAGTCGTTTGTTCATTTGTGTGCAGCCGCTGAAGACGGTTGAGGATTGATATTCCTATTGGTTCGATAAACCTTGGTTTCATAACTGAGGGAAATACTTATCCGCTTTGTGATGCAATTACCCGTTCCTCTTCACGGAAAACCCAACGCAGATCACAAGTATCAGGAAGGATTTCTGGCGCCGTTGCCGGGGAATATCATCATCAACTACCAAGTAACTTCACTCAAATTTTCATTCACTTGTTCTTCTTTTTATTTTCTGTTATATTTAGCTTTTCTCATAAAAATCAAAAATACAAAAAAATGGAGCTTAGGTTGCCTCATATGCTTCGTCTTGATAATGTCTTTCGTGAAAATAAGGATTCAGAAAATTGTGCTCAATTGTTAGAGGAAGAATTTATGAAAATGCTTAATGTGAGTTCCTTTAATGATGAGCATGACAGAAATGTTGTTAGTATGAGGTCTCTGAATATCCATGATGCTAATGATATGCAAGACCACAAGCTTGGGGATGCTATGTTTGATGATGATGATATTTTTGTCCCCCATGTTTTGGTGATCAAATTTATTATGATGATTGTGGTGATGATGCGTATGCTATAATTAGTAATGATAACCATGAAACATGTGATCATGATTTAAATTTCAATTTGGTTATGACAATCAAGTTTCACATGATAGTTATTTTGTTGAGTCTGCCCCCGCTACCATGAATGAAAAGGAATTTGCTTATGTGAAGAGTAATAAATTTTCTATGCTTGTGGATCATGAAAATAATGCTTTATGTGATAGTTATATTGTGGAATTTATTCATGATGCTACTAAAAATTATTATGAGGGGGTAACATATGCATGTAGGAATTGCAATAATATCAAGTTTCCTCCCTATGTGTTCAAAGTTTCGAAGTTATGCTTGTTATGCCTTCCTATGCTAGTTGATTCTTGCTCCCATAAATTTTTTGATCACAAAATTTATATGCATAGGAAGTGGGTTAGGATTAAATTTGCTTGTCACATGCTTCATGATGCTCCCATTGTGTTTCAATTCTTCACTTTCATGTGAGCATCATTGAAATCATTATGCCTAGCTAGGGGCATAAAACAATAGCGCTTGTTGGGAGGCAACCCAATAGTTATCTTTCAATTTTTGCTTTAAAATTTCTGTTTATTTTTAATAGCATGATTATAAAATCTTTAATGATTATGTTTTTGTGTTTAAATTAGTGTTTGTGCCAAGTAAAGCCTTTGGGATGACTCATAAGATGAGTAGAATCGATGCTGAAACAAAACAGAAACTTTTGAGTCCAGTACAGGAATTTTCATTTTTTTCTGGAGCGTCATAATGATCTGAAATTTTTACAAAGTGTTACCATACACATTTTCGAGGTTGTCATAATTGTTCAGAATTTTTCTAGTTACATAAGTATAGGGTCTCTACAGATTGCTACAGACTGTTCTGTTTTAGACATATTCTGTTTTTGATTGCATAGTTGCTTGTTTTGATTATGCTATGGATTGTATCGTGGGGTATAAGCCATGGAGAAGTTAGAATACAGTACCTATTATGCATTTATGAAATTTTAATCAATTTATAACAGTACTTAAAGTATGCTATATGTTTCTTATACTAACGGATCTCATGAGGTTTTTTTGAGTTTTGTGTGATTGATGTTTTCAAGTTTTGGGTGTTATCTTGATGGACAAAGGAATAAGGAGTAGCAAGAGCCTAAGATTGGGGATGCCCAAGCCAACCCAAGGTAATATTTTAAAGGAGACTCAAGCGTCTAAGCTTGGGGATGCCCCGGAAGGCATCCCCCCTTTCGTCTCAAATCCATCGGTATGTCACTTGGAGCTATATTGTTATTCGTCACATGATATGAGTTTTTTTTGCTTGGAGCGTCGTTTGCTTTAGTTTTATTTTACTTTAAGTTTGCCACAATCATTGTTTGCTGGACACACATATTTAAGAGAGACACACATTCATCATAATTTGTTTGAATACTCTATGTGCTTCACTTATAACTTTTGAGCTTAGCAATTGCTCTAGTACTTCACTTGTATCTTTTTGAGCACGGTGGCGTGTAGATTTTAAAGAAATGATTTCACTCTCTTTCTTCACTTATATTTGTTTGATAATTAATAAATAGTGACATTAATTTGCCTGGGTCATAAGACTAGTCCAAAAATATTAGGTATTCAATAAGTGATAATCAAAACCATCATGTAGCACATATAAAGAAATTGGGGGTTAATGATATTGATGTAGTAATATGAAATAGGTGTGAGTTCATAATTGTTAAACCATAGAAGTGTCGATATTGAGAGGGGTTGACCTTTTTGTTCATCTAAAAATTAAAGAGGCATGGTGATGATGTATGACCTTTTTGTTCATATTGAGAGTGTTGTTTCGGGTCGGAAGCGCGCGATGGTTAATTCCTACCGACCTCTTCCCTCGGGGCATGCGAGTAGTACTTTGATATATGATAAACTAATAAAACTTTGCAATAAGTATATGAGTTCTTTATGACTAATGTGAAACCATGGACATACGCAACCTCACCTTTTCATAATTTGCTTGCCTCTTCGGTACCGTGCATAGGCCGTTCTCACCTTGAGGATCGGTGCAACTTTCGCCGGTGCATCCAAACCCCGTGACATGATACGCTATGTTGCACATAAGCCTTATTATATCTTTCTCAAAACAGCCACCATACCTACCTATCATGGCATTTCCATAGCCATTACGAGATACATTGCCATCCAAATTCCATCGTCACTTCAAATGACTAGTTTGTTCATCGTCATATTGCTTTGCATGATCATATAGAGTTGACATAGTATTTGTGGCAAAGCCACCTTCATAATGTTTTTGGTACATGTCACGCTAGATCATTGCACATCCTGGTACACTGCCAAAGGCATTCATACAGAGTCATATCTTCATATCAGTTCTCCATATTGAGTTGTAAGTAAATAAAAGTGTGACGATCATCATTATTAGAGCATTGTCCCAGTGAGGAAAGAATGATGGCGACGATGATTCTCCCATCAGTCAAGATGAGACTCTGGCCAAAAATAAAGATGGGGGAGGCCAAATGAGCCCACCATCCATTCAAAAAAAGAGAGAAAATGAGAGAAGGGACTTTGCTACTATCTTTTACCACACTTGTGCCTCAAAGTGGCACCATTCTCTTCATGTAGAGAGTCTCATGATATATCACTTTGATATGCTAGTGGGAATTACCTATTTATTATTTCAAACTTGGCTAGTATATTCCTATGGCGGGCTTCCTCAAATGCCCGAGGTCTTCATTAGCAAGCAAGTTGGATGCACACCCCACATAGCTTCTTTTGAGATTTCATACACTTATAGCTCTAGTGCATCATTTGCATGGCAATCCCTACTCCTCGCATTGACATCTATCGATGGGCATCTTCATAGCCCGTTGATACGCCTAGTTGATGTGAGACTATCTTGTACACTTCCTACCCTTTGATATCTACCACCATATTCTATTCCACTTAAATGATATGTCCAACGGCTCACGCTCATGTATTGCGTGAAGATAAAAGTTGATGCATATTGAAAAAGTACGAACCAATTGCCTGACTTGGACACCGTGGTGCTTAACATTTGTATTAATGTGGTGAAGATGGAGCCATGCCTTGCTAATACAATAAGATGAATGGGGGGGGGGGGTAAACATTTCTTAAGAATCGTATACTTTTAGGAATTAACAATTATGTTTCTTACACTTTGAATATTGCTATGTTAATATTTGTTGATTCATCTTTTCTCAATGAGCATACCTGAATAAGATTATATAATGGATATCATGTCACATCAAAAATTCTGTTTTTATCATTTACCTACTCGAGGACTAGCAGGAATTAAGCTTGGGGATGCTTGATACGTCTCCAACGTATCTATAATTTTTTATTGTTCGATGCTGATATATTATCGTTCTAGGATACTTTTTGGGTCATTATTTACCATTTTATAATATTTTTGAGCACTAAGCTATTGGCCCAGTGCCCAGTGCCAGTTGTTGTTTTCTGCGTGTCTTTTGCTTTTTAGGTTTATAGTACCAAACGAAGTCCAATTGCCACGAAACTTTTTGATGATTTTTTCTAGACTATATGAAGACCAAGAAGCTTCGGAAGGAAGCCATGAGGTGCACGAGGGCCCCACCACACATCAGGGCGCGCCCTGGGGGTGCCACGCCCTGATATGTGGTGGCCCCCTCGTGCGTCTCCCGACGTCCCTCTTTGGCCTATATATTCTCTAATATCCCCAAAACCCTTAAGGCAGTCCCAAAACCCTTTTTCCGCCGCCGCAAGTCTCTGTTCCATCGTGAGGCCATCTGGAGCTCCGTTCCGGCACTCTGTCGGAGGGGGGATCGATCACGGAGGGCCTCTTCATCAACCTCGCTGCCCTCATGATGATGTGTGATTAGTTCACCACAGACCTACGGGTCCATAGCTAGTACCTAGATGACAATCTTTCTCTCTTATGATCTTCAATACAATGGTCATCACATCTTTGCTTTGATCTATCTGATGTAATCCTATTGTGCGGTGTGTTTGTTGGGATCCGATGAATTGTGGTTTATGTTCAGATTATTCATGAAAAGCATTTGAGATGCCTCTGAATTATTGTATCTCATAAGTGCAATATCATTATAGCATCATAATACTCTCCGATCTATTGATGTGGTTTGGCCAAGTAGGTTGATATTTCATCGGTGGGAGTGGTGTGTTGTGGTAGGTTCAACCTGGCGAGTTTCTATATCCCAGTGACAAAGTAGGGGACAAGATGCGTCTTTGTGTGTTTGCTACAAAGGATAAAACGATGGGGTTCATTTATATTGTTTGAGTTTACTTTGTCTACATCATGTCATCGTACTCCAAGCATTACTCTGTTTTACTTAATACTCTAGATGCATGCTGGATAGTGGTCGATGAGTGGAGTAATAGTAATAGGTGCAGGCAGGAGTCAGCCTATTTTCTTATGGACGTGATGCATATATACACATGATCATTGCTTTGAAAATCGCATGACTATTCGCTTTTCTATCAATTGCCCAACAGTAATTTGTTAACCCACCGTATGATGCCTACATGAGAGATGCCGCTAGGGAACACTATGGCCCCCGGGTCTATTCACTTATATATTTGCAAACGCTATTATTACCTCGCTACCTTTATTTACTTGTTATTTATTTTGCATTGATCAACAATTATCTACACAACTCATTTGCTTGCTAATAACGAGATCAAGGGGATTGACAACTGTCGGTGTCAAAACCGGCGGATCTCGGGTAGGGGGTCCCGAACTGTGAGACTAGAATCGATGGTAACAGGAGAAGTGGGAGACGATGTTTACCCAGGTTCGGGCCCTCCTATGGAGGTAATACCCTATGTCCTGCTTGATTATATTGATGGTATAAGGGTTACAGAGTTGATCTACCTCGAGATCGTATGACTAAAACCCTAGATGAGTTATCTCTCTTTTTTACAGCCTAAAACCCTCCGGCTTATATAGACGCCGAGGGTACCTAGGGTTTACACATGGTCGGTTACACGTCGAAGGGATAAACATGCCTATTCACTACTCCAAACGTGGAGGATACACCACGGTTCTCGAAGCTTCCTTCCTGGAGACGGGGTCTTCGATCAATCCAATGCTCGGCAAGCGGCCCATATAGTCCGGCCCATAAGAATGAGGTCGGCCTCCTGAGGACCCCTTAAACCAGGACTCCCTCAGTAGCCCCCGAACTAGCCTCCAACGCCAAGGGTCCTAGCTCCAGGTGCTTCATATAATCAAAGTCTTCGGCTTGCGAGGCGAGTTCCTTTCTCCGAATAGTGATCGGCCGAGTTTAGCTCGGCCTCCGACGACGTGTAGTTTTCCCGGTCATGGATCGTCCGAACACCATGTATAACCCGGCCCTAGAGGCCAAACGTCAAGGGGTAAATAGTGTTCCCTGACAACTTTTTAGATGAAACGTCACGGCCCACCACGACCGCTGAACCAGCCGCAAAAACTCGATTCGCGGTTTGAGGCCGTTTTCACCAGCATGATCCATCAATGCACAGATCGTGCTCCGTTTCACACGGGATATGTTTAATCATGCGCGTATAACGGCACGCACGTCTTGGGAAGCGGAGGGATTCACGGCGCAGTGAAGTGAGGCTAACCGGCGATAAGCCCAATAAAAGGGAAAGAAAACCCCAAGGCTTAACCGCACTTCCCATTCGCATCCCTGCTTCCCCAATCTTCTGAGCCTTCAGAGCCCAGATCTAGGTTTTCCACCCTTCCTCCTCTGAGCTCAGCCATGGCCGGCTCCGGCTCCAACAGCAAGTGGGAGGCTTCCACGGTCACAGACCAGGACATCCGGGACCTCAAGGACGCCGACTACCTCCCCGCCAACATCTTCCACCGCGCCCCGGAGGAGGGCCAGGTGATCCCCACCCCCAAACCAGGCGAGAGGGTGGTTTTCATTCCTCACTTCATCCGAGGATTGAGCTTCCCGCTCCACCCCTTCGTTAGGGGCCTCATGTTCTTCTACGGACTCGACTTCCACGACCTCCCGCCGAACTCCTTTATGCATATATCGGCCTTCATCATCGTCTGCGAGGCCTTCTTGCGGGTCGAACCACACTTCGGACTATGGCTCAAGATATTCAAAATCAAGCCGAAGTGTGTCGTAGGCGCACACGCAGACTGCGGCGGGGCGGTCATCAGCAAGCTTCCCCGCGCAGTATGGCCATCCGACACCTTCATCGACACCATCAAGACTTGGCAAAAAGAGTGGTTTTACATCACCAAGCCAAGGGAGGAGGGCGGAACTGTTCCTGCCGAATTCAGATCCGGTCCCCCGACCAGATTGACCTCATGGGTCCGAAAGGGCCTCGACTGGGGGTCGGATACAGAGGTTGATGACCTGCAGAGGGGCATCGCCTCCATGATCAAGGACAGAATCGAGCTGACCAACGTGGTCCAGATTATGCTACGGCGGCGCATCCTCCCCTGCCAGCGCCGGGGCTCTCCTATGTGGACTTATCGGACTGACAATGAGCCTACGATTCTTCAGCTCTTCCGTACCACTCGGGAGAAGCTGTGGAAGGCGCTTTTCAAGGCGCAGGAGAATTGGCCAGCCAAGAAGGAGGACCAGGGCCTGCGCGCCGATAAACCCCCTTCCGAGGTATGACATAGTTTCGCTCGATCCGCTTTGTTTTCCCGAAGAAAATCTAAGCACTTTCGGATCACTTTCGCAGGAATGGCTGAGCAAGGCCACATGCATCAAATGCCCGGCTCCACAACCCGAAGACCCTAGGTCCCAGCTGCTGTCGGAGATGCTCGTCGTGGCGCCTTACAAGGCGCCAGAGAAGAAAGAGAAGAAGAAGAAACCAGGCCGAGAAGGCCTGCGCATCAGGGACCAGCCGGGGGCTGTGTCCGAGGAAACCCATGCCTCCTCGAATCAAGAGGAGGAGCACGAGGGTGAAGGAGAGGGCGAGGGTGGAGGCGATTCCCCCCTCGCAAGAAAGAGGGCGGCGTCATCGGACGCCACAGAGGATATACCTCCTCCCGCCCCGAAGAAAGCGCGCCGGACACAGGTAGTCTTGTCCGATGACAGTTCGGACTCGGATACCGAGTCCGAAGACTTTGAGAGGGTTCCACGAAGGAACCTCAGGGTCAAGCCCCCAGCTCGAAGGTAAAGATCCGAAGACTTTCTGAGCTATTAGTGCTAAGTTTTAAACGTCATCAAAATGTGAGCGCCTATTTGACTTGCAGCCCACCACGTGTTCTCCCCGCCGATCAAGTCTCGGACGGGGAGACCCCGCCTGCCGAGCTAGCGTAGAGCGGGACCGCGTCGCACCCCTCTCCTCCGGGCGCCGCGAAGGATGCCGCGGAGGTATCATCCCAATAGGCTCCTTTGGAGCCGGACACCAGAGGTGGGGACGACAACGTCATGATCGAGGCTAACGCCTCGGCCGCCGAAGACCGGGGGGACAAGCCCCTCCCGGATACTGAGGAGACCGGACAAGGGGATGTCCAGTCCCCTCCGAGGTCGTCTTCGGAGCGCACCATGCCTCCGGAGGAACCGGTTCAATCCCCGGTTGGAGATCGAGACAACCGATCCCCACCGGCGCCACCGACCAATGGGTGGCCGGCTATGGGGGAGGCTCTGTCAAGCGCCTCCATCTCCGAGGAGCACCGCACCCTTATGGGTGCGGTATTGCAGAGCATTCAGTCCGTAGACAGCGGACTGAAGGAGGCCTTCAACGGTCTCCTGACGGGCTTTCAGGTGAGCCACGTAATGTTCTGTTTGTGAAATATTAATTTCTTTGTGTTATCATTATATACATGGCAGCCCCCGAGCCCTAGGTGAGTTTGGGAAAACTTACTTGGGGGTCAATCATAGATCATTATCCGAACTATGTACAGGACAGTATTTGTTTGGAACGTTCTAACAGCCCTTAAGAGGACCGGACATAGGATCATATTTATGACAGTTCGGAAGTTTTGAACCCATGTAACTTGATATGGTTTTGTTTTTTACAGGCTTCGTCGACGGCGGCGGCTGTTAATGCTGTCGAGTTGGACGATCTAAATCGGAAGCTCAAGAGCTCCGCAGACGAGCTTGAAGCTCTAAACAAGAGATTCGACGAGGCGCAAGGTAAGCCGGATTAGAATATTCAAATTCTTCATTATCGTACTGTCAATGCGGTATTTTTGATATGTTTAATGCTTACGCAGCCTCGGCGAAGGAAATTGAAAAGCTCAAGGCCGAGCTTGAAAAGGTGAAGCCGGAGGCTGCGGTTGAGAGGGCGGCGGCCACAGAAGCGGCTACCGCGCTGTCCGCCCTAAGAGCCACCAGCGAAAAGCATGAGGCTCGGGTGGAGGAAATCCAACAGGAGCTCAAGGACGCCGGGCAAAAGTGCGAGGACCTTGAGGGGAAAGGCAAGGAGCAGGCCGCCGAACTATCCACCCTGAAAACCAATCTCCAAAAGGAGCGGGTGGATAGGCGGTCTTTTGAAGAGCAAGTCAGCCAGGCCAAGGCTATCATGGATGGTAAGCTGTATTTATTGCAGTGTGTCTTCGGGGATAGCAAGTGCGAGTTGCTTACCCAAGTATGGAGTTCCTCAGGCGCCTGCTCGGACCTCCAGAAGAGCACAGCGAACGCGAACCAGTTCTATGCTTTGCGGGGGGAAGGAGATGAAGCTCGGCTGTTTTGGGCGCAGTTTGAAGCCCCCGAGCGCTCTCCTCTCAGCAGCTGAAGCAGCTGATGGAGCTACACCGGATGGCGGAGCCAGCCATAAAGGATCTCTGCATCCGGCTATGGCCCAACGAGCCACTGCCGGGCAGCTACTTCGGCCTGGTGCAGAAGCTGAGTGACGCCTCGCCCCATATCGACGCGCTAAGGCGGTCCTCCTCTATCGAGGGAGCTCGGATGACCTTTGCGAAGGCCAAGGTGCACTGGCCAGGGCTGTATCCGATGAAGATAGCCACCGCCCCTCCGCCTCCTGGAAAGGAGCATAGGTGCCCCGAGCTATACTTCTCCGGAGTAATGGAGGGTGCTCAGGCGATAGAGTCGCAGTGTTCGAGAGAGAACATTTATGAGTAAAGCATTGTAATATGTTCGAAGACCTTTTAACGTGTTTATATTTAAGATGCATGGTTTATCTTGTTTTTTCGTGTTTTGCATCCTTTATAACTCCTGTGTGGCCGTTGAAACTGAAAGCTGCGAGTCGTCGGCTTCGGCCCCCATGTAGATACTACGCGGGGTGTCTCTGCCAATGCACTGTGACCCTTAGCCGAGCTATCGGTACCCGAAGGCGGTAGTGTGGGGCGGACAAGGCAATCGGACCATAATGCTTTATTGCTTTCACTTAGCCGTAGGGGCACGAGAAAGGAGTGCGGGGGGCTGATGACTAGCCCCCAGGTGTTTGTGATGTTCGGGTGAACCGTGGCCAAAGCCGATATCACATGGTTTGTACTAATATCAAACCCATCGCATGACGCAGAGTAACCTCTAACGAGGTTCATTTAAGCTCGGATTCGCAGACCGGTTCTCGCATACTATGACAGTCAGTTTTCGGCTTTCTCCGCTGAGGTGCTTGACCAGGCTAGCCGGAAGCACAATCGCAGTGGTTATCCCTTTGCCCTTTAGCCGAACAAGCGGAACATAAAGGGGCAAGCACAGGAGCCGGGCAACCCAACTATTGACCCAAGACATAGTTCGGAACCAATGCATATAAAGTGGAATTCCAAGACGCCGAACGCAAAATCAGTTATGCTTAGGGCGATTTTTTAAGTTCGAGCCCCCGGTCTATTAGCCGGTTGCATCGTAAAGTATACCGAATAGGTTCGCAAGAAGAGGGAGAAAATAGAGAGTGTGCCAAAAAAGACAGTGAAGCGATCATGCATGATAGATCTGTATTTTACTCAACAACTCTTATTATTCAAATTGTCGATGCAACTGTTTACAGGTATTTAAAAAATGAAATATAAACCTTACAGGAGGGGTTGTACCAGGGGTCTTCGATGGGTGACCTGACGTCCTCGATGTGCCCAGTCGTTTGTCCGCTCCTGCGTCTCCAAAGGAGTTGTATACCGCTATGGGTTTTGTTGTTCGGCGAGCGGACTTTGGAGAAGAGTCTTGAGAAGTCGCCAAAGTGTGAATGAGCTTTACGCCTTAGCAGGTACTTTATGGTACCTGTAGTGTGTCCGAAGACGTTTTGATGGTGATAGTTTGGTCCGGCCGAACACTTACCCTTTGGTAATTTTTCCCCACCGCTGCCGATGGAATTTTGAGCGCGAAGTTGTGCCTCCTCGGCACGTACTTTGCTAGTACTAGGGCTGTGCGATGGGGGGCGAGTCCCTATTTATGGGGAGAAGAAGGTTCTGGGACTTCGGGTTGAAACCGAGCTCGCTTCCCAGCCTTATGTGCCTTTACGGCGGATATCGGCGCTTGCCGACCATTGTTGTAGTGGAATTCGGCCGCCAGGGCCAACGCATGTTCCTTAGTTCGGAGGGAGCGCTCCGTGTTGCCGTTGACAGTAATGACCCCCTTGGGTCCGGGCATTTTGAGCTTGAGGTATGCGTAGTGTGTGACGGCATTAAAGCGAGCGAACGCTGTACGGCCGAGCAGGGCATGATAGCCACTGCGGAAAGGTACGATGTCGAAGATCAAGTCCTCGCTTCGAAAGTTATCGGGCGAGCCGAACACTACTTCCAGGCTTACAGAGCCCGTGCACCGGGCTTCGACGCCTGGGATCACTCCTTTGAAGGTAGTGTTGCTGGGTTTGATCCTTGACGGATCTATGCCCATCTTTTTCACCGTGTCTGAGTAAATCAGATTGAGGCTACTTCCTCCGTCGATTAGGACTTTAATGAGGTGATACCCGTCTATAATGGGGTCTAGGACGAGGGCGGCCGAACCCCCATGACGCATACTGGTCGGGTGGTCACGTCGATCAAAGGTGATCGGGTATGCCGACCATGGGTTATACTTCGGGGCTACAGGCTCTACGACGTAGACCTCTCGAAGGGCGCGCTTCCTCTCCTTTTTGGGTATATGAGTGGCGTATATCATGTTTACTGTTTTTACCTCTGGAGGGAATTTTTTTTGTCTGCCACCGATCGGACCGCGGGGCTCATCCTCGTCCTCGCTGCGTGGGCTCTTGCCTTGGTCCTCGGATGCGAGCTTGCTGGCCTGTTTGAATACCAACAGTTACGGTTGGTGTGGTTGGCGGGCTTCTCTTGAGTGCCATGGATCTGGCAAGGCCTCTCCATGATCTTGTCCAGCGGGGTCGGTCCGTCGCGATTGCCTTTAGGAGGCTTCTTCCGCTGCCCAGGCCAGGAGTTGCGGAAGCCGGCATTAACGGCCGTGTCATCGGCATCACTATTGTTGTGCCGGCACTTATTCTTGTTGCGCTTTGGTTTCCCGTTTCCATCCCGAACCTCGGAGGTTCCGGGGTCTTCGGGGTTGTGACTACGTCTTGCTAGCCAGTTATCCTCGCCCGCGCAAAAGCGAGTCATGAGTGATGTAAGGGCGGACATTGTCCTTGGTTTATCCTGGCCGAGCTGACGAGCCAGCCACTCATCCCGAATATTGTGCCTGAAAGAGGCTATTGCTTCGGCGTCCGGGCAGTCAACTATCTGGTTTTTCTTGGTCAAGAACCGATTCCAGAATAGCCGCGCAGATTCTCCTGGCTTCTAGACGACGTTGCTTAGGTCGGAGGAGTCCGGCGGCCGAACATAAGTGCCCTGGAAGTTAGATCGGAATGCATCTTCTAGATCTTCCCAGCATCCAATAGAGTTTTCGGGGAGGCTATTTAACCAGTGCCGAGCTGGCCCCTTAAGCTTTAGGGGTAGGTACTTGATGGCGTGGAGGTCATCTCCTCACGCCATGTGGATGTGGAGGAGGAAATCCTCGATCCATACGGTTGGGTCAGTTGTCCCATCGTATTGTTCTATGTTTACGGGTTTAAACCCTTCCGGGAACTGATGCCGCATCACCTCGTCTGTGAAGCACAGTGGGTGGGCAGCGCCTCTGACCCGAGCTATGTCGCACCGGTGATCGGCGTCTGTCCTAGCCCGGTTTCGTTCCCGACCTTCATTGTTGCGGTCGAACCAAGGCCGGCACCCTTCCCGTTTATCGGGTGAGTATCCTCTGGATCCGTAGATGGATCGCGTACGACCTGCTCTGTGGTCCAGGTCGTGTCGCAGGTCGAACCTGTCATCGGGCTCTAGTGGCTCTTTTCCCCGTCTACGGGGTATCGTCGGCCTATAGCCGGTGTCGTCAGCCGTCCTGTCTCGTCCTCGAGGAGGGCGGTCTGGCTTGTCGTATGGGGTATGTTTGGGAGACGGCGTATCAGTGAGCTCGTCATCGAATTGTGGCAGCAGCCTTCTGCGTGGATAGCTCTTAGGTTGGTCCGATAGACCGGTACCGTATCCTTCCTCAGCCGAGAGGACTCTCGTCCATCGATCGTTGAGGTTGTCTTGTTCGGCTTTAAGCTGCCGTTCTTTTGCTTTCAGGCTGCGGGCCGTGGCTATAAGATGTTGCCTAAACAGTTCCTGATCTTCAGGATTATCGGGGATGGCAAAGTCATCGGCTTCCGCGATGTCCTCCTCCTCGGCAGGGCGGAGGTAATTGTCGTCCTCGGAATCATTTAGATCGTCGGGGTTGCGCTGGTCTTCCGGCCTCTCCTGACCCTCTAACGGGTGTTCGGGGATTTCGGGATCGTCGAGGTCTTCCGGGGTGTTTCCGTCCCCGGTGCCGTCGATAGCTTTTCTTCCCTTTTTTTCCTTTTGACCGTTTATGCGGCTTTCGGCGTCTTGACGGCGCTTCATCCGATTGGTCGCCGTCGTTTTTCGGAGTGTCCACCATGTAGACGTACTATGTGGAGGTGGCAGTCCACCGCCCGGTGTTAACGGGGGTGAGGGGGCAATCCTCCTCATCAATGTATTCTGCCTCCTCAGAGGCATAGTCCAACATGTCGGTTAAATCCTCGACAGTGGCTACCAAATGGGTGGTGGGTGGGACGAAAAATCCGTCCTGACATGCCTTGGGCCCGATCTGAGCACAGTTCGGGGTTGGGTCGTCGGTAATTCTCATCAACGAGATCCGATCTAGGGCCTCGTTGAGTATCGAGAGCTCGATCGGGTCGGCCTGCTCAGAGCTTCCGGAGTTAACCTCCGATGCGCCCGCGCAGGGGGAGTGTTCGGCAAGAACAGGTGTCCGGACGTCTGGCACTATGACCGGGTCCGGACTGAAAGTTCGGTCCTCGCCGGGGTAAATCCCGTGGGCGGGACCGAAAGATGGATCTGAGGTTAACGCCTCAGAGTCTTCGGGCGTGGCAGGCGAGACTGCGAGCCCGATAAGTGACAGATCGCCCCGAGAATCTATGGAGAACTCTAGGTTTCCGAATCTGACCTCTTGATCAGGGGCGAAACTTCCGACGCGGCCTAGATGGCCGGTCGGGTCGGCGTGCAGCACAATGCTGCCGAAAGCGAAGATCTGTGCGGGGACGAAAGTGTCCGTATTGCAGACCTCTTCGTTGATGACAAGGCGAGCCATCGATTCCTTTGGCGATCACGGCGGAACTCTCAATGAAAGCACCAATGTCGGTGTCAAAACCGGCGGATCTCGGGTAGGGGGTCCCGAGCTGTGAGACTAGAATCGATGGTAACAGGAGAAGTGGGAGACGATGTTTACCCAGGTTCGGGCCCTCCTATGGAGGTAATACCCTACGTCCTACTTGATTATATTGATGGTATAAGGGTTACAGAGTTGATCTACCTCGAGATCGTATGACTAAAACTCTAGATGAGTTATCTCTCTTTTTTACAGCCTAAAACCCTCCGGCTTATATAGACGCCGAGGGTACCTAGGGTTTACACATGGTCGGTTACACGTCGAAGGGATAAACATGCCTATTCACTACGCCAAACGTGGAGGATACGCCACGGTTCTCGAAGCTTCCTTCCTGGAGATGGGGTCTTCGATCAATCCAATGCTCGGCAAGCGGCCCATATAGTCCGGCCCATAAGAATGAGGTCGGCCTCCCGAGGACCCCTTAAACCAGGACTCCCTCAACAACCCTCTTGCCCGCGTTGGGTGCAAGTCATTTGTTCATTTGTGTGCAGCCGCTGAAGACGGTTGAGGATTGATATTCCTACTGGTTCGATAAACCTTGGTTTCATAACTGAGGAAAATACTTATCCGCTTTGTGCTGCAATTACCCATTCCTCTTCACGGAAAACCCAACGCAGATCACAAGTATCAGCAGCCGCTGAGGCCAGCCAAATCATGGCTGACGGGGAGACTGCCAGGGAAGCCGCGGCGAGAACCAACCGGGAGGCCGCTGAGAAGGTGACCCCGGAGGTAACTGCGGATACTGGGAGCACTTCTGCCCCAGGAGCGCCCAACAAGGGCATGCTCATCCAGGCGGGAGTAACCGGCAAAGCTTGTTGGCGTTCTGGGACCGGGGGTACCTAGACCTGCTGTCAGGGAAATATCTTTCGGTGAGACCCGCCCGTTTAGGGCCGGGTTCTGGGGATTTTTATTGAAGATGGGCCAGGAGGGCCGGAGCGTCCTCAAGAGGCCCTGAAGAAGAGCCGCCCTAGGAAGGGCCGGCCCAAGACCCGCCGTGAGAGGCGGTATGTGCAAACCGCCTAGAAGTGTAGCTTAGGAAACAAGTAAGAGAGAGTTGGGCTCGGATTGTGATCCCGACCCGGACTCTTATGTAAGCCCCGGACCTCCGCCTATATAAAAAAGGGGAGCCACGGGGCTAGAGAGATCACGTTGAAACCTTTCGAGAGCTAGGGCTAGACAAGTTCCAAAACCCTTGTAATCGAGATCTTCAATACATCTAGCAGGAGTAGGCTTTTACCTCCACGAGAGGGGCCGAACCTGGGTAAACCTTGCCTCCCATGTTCCTCGTTTAACCCCTTCGGTCTGCTACTTACGCGATGGCTTCGAGATCAAGTCCTATGAGGACATCTGCCGTGAAAATACCACGACAGTTGGCGCCCACCGTGGGGCTATCGCATGGTGGTGTTGAGTATTCGAAAGGTCCTCCCCAAGGACTCGAGGGATACGTGATTGGCCGGATAACCAAGAGTCGCCGCGGCAATCTGCTCATCGACGACTCAGGCTGGGGCCCCGAGGCCGACTCTCTTGAGTACGGGTACCGGGTCCCCTTTGGCGGAATTCATGTCTTCATCGGGAAGGCCGGCGGCTCTAAGCCGGCCACCTCCACGGAGGTCGTTGAAACGGCCCGCCGCGCGCAATCCGACTCCTGTGCAGGCCGGCGGATCTGGATCTGGGCCGGATATCTTCACCGACACCTTCAAGCCGGTCCAGGACACGCAGCCCGCCAGGCGAGAGCACGTCTTCGTTGGCTTCACTCAAGGGGTGGAGTATTCTGGATCGTCGGCTTCCACGGAGGGCTCGGCGACTTACGTTGATGGTGGCTATTCTTCTGGCGGAGAGTCGCTTTATTCTCTTCACCAAGAGGATCTTGGGGGCTTTCAGCAGAACTCGCCGGCGCAGGATTCTTTAGGCCCGCCCGCTCGCCCTGTTGTCTACATGGCGGGGGCGGCTGATATACCAGACCCGGCAGCGGATGCTGGAACCTCCAATGCGGTGTCAAGAGTTTCGCCAACACAGACCCTGGTGGGATTGACGGCTATGTTGACTACACTGCTGGGCACACAGGTCACTGCGGAAAATCAGGCAGAGCTCAATGCAGAGATCGTCAGGATCAAGGATCAGATTGTACAGGCTCAAGCTAGCATTGATGCGGAGAATGTCCGTCTGGCGACTCGTGAACGAGAGTTATGGGAAGAATCGGCGCGTCTGCAACAGGAGAATTATCATCTGGAGCAGCGCCGGGTGGAGTCTGACGCGGTTCATCACAGATGACACCGGAGCCGGCTTACGGCCGAGGTTGAAGGTCAGGCCCTGTAGTTCAGCACCCCGCCAGGGGAACGCCTTCGAGGTCCAGCAACAGGAACTCCCCAGAGGTCGCCAGACCCGGGAACCCGACGCTCGGCGGATCATGGGGAGCGGCCAGAGGTACCGATGCTTACGGCACAAGGGCACTTTACGAACCCTGTGGACAACCTCTACGCGGTTACCACGGCGCTGGCACGTCTGCCCATCAATGGAGACACGCCCCTTGAGATCGAGGTTCGCAATGCAATTGCAAAACTGAAAACCGCCGTGGTCCAGCAAGCGAATTATTCGTACAGCCGGGAGCGACTGCATTCTACACCCGCTCCTAACAGAAGCCGCACTAGAAGCCGCCACGCTGAAAGCCCTGCGGTGCCTAGCACCCGCCATCATCGGGGTGCGCCTGGGGGCTTGCCGTATTTACCAAATCCCATGATCCCAGGGCACGGAGTACATGAGACTCACGCAGCACATACGGCGGCTCACGCGGCGGATCAGGAGGCGGCTCATGCGGCGGCTCTCGCGGCTCAGGAGGCGGCTCTCGCGCCAGTCATGACTACAACAGTCACCCCAACAGGAAGATCCATTGGAGTGCCTTGCTTGAGCCCGGCTCTCCGCAGCGCACCCCTGCCCAGGGATTTCAAGGGCCCGCGGAAGGTGTCCAGTTATACACCAGACCAGGACGCGGCTTAGTGGATAGAAAGTTATGAGCTTGCCATGGATATGCAGGGGGTCAGCGATGAGGCTTGTGCAAGATATTTCACCATGATGTTGGAAGGAGCAGCGCGTACGTGGCTGAAGAATTTACCCCCGAATTCCATCAATACATGGGGCGAGTTAAGGGAACGTTTTATCAAAAACTTCCAAGGTACCTGCAAGCGTCCGAAGACTATCATTGATCTTCAGCATTGTGTTCAGCGGCAGGGAGAGTTGGCTCACCATTGGGTCAGCCGAGTTGCAGAGATCATTCATTCTTCAGATAATATCTCCGCCCCTCAGGCAGTTTTGGTGCTGGAGAAGGCTTGCCACTATGAGCCTCTCACGCAGAAGTTAGGGCGGCTCAAATGAAGTGTCAAAGATATGGGGGAGCTCATGAATGCTCTCACCAAGTATGCTGAGTCTGATCCTACGAAGGACCCAGGAGTTGATGAGCCAGAGGTTCCTGATCCGAAAGGTAAAAAGCCTGTTGGTGGCAAGAGTCAGCAGCAGAACAATGATAAGAAGCGTAAGGGTCCAGAAGCCGGATCTGAGCTGGTGGCTAATACCAATGTAGGGGCTAAGTTTCAGAAGGGTGGTTCTGGTAACAGACCTTTTAAGCCACAAAACTTCGATGAGTTCCTCAAGGGGCCGTGTCCAAAACACGGTACCAAAGAGAGACCAGCAAGGCATACTTGGGAACAGTGTCACATTATGGATGCTTTCGCTCAGCGCTTCCAGAACCCGCCGGGTGGCGGGGGTGGCGGATACGGACCGGGTTCCGGGCCCGGGTTCGGACCACCTGGTGGAGGCCCTCCTGGCGGCTTTCATCAACAGTCGCACCACCCGGGCGGGTCTGGTAGCGGCTTCCAGGGGAATAACAGTGGTCAGCAACCTCAAGGAAACCAATACAACAACGGCCAACACTCTCAACAACAGCAGAACAATCAGACCGGGTTCTAGAGTAATCCTAAACAGTTGAACAGTGGACAGTATCATGTGTTCACTACATGTGCAGATAAAAGGGAGCGCAAGGTCAGGAGACGTTCTGTTAATGCGGTAGAGCCGGCTGTTCCAGAGTATCTGAAGTGGTCAGAGATGCCGATTACTTGGAGCAGGGAGGATCACCCGCCCAGAGTAGATAATCCGGGTCATCTGGCGCTTGTGGTAGCACCCCAAGTTGGAGGATATGCTCTCACCAAGGTTCTGATGGATGGCGGAAGCAGCATCAATATTCTGTACTATGACACTTTCCGACGTATGGGATTGACGGAGAAAGACCTTACGCCATCTAACACAGTTTTTCACGGGATTATACCTGGCAAATCAGCATACCCGGTTGGAAGGATCAAGTTGAACGTGGCCTTTGGGACATCAGAGGATAACTCCAGATGTGAATCATTGTCGTTTGAAGTAGTCAGGATCAAGAGTCCCTATCATGCTCTCTTCGGGCGGCCGGCTTATGCCAAATTCATGGCTAGGCCCTGTTATATTTATCTCAAGCTCAAGATGCCGGGTCCCAAGGGTCCAATCACAGTTCATGGAAACCGAAAAGTCGCCATGGAGTGTGAAGAAGGAGATGCTGCTTATGCTGAAGCGGCTTGTGCCTCGGAGGAGCTCAAAATCTACACAAGCAATGTAGACCCGGCGGATATGACGCCTCTCAAGAAGCCCTCTATAGAAGGAGAGCCGCCTCTCAAGTTTTAGGCTCACAGAGACACCAAGGAAGTGGAATTTACCCCTGGCAACTCTTCTGCTAAGTTCACTATAGGGTCCAACATGGACCCCAAATAGGAAAGCGCGCTCGTCGAGTTTATCCGTGAGAATCGGGACATCTTTGCATGGAAACCTTCTGACATGCCGGGTGTGCCGAGAAAACTCGCCGAGCACCGCCTTAATGTGGATCCTAAGTACAAGCCTGTCAAGCAGTATCTTCGCCGTTTTAATGAAGAGAGACGGAAAGCTATCGGGGAAGAGATAGCCCAGCTTCTGGCTGCCGGGTTTATCATAGAAGTCTTACACCCGGAGTGGTTGGCTAACCCGGTGTTGGTTCTGAAGAAAAATGGCACTTGGCGTATGTGTATTGACTACACGGATCTTAACAAAGCTTGTCCGGCTGATCCATTTGCTCTCCCTCGCATTGATCAAATCATTGATGCTACAGCGGGGTGTGAGAGGTTATGTTTCCTGGATGCATACTCTGGTTATCATCAGATCAAGATGGCAGTGGAGGACCAAGAGAAGACGGCTTTCATTACACCTTTTGGCGCCTTCTGTTATGTTTCTATGCCTTTCGGGCTCAAGAGTGCCCAGGCGACTTATCAACGTTGCGTGCAAAATTGTTTTCATGGACAGATTGGCCGCAATGTGCATGCCTATGTGGATGATATTGTGGTCAAGTCAGAAAAGCAAGAGACCTTGTTAGATGATCTCAAGGAGACCTTTGACAATCTCAGAGTTTACCAGATGAAGCTTAACCCGGACAAGTGTGTCTTTGGTGTTCCTGCAGGAAAGCTTCTAGGTTTCATGGTCTCTGAGCGTGGAATTGAAGCTAACCCGGAGAAAATCAAGGCCATCACCTCTCTGGCTGAGCCTAAGTGCATCAATGATGTTCAGCGTCTGGCGGGTCGCATTGCAGCTTTGAGTCGCTTCATAAGTCGCCTGGGGGAGAAGGCTATTCCTTTATATCAGATGCTGAAGAAAGCGGACGACTTCCAATGGAGCAAAGCTGCTGGGGAGGCCTTTGAAGCTCTGAAGAGGCAGCTGGCAGAGCCGCCCATACTGGCGGCTCCTATCACCAAGGAGCCGATGCTTCTGTACATTGCAGCAAATAACAAGGCTGTTAGTGTTGCAATGGTGGTGGAAAGAAAAGAGGCAAACCGGGAGTATCCTGTCCAGAGGCCGGTCTATTATGTTAGTGAGGTCCTGACTTTGTCTAAGCAGCGTTATCCACATTGGCAGAAGCTGGTCTTCGGAGTTTTCATGGCAAGCCGGAAGCTGAGACATTATTTCCTGGAGCATCCTATCACGGTGGTATCTTCAGCCCCTTTGGGGGATATCATTCATAACAGGGAAGCTACAGGGAGAATTGCAAAGTGGGCCATTGAGCTTGGACCTCATGAGATCAAGTATGTGCCTCGCACGGCCATCAAATCTCAGGCATTGGTGGATTTCATCAATGACTGGACAGAGCTTCAAGCCCCGGAAGAAAGGCCGGATAAAACATATTGGACCATACACTTTGATGGGTCTAGGCAGCTGGAAGGCTCGGGGGCTGGAGTTATAATATCTTCCCCTCGAGGTGACAAGTTCTGCTATGTTTTGCGGCTTATGTTTCCTTGCACTAACAATGCTGCAGAGTATGAGGCCCTGCTCCATGGGCTCCGGATTGCAAAGGAGATGAATCTCAGCCGGGTTAGGTGCCTAGGCGACTCTGATCTGGTGGCACAGCAAGTTTCAGGGACTTGGGATTCTAAAGACCCGCTCATGGCGGCTTACAGACAAGCTGTTACTAATGTGGCTGGTTGCTTCAAGGGTTATCAGGTGGATCACATTGATCGGCGGCAGAATGAGGCGGCTGATGCTTTATCACGACTTGGTTCGCAGCGAAAGCCGGTTCCTCCAAATGTTTTCCTGGATGTGCTCCATAACCCGTCAGTTAAGCTGCCAACGGAGGAGGACCTTGCTGTCCCAGACCCGGAGGCCCAGCTCGTGGCGGCTCTCCATGAGATCCCGGATTGGACTGTCCCATCTTGGATTATCTGACTCGTGGCGTCTTGCCAGCTGACGAGATTGAAGCCCGCCTGATTGTGAGAAGGTCCAAATCCATGACCATTGTCAATGGCGAGTTGCACCGAAGAAGTGCCACAGGCGTCTTTCAGCGCTGCGTATCACCTGATGAAGGCCGGAATATCCTCAATGAGATACACTCCAGCGACTGTGGTCATCATGCCGGCTCTAAATCATTGGTGGCGAAGGCTTTCCGCCACGGTTTCTTTTGGCTCACGGCTCATGCTGATGCAAAGGAAATAGTCAGGAAGTGTGACGGTTGTCAGAGGTTTGCCCGCCAAGCTCATGTGCCGGCTCAGGAACTTCGGATGATCCCTATCACATGGCCCTTTGCGGTCTGGGGGCTGGATATGGCGGGGCCTTTCAGAGCTTCTAGTGACAAAAAGACTCACCTTTTGGTGGCTGTTGACAAATTTACCAAGTGGGTAGAGGCAGAACCTATCAGCAATTTGGATGCAGAGACGGCTGTTAAGTTTGTCAAAAAGTTAATCTTTCGTTTCGGGTACCCGCACAGCATCATTACTGACAATGGTACAAACCTTTCGAAAGGCGCCATGAAGCAGTTCTGTGATGAGGAGCACATCAGACTGGATGTGGCGGCTGTTGCGCACCCACAGTCCAATGGGCAAGCTGAACGCGCCAATCAGGAGATCCTTCGAGGAATAAAGCCCCGGCTTATGGTTCCTCTTCAGCGTACACCCGGCTGTTGGGTAGAAGAACTTCCCTCCGTCTTATGGAGTTTATGGACAACTCCCAACAGATCAACGGGTTTCACACCTTTCTTCATGGTTTATGGGGCAGAGGCCGTTTTGCCAAGCGACATCCGCCATGACTCGCCCCGGGTCTCAGCATATGTTGAAGAGGATAATGAGTTGGCTCGTCAGGACTCTCTGGACGCCTTGGAGGAAGAGCGGGATTTGGCAGCCGCCCGATCTGCTATCTACCAGCAAGACCTGCGTCGCTATCATAGCCGTAGGATCAGAAGCCGGACTTTCCAAGAAGGAGATTTGGTGCTTCGTTTAATACAAGACCAGTCAGGCATGCATAAGCTTTCGCCTCCTTGGGAAGGGCCCTTTGTTGTCAGCAAAAATCTTCATAACGGGTCTTATTATCTGATTGATCTCCGGCCTGGGAAGGAGTCTCGAACATCTGAAGAAGAGACCAACAGGCCCTGGAACATAGCTCATCTGAGACCCTACTACATCTAGAGTTCCGGCTCTGGGAATCTTGTACATACCTCTCATGTATATATTATCAATAATGAATAAAAGCCGGCGGCCCTGAAATTCGAGGTATCTGTCGTTTTCCATCCAACATGATGAGTAAGTTTTATTACATTATTACTTGTGCTTTATCATACATATATTGTGAAAGTGCAGAAACAAAAGACCCACTTCGGATGAGCTTCCTGGTAATCCAGAAGCCTTCACCATCATGGGACACTTAACCCTATGGGCCGAACTTACTGGTAAGCCAGAAGTCGCCACCATATCGGGTCAAAGTCCTAATAAGCGGGATGTGTTACTGGTAATCCAGAACCTTCATCCGTGTACAGGCACCTAATAAACGGGCTGTGTTCCTGGTAATCCAGAACCTTCATCCGTGTACAGGCATAAAAGACTCATGTGGGTTGAGCCTCCTGGTAATCCAGAGGCCTTCACCATCTTGGGACCTTCAGCCCTTATGAAGCTAAACTTACTGGTAAACCAGAAGTCGCCATATTGGGAAAAAGACCTAACAAACGGGCTGTGTTACTGGTAATCCAGAACCTTCATCCGTGTACGGGCACAAACGATTTAGATGGGATGCTGCCTGCTGGTAATCCAGAAGGCTTTACCATCTTGAAATAATCAACCTTATGGGCCGAACTAACTGGCAAGCCAGAAGTCGCCACCACACAGGAAAAGAAATAACTGATCTGGTTGGGGGTGATCCAAGAGTCGCCACCATACTGGGGACTTTGCAATCTTTAGAAATTCGCTAAAGCTTTTATTTAAGATATACTGCTTTAAAGAGTTTTATGACCTCTCTTATGAGCTCTTTTTAATGTTGGTATTTGGCCAAGAGCCGCCAGTTGTATTATATTGGCTACACCTTAAGCATCTGCAAGTTTACGGGTTATAAGCCGCCATGACTGCTTTAGTTATTGGTTTAATACTTGTTAAGAATAAATTATACATCTTATCAAGCTTTATGACTGTCTTGATGTTTGGCCAAGAGCCGCCAGCGTCAAAGGATTCAATTTCTTCCAGAAGCAGCCAGAATAACTTTTCATAAGGAAGCTTCGGGCAAAAGAAGCAGACTTGCTTCCCAAGGAAGCCAGTATGAATTTAAACAGAATTTTTTTCTAAGTCTATTACAAAAGGCCACTAGAGGGCATTTCAGAATCATTGTTCAAGACATATATTACAAGCAGTTAAACAACTGGCGACTTTCAAGGTTCCGGTTTTACTCCCGGGTCTTGCTGCCTTCGGCTTGGGCCGCGTCTGTTGAAGGATCTGTCTTGGCTTGATCGGCAGCCCAGTCAACAGTGGCAAAGGCATCAAAAATTTCTCCATCATCAATAAGATCTGAAGAATCAATGTCCGGAGCAAACTCGTCCTTACGGCCTTCAGGAATAAGATTGAGAGGCAGAAGAGGACCGGGCTTTACGCGTTTTTCGTCTTCGCTGTAGGCTGACTGAAACCTTGTAAGCTTCATCTCTTGGACCAACTGGCTTGCAGGGACAAAGGTCTCCTTCTTCAAAGCATTATAGGTGAGCTGATCAAGAGCTTGCCCCTTATAAGTTTCGGGAAAGCCGCCAACTAAAGTTGAAAGTTCTAAATCCTCGTAATGAGCTTTAGCGCGGGCCATGGTGTGCATAGTGGCGATGCGGGCGCTGGACTCTTTCATGATCTGCAGCTGAGCATGCAGAGTGGATAAAGTCTTCAGGACTTCCTTGATGGTGGATGGGTTTTATTTTCCATAGAAGGCGGCTTGAATAGCCCGCCGACTCCCAGTGTATAACTGTTCAAGGAAGTCATAAGCCGCCTTGAGCTGCATTACTGGTTCTTTCGCCAGTTTATCACTTCTAGGACCTGCAAAGGAAAGGTGTCAGAGTTATCAAGATTATCAAAATAGGGATTGTAAACAGGCGACTTACCAAAGATGGCGCTGCTCATTTGCTGGATGTGCAATTTTAATCCGCTGAACTCATCGGAGGCAGTCTTCAGGCGGCCTTTAGCGTTTTTAGCACGTTGAACAAGGAGCTGTTTCTCCTTCTCATGCTCAGCGGTCAAAGCAAGCCAGCTTGGTGGCCGCCTCAGATGCGGCTTCCTCCAATGTCTTCACCCTTTCTTCAGCGGCGACTCTCAGCTCTTGCTCAGTTTTCAGCTCTTTCTGACTGTCAGCCAGCTGGGTGTGAAGGGAAATTATTTGAACCTGAAAGAAAGGAAAAGTTCAAGTTATTTATGCAGATGAAGTTCCATATTGATTACAAGTAATCCACATGGCACTTGGGGGCTAATGCAATCCCGAAGTTTTACAAAGGAATATTATCGAATAGCTGGAAGCATTTAAGACTTGGACACATGTGGTTCTTTGCTCTAAGACCCGGCTGTTTCAAGAAGACAGCCGGCTCTTGGGGACTACATGTGGTTCTTTGCCTCTAAGACCCGGCTGTTTCAAGAAGACAGCCGGCTCTTGGGGACTACATGTGGTTCTTTGCTTCTAAGACCCGGCTGTTTCAAGAAGACAGCCGGCTCTTGGGGACTACATGTGGTTCTTTGCTCTAAGACCCGGCTGTTTCAAGAAGACAGCCGGCTCTTGGGGACTACATGTGGTTCTTTGCTCTAAGACCCGGCTGTTTCAAGAAGACAGCCGGCTCTTGGGGACTACATGTGGTTCTTTGCTCTGAGACCCGGCTGTTTCAAGAAGACAGCCGGTTCTTGGGGACTACAATTGGCTCTTTGTTCTATATAAGCATGTGGTTCTTTGCTCCATGTAAGACCCGGCTGTTTCAAGAAACAGCCGGCTCTTGGGGACTGCATATGTGTATTTACGTATTTTCAAATATGTAAGCTTACAAACCCTCATACAACTATGAAATCAGTAATATGCAGGTTTGGGCGACTAATAAGGGTCATACATAAATTATGACTCACCTTGGGTTTGTTAGCCAAGGTTTTGGCAATCTCTTTACTCTCAAGTAGTCGAGTCTGAAGGGCTTCATGAAGGTCATTTAAATCAGCACTCTCCAAGGAGGAGAGATCTAATTTATCTTTCCTCGAAGAAGACATGGCTTCAAAGGAAGACTTGCCCAAAGCCGCCGACGAGTCTGGGGCGGTGGCAGTGGCAGTAGCAACAATACCCTCCTCAATATTGAGGGAGGGGATAACAGTATCCGGCTGTTGATCGATGTTATCAGTCGGCGTTTCCATCTCTGGTTCCAAAGACGCCTGAATTTCTGGAGCGGTGGAAGCATCTGGTAGAGGAGGATCATTGACCCTTTCCTCCGAGTCTTTTGCCGGGTCTCCAGAGGCCTCAGGAAGCGGGGATGAAGCAGAAGTTGTGGGCTTCAATTTCTTGGAGGTAACTCTGCATTTTTTGGCAAAGATTTCAGTAAGTATTAGCTTTTGCTTCATGCAAGAGGAGCGAAAATAAGGGTGATCATATTTTTACCCTGCTTTAACAACAAAAGTTGTATCTGGCGACTCTGAGGCGTCATCATCAGAGGATGTGTCCTGATAGTCCGGATCTTTGGGAGTAAGAGGTTGTCTAAACAAGCCAGCTTTGGGAAACAGAAGGGTCGGATGAAGAAGTACCTCACGAGGGCGCTTATGAGAGTCGCCCGCATCGGCGTCAGAGCCGCCAATACCAGTGCTAGAGCCGCCACAATCAGCTTGGCGGAAGTCGGCGTGCTGAGACGTCTTCCATGAGTAATTAGGATCCAAACGAGCAAAAGGATGAGAAAAAGGGTATTTCCTCACAGCAACTCTGTTCTTCCAAGGATTACGAATGTTGAAGTCAGACAAGGTCGAAGTTACCTCAGTTTCATCCTGGTCTTCTTCTTCTTCTTCGTCCTGAAAAGGTGCAGATTAAGATTATTAACAGAAAGTTGCAGATGAAAGACAAATTGATTCAAGTTATATACTTGCCTCGGACTCATCTTTAGAGGATTCTAAGATGGACGGATCCACATCTAGAGGATTGATGGTATTCTGCTTCTTCTTCTTAGCGACGGCTTTTTTCCCCGTCTTCTTCTGGCCCTTCGTAGCTATTTCTTTCAACATCGGCCTCGCTTGCCAGAAGGGGCTATCCGCCTGTGGTTTGTCAGAGAAAAGGTTTTCATGATATGAAAGTTTAAGCAGAAAGATGAAAGATTGCTTGAAGGTTTCTTACCGCTGGTGGCGGGTTAGTACTGGTGAAAGGCGCCAAGCCAAACTCGCCAGTGTATTTGTCTGGTAAGTTAACAATAATTCTCATCTGATTAATTACAGACGACAAGGAGATGTCTGTAGTGCTGATCCTTTGTGGATCCTGTAAGCCGGAGTATTCATGCATCAGTTTACTCCGGAGACTCAGTGGCTGGATTTTCCATGATAGACAACAACGGATTAAATCGGCACCTTCCAGGCCGTTGGCGGCCAAGGCAGATATCTTATCCATCCAAGGTTTCAGCTCTGCTTGTTCCGCGGGTGTAGGCCTGGGAGGGTATTTCTTTTTGTGATCCAAGCGCCCTGGCCTGAAACCCGGCAATGGGTGCTCTCCTTCAGGAACAGGCGCCTTACAGTATATCCAAGACTTGCCCCAGCCCTTGGGGTGGCTTAGCAGATCAGCTCCGGGGAAGGTGACTCCTCGTCGTTTCTGGAAAGAAACGCCACCAAGCTCTTGATGACGGCCTTGGGCGGTTTCAGTTTGTTTGTTGACGTAGAAGCATTCCCGAAACAATAGAACTGTAGGTTCTATCTGAAGGTAAGCTTCACATATCACTGCAAACTGGCTCATATTGACAATCGAATTGGGAGAAAGATCTTGTGGGTGCAGCTCGTAGAAGTTCAGAAGGTCCCTAAAGAACTTGGAGCCGGGTGGGGAAAAACCCCTCTCCACATGATCAAGGAATATAATAACTTCTCCTTCTTTAGGCGTTGGGGGACATTCGCCTCTTGCAAGTCGGCAGTTGGAAGTCCCTTTCAGAATTCCAGTCTTTGTAGCATTCTTGATAAAATCTTTGGTGATCTCAGAAGGAACCCAATTGCACTCAATTGTTTTCTTTGTCCTCCTAGTTAATGGAGTAAAGGTTGAGTTAGCGGTTTTCGGCACAAAGTAAGGGATGTTACAAGAAATGAAAGTCAGCAATTTGGTTATATTCCTAGAATCTGAGACATATGGTTAGACAAATTATCAAGCATATACGGCGGCTTACATAAGTCGCCACAAGTGAAACTGCTCGACGAGGTGAAAATTTCTACAAAGTCTACAAAAACAGTTTTTTACTGAGGGAGGTGAAATTTTGAATCAAGAAGTCTGTAAAAATGAAGAAAAGAGCAGTTCTTGCTACTGTTTGTCAGGCAGCAGCGAGTCATCACAGATGGGTTTTTCCTAGATCTGTTTTAATGCAAGATTGATTCCTGAGTTCAAGGGGGAATCAACGGCGCTGTTTTCTATGCCTTGGAAGCATCAAGATGTGGCCGGCGGCGGCGACCATGGAGAAGCCGAGGCGGAGCTTGAGCTATGGCAATGGCGGAACCCTAGGAGGAGGAGAAACAAGGGGTACCTGAAATCTGATGGAGACGCGGCGCAGTTGCAGATGGCGACGGTGGCGCGTCGAGGTTGAGTCCCCTCCGGTGGCTGATGAGCTCGTGATGCGGAATGGGGCTGCGGCGGCTCGAGCAGCGAGAGGAGGAAGATGAAGGGGAAAATGATAAAAGGATGGCCCAGGGGGCATTTATAAGAGGATGGGATGCTCAAGAGTCGGGGCGGAAATTATGGATCTACAGTACCCCGATGCCCCGATTTTCGCGCCTAATCGATTCATTTGAGATATGGATGATGTTATGGAAAAATCCGTTTTAAAGATTCGGTGACGTCACAAGGCGAACAGGTTTAAAAGAAAAACAATTAAAAGATATTCAGAAGTGGCGGGTTCTGTGGAGACTCGCCAAATGTCAAAGACAGTTTTGTATGAAGACAAGGTTGTCCAGAACCAGTTCAAATCAACCTGAGGGCTAATGTCAGGGAAATATTTTTCGGTGAGACCCGCCCGTTTAGGGCCGGGTTCTGGGGATTTTTATTGAAGATGGGCCAGGAGGGCCGGAGCGTCCTCAAGAGGCCCTGAAGAAGAGCCGCCCTAGGAAGGGCCGGCCCAAGACCCACCGTGAGAGGCGGTATGTGCAAACCGCCTAGAAGTGTAGCTTAGGAAACAAGTAAGAGAGAGTTGGGCTCGGATTGTGATCCCGACCCGGACTCTTATGTAAGCCCCGGACCTCCGCCTATATAAAAAAGGGGAGCCACGGGGCTAGAGAGATCACGTTGAAACCTTTCGAGAGCTAGGGCTAGACAAGTTCCAAAACCCTTGTAATCGAGATCTTCAATACATCTAGCAGGAGTAGGCTTTTACCTCCACGAGAGGGGCCGAACCTGGGTAAACCTTGCCTCCCGTGTTCCTCGTTTAACCCCTTCGGTCTGCTACTTACGCGATGGCTTCGAGATCAAGTCCTATGAGGACATCTGCCGTGAAAATACCACGACACCTGCCTACCTGCGGCCCAGCGCGTGGCCCACCGAGAAGGCCCGGTACGGCCCTGCAACAAGCCCCCCAAATCAAGGTCCTCGCGAGAGAGCCCGCCTCGTGAGGAGGACAACGCCAAGACCTCCGGAGGAGTGGCACCCCTTCAGGCCACCTCTGTCGGCGTTCTGGGAACGGGGGTACCCAGACCTGCCTGCCTGCGGCCCAGGGCATGGCCCACCTCGTCAGCCAAACGCGGCATGACGCGACCCCACACAAGGCAAGGCCCTCGCGAGGACCCCAGGCTCGCGAGGAAGAACAACGCCAAGACCAGCAAGGGGTAGGCCTCCTCAGGCCCCCTCCAGAGCGGCGAAGATCTCTATGCAGAACCCGGCCTCAGGAGTCAAAGATGATGCAAGGAAGGACAGGCGGGCGCCAGCGTGCCAGGCGGAGCAGTTTCCCCTTTGGTGCAAAGGGAGCAAGGATGTACGAGGGTTCCCAAAGCACCCCCAAAGGTTTCCATTCTGGTGCAACGAGACCACGACCACGAGCCCCACAGGACAGATGTCATCCCCGAGCCCACCTCTGCATCCTCGACAGCTACTTTGCAGGCGAAGACCACCTTTGGACAGGGCGGGGGTGTACTCCTGTCCCCCTTCAAATTTGGCCGTTGTGGGATCCCTTGCCGCCATTGTGATAAGGGGAGAGGACCCGGGCCACTGCTATATATAGAGGCTAGGACGCACCCTAGAGAGGGGGACGAACACACCAAAACAAGACAAGGCAGAGAGCCAAGAACACCACTCGAAGTGCCCTCGCGAGGATCGAAATCACTGTACTAGTTCATCCACCACACCTCCCCGAGAGGCAATCCACTAAAGCAGGAGTAGGGTATTACGCTTCGCAGCGGCCCGAACCTGGGTAAACCACCATGTCCATCTTCTTCCTCGTCATCGTGCGAGTTCGCCGTAGTCACCATCCAGTAGCGAGCTAAGTAGGGCGAGGCCGCAGGGAAGCTTCGCACACGCCCCTGTGTTCGAACCTTGAGGGTTTTGCGGAGCCCGAAATCCGACATTTGGCGCGCCAGGTAGAGGGCGTGTCGGAGTCTTCCTCAAGCCAAGCTCTCCTCCCACCTCGCCGCTCCGATGTCTGACGCCCGCCGAGCCCGCGCCGAGCACCGAGCTGCCCGCGTGCCCAGAAGGCACCCGTGGGCCGCGCCAACGCGCGCCGGTCCCCCTCGCCTGTGGCTAACGCCGCCATGGGCCCGGATGCCCACGAGCAGCAAGACTCCTCCCAGTCGGTTACCGCGCGGCGCGACGGCCATACCACCACTCCGTCGATCGTTCTAGCTACCGGGTCGTCCTCCCACGTTCGGCCCGGGCCGGCGCGCGGTTCGAGCGCGCTCACCATGGCGAACGAGCTGCTTCGCTACCGCCCCGCCCCCGACCGCTATGACGATTGGCTGCGGCGCATCGCGGAGCTCGTCAGTGCTGCCGGCGACGCTTCAGTGCTCTCCTACTCGTTTCGACCCCGGCCTTCCTTGGCAGACGACGTGGCCCGCGATGCGCCGCCACCTCCTCCGCAACGATACATTGGCCCCGAGTCCAGGCATGAAGCACGCCCGCGCGACCAACCCCGCGAACCGCGAGCAAGGGCAAGAGACGAAGTAAGCTGCCAGGTGGTACCGCCGTCGTGCGTCGACGCGCGTGCGCTCCCCGCACTGCCGAACCAGCGTCGCGACCGGGCACCACTCGAGGCGGCCCCTCAGGAGCATCAAGACCGGGCCCCTCCCGCACGCGCAGCGCCCGTCGAGCCGGTGGGGTGCCTCGCCATCGCCCTGGAGCTCCACCCAACCACGTGGCCCTGCAAGTTCAAGCCCGACCTACCCCCTCGCTATGATGGCACCCCGGATCCCGCCGAGTTCCTACAGCTCTACTCGCTGAGCATCCGGGCGGCCGGGGGGGACGACAAGGTCAAGGCGTGCTGGTTCCCCATGGCGCTCAAGGGCGGCGCGCTCTCCTGGCTCCTCAACCACCCGGAGGGGTCCATCACCTCCTGGGACGACCTGCGCAAGCGCTTCATCGCCAACTTCCAAGGCACCCGCGACCGCGCGCTCACCGTGAACGACCTGCGGCGTGTAAAGCAGCAGGAGGGAGAGACCCTTCACAAGTTCATACAGCGCTTCAAAACTATGCGCCTCAAGGTCCCGTAGGCATCGGATGAGGCTATCATCTCCGCATTCACCGACGGCGTCACGGGCCTCAAGATGAAAGAGGAGCTCGCCATGAACGATGAACTGTGCTCAGCTCTGGAGATGTTCAACCTGGCGAACAGGTGCGCCAAGGCCGAAGAAGGTCGCCTGTTACTCCGTGAACCTCCAGCGATAGAGCCAGAGGAAAAGAAGTCCAAGGCCAAGGAGGTGAAGCGCAAGGCCCCAACGGTGCTTGCGGCCGAGCCTGAGGCGAAGCGAAGCCGAGGCGAGGAACACCCCGCAGGAGGGAGACCGACCTGCATCTTCCATGGCACCAACAACCACGACACCGCCGACTGCCAGGAACTCAGGCTGGTCCACGCCGAACACTTCGGCCGGTGCCCCGGACGCACCGACTGTGGCTTCGGATGCGGCGGAGGCCGCGGTGGAGGCCGTTGGGACAACCGGGAACCACGTCAGGGGTGGCGAGACCAGCCTCAGGAGGACCGCTGACGCGATCAGGCTCAGGAGGCGCTGGCGCGATCAGCCTCGGGAGGACCGCTGGCGCGATGACCCCCCGGAAGGGTCACGCCGTGGCTAGCCTCATGAGGTTCGCCCTCGTGAGGCCGGCCTATCACCACCACCCAGAAGGAAGGAAGAGGACAGGCAAGACGATGGGGCTAGGGGCTTCCAGGAGGTCAGGGCGGTAGCCTGCATCCTGGGCGGCGCCCAAGCCCCAGCATCAAATCGCGTCTTCAAGCAGTTCGCGCGGGAGGTGAACGCGGCTCTCCCAAAGCCCGAGGCCATGCGCCCCCTCAAGTGGTCCCAGACTGCAATCACCTTTGACTCGAGGGATCAGCTCAGGTGCTTGGCCATGGCCGGCAGGATCCCCATGTTGTGCACTCCAACCACCAGCAACGTCCTCGTCACCAAGACCCTCATCGACAGCGGAGCGGGGCTCAATGTCCTCTCCATCGAGACCTTCTAGACGGTCCAACTACCGTACGACCAGCTCATGCCGACCAAGCCCTTCTCGGGAGTCACTGATGGGTCCACCGTCCCCATTGGGCAAGTACGCCTGCCCGTCACCTTCGGCGGACGCAAGAACTACCACACTGAGACCATCGTCTTCGACGTCGCCCACATCCACCTCCCGTACAACACAATCCTTGGGTACCCTGCCCTTGCCACGTTTATGGCGATGACTCATCATGGCTACAACGTCCTCAAGACGCCAGGAAGTGGCGGCGTCATCACCGTCGCCTGCGATGAGAAGGATGCCGTCTGCTCCCTCGAGCGTGCTTACCGCGCTGCTGCGGCTGAGCGTTCGGACGACGAGGAGGAAGCCCTGCCTCGTGAGGACGCACGCAAGAAGAAGAAGCATCTCATCCCCGCGGAGCGCCAGGGGGCTGGGACCTCCAAGGGCGGAGCCTCAGGCTCTGCGCCTAGGGACGGGGCACCACCTTCCATCGCATAGGAAAGCGCGCTTGGCGCCCCCCTTGGGTCGGGCTCGGGGGCTTCTACCCAAGAGGCCCCCGGCTTGACCGGTGAGACAAGGGAGGCGTTCGGGCACAACCTGAAGGCGCGTCCTGAAGCGCGACTACCAGAGCCAGGGGCACGGCGCGAGGCGTCGAGCTCGCAAGAGTCTGTCATCAAAGCGATCGAGGAGCTTTAGGAGGCACATGCCGAGCGAGGCTGGGACTGCCCTGCACCGCCAATCGCAGCCGCCATCGTCGGCCCAGTCAACCGGCCGCGCGTCTGCGTCAACACGCCCGCAATCAACAGGGCCGCGTCCCAGGGACGCTTTTGGCCATCACGTGCCGACCACGGGTGAGTCTACCCACACAACTACGTCCGCATGCCCTTTGGCCTTGCCCGGGCCATGCTCGCACCTTGCCTGGCGAGGCGCAGCGAGGAGTTGGAGGAGATGCCCGGACCAAGCATGGGTCCCGAGCCCCGGGAGACGACGGGCCCGTGAGGGCCGCGCTCGTGGAGGTACAAGATTAGGCTACGATGGCAGCTTTGACTCTTCAGCGGCATGGCCGCCAGGTGACTTTTTGTTGGTCTGTGCCAGGTAACTTTTTGGTTCATTCCGTTTGAGGGCGCCCCCCTGGCCGCATTATCCTCAAGCGATCAGGGCATACCCCTGCAGCCGCTGCATTTACGCATATTTCAACAGTTTCTCATGCATATGATCTGTTTCCTAACGTTTCCCCTTTGCCTGCACAGCACCTTGCCGGCGTGAATGTCGCCACACCCAAATGATCCTACCTTCGACCGCCTCGTGAGAGGACTGGGCACGGCGTCTGTGCTCGGGTCCGTCCCTGCAGCGTTGATAAATCTAGTGGCTGAGCTCTGTCTGGCGGGCCAGCCCCGTTCACGTCATCTCCTGGGGTCACTAGTGCTTGGCCCTCTCGTGCGATGGCCCTAGGGAGGACGTTCGGCGCAGGACCTCGGACGGCGCTATCTACAAGAAGACTCAGGCGCAAACCGCCTTAGAGGTAGGGACCTCGCGAGGCCAAAGCGCCATCGCGAGCTCCCAGATACACCTCCCAGTTCTACCGTGCCAGCCACGCGTACGAACTCAATGGGTTGTACACGCCCGGAGCCCCCCGAGGACGCAGAGGGGTTCCTTCCCACGCAATGTGAAAGCCACAGCTCCGTGCTGGCGGTCAACACGGCCCTCCAATGGCTATACCCACGCAAGGTGGAAACCATAGCTCCATGCTGGCGGTCAACACGGTCCACCAATGACTATGCCCATGCAAGGTGGAAGCCACAGCCCCGTGCTGGCGGTCAACACGGTCCACCAATGACTATGCCCACGCAATGTGGAAGCCCTTCGCTCCGTGCTGGGGATAAACAACTGAGGGCGCCCCAGCGGCTGCATCCAACCTCAAGAAGGCCCCTCGCGGCCCCGTCTCGCTGCGTTCCCCTGGGATGTACACGTGAGGGGGCTGCATGGGGGCTACTACCGGGCCAACCCTGGTAGACGCCACCTCCCCAGGTCTGCCAAACCTGGTCTTCACGCACCCCTCTCAGGAGAATCCAGCAAGGAAAGGTATGGGAGCCGCTCGTAAGTCAAGGGGGACTCCTGAGCATCGCGACTCAGGAGCCTCACTGGCAATGTAGACCCTCACCCCTTGGAACCGTCCTCGGTGATCCGGACGGCCCAACGGCGGCTGAGGTAAGCGCGGGGCCGGGCCCTGCCGACGCAGAGCTCAGAAGCGCTCAAACCCCTAAGGAGAACGCCGGAGCTCGTACGTCAAGAAGGACTCCTGAGCATCGCGACTCAGGAGCCTCACTGGCCACGTAGCCCCTCACCCCTTGGAACCGTCCTTGGTGATCCGAACGGTCCAACGGCGGCTGAGGTATGCGCCGGGCCGGGCCCTGCCGACGCAGAGCACAAGGTGTTCGAAATTTCCAAATTAACCCTATCTTCACCATGTTCCCTTCATGAGGGCTACTCGTACGTCAAGGGGGACTCCTGAGCATCGCGACTCAGGAGCCTCACTGGCCCCGTAGCCCCTCACCCCTTGGAACCGTCCTTGGTGATCCGGACGGCCCAACGGCGGCTGAGGTATGCGCGAGGCCGGGCCCTGCCGACGCAGAGCATCACAGCAAGCAAGAAGGAAACAAGGCGAAGAGAGCAATCATGCAATTCAACGGTTATTACAAGCATTAAAAGTTTTCGCAAACACAAACAAGTTTAACGCCTCCGCGAGGCACGATGAACGTTGTAGGGAGGAAACGAGGAAGAGGAATCAGGAGGAGCCTTCGCCGCCACTCGTCCCGCCCGCGGGGAACTCGTCGTCGATATCGCTGGCGTCGTCTTCTTCACCACTAACCCATGTATCTTCAGGAGGCGGAGGAACGGTGATGCGGGTGAACTTCTTCACCAGCGCCTCCACGGCGCCCTTCTCTGCCGCCGCAGCACTGCTGCGGACCCCGGGGGCGACTGGGTGGATCACGGAGTCGAAGTCGAACCCTGGCTCGCGAAGGTGAAGGTGGCTGAAGACGCGCGTCGCGGCCTCAGAAAAGAGGTCGCGGCACTCGCTCTCCAAGACTCCCTCCACTTTGGCAACGGCGCCCTCCAGCGCCTCGACAAGCTTTGGAGCAAGCTCCGCGAAGCCGCTCTCCGGAGCCACCAGGGCCTCCGTAAACCCTTCCCGGCAGAGGGAGTGGAGCGCTTTGCATAGCCTGAGCTCGACTGGGGGAAGGGTTCTGAGCTCCACGGCCTTCTTCTCCTCGGCCTCGGCCAAAGCCTTTTCCGTGGCTTTGAGCCGGGCCTTTCCAGGGCAACCTCCCTTTCCCGCGCGTCTAGGCGCTCTCGCGCCGCGGCACGGTCGGCCCTCGCCTGGGACAGCTCGGAGTCCCGATCGGCAAGCTGGGCCTTGCAGGTCTTGAAGGCCTCCCTCTGCTGACGCAGTTGCTCCTCAAGCGCGGACTTATCTTCCTAAAGAATCTTCAAGCGGGACTCTGCCTCGTCACGACGCCCTACAGCAGACGCCGCGTCAGTTAGCGCCGCCTCGAGGGCTGCCTTGGCTGACGCGGCCTCCTTCCCGCTCTTCGCCACGGCGGCCTCGGCCCGGCCCCAGACCGCCACGATAGAGGCGTCGGCCCGGAGCCACCCGGAAAGGAGCCCCAGGCGCCCACTCACGAGGTGATCGTCGGTACCCACGAAGGCATCAAGGCCTCCTTCGGAGGAATTGCCTGCGCGGTCACAGGCGACGTCCCTCGGGAAACAGCAGCATGAGGAGCAGGAGGCTCCGGAGGCTGCGCGGCGACCACGGACAAGACGGATGCAGACGGATCGACGGACGGCCGGCCCTCTGGGGCAGGCCCTCCGGACGGCGACGCCGACGCGCTCTTGAGGGCAGGAGCGACCACGCCGACGGGCAATGGGGGCTCGGGGGGCTCCGCCGCGGTGACCAGGAGGGTTGCCTCGCGAGCCTCCACCCCCTCGCCCGCAGGCGCCACGACAGGCGACGGCGGCACGACAGGAGCGAGCGGTGCATCGGAAGACGCCTTCGGCTTGACGCCCGCCTTCTTCTTCCTCATCTTCAGCGCTGCGGCGTTCCTGGTCACTAGGCAAGGGAAGAATCATCAGCACACAGGCTACCGGCAGGCGACCAAGGCCGAGCCGGGTTACTTACTCTTCGACGTCGACCCACTTCCTTTCCCCTCCGCTCCGGCGACGACGGGGGCGCCCTCGCCTTTCTCGGTAAGGGCACTACCACGCCGGGGAACAGGGCACTGTCCGCAAGGGCAGCCACTGGAGGGCGTACCGGAGGAGACTCTGCCCCGCGCTTCCGAGGGGTCGCCAGGCAGGCGGCCCGTGTGGCACGGGGAGTCGGTCCTAGCCCCCTGAGGACCTTGGCAGGACGCGCAGAGCTAGCAGCAGAAGCTTCACCAGCATCGTCGTCGTTCTCAAGGTCATGCAAGAGCATGCTCTGCGACGGGGGAGACGCCCCCACCAGATCATCGTCCGCCATCTTCTCCGAATCCTCCCCGCTTGTGGTATCGCTGGAGGACACCATCACCGGGGAGCCAAGACCCTCAGCTGGGGAAAGCCCCAGCTCGTCGAAGACAGGCATCTTGGCGACCAAATCGGCTCCGTCGTCGCGCCGGTAAAGCGGGGCGTAGGCTTTGGGGAGATCACCGGGGTCACCGTTGAGCAGGATTGTCACAGCCCTGTTCAATTCCTCCGGGGTTATGCGCGCGGATCGAAGCCTGAGGTTGTCGCTGCTGCCCTGATAATCCCACAGGGGCCTGGAATGAGACTGGAGGGGCGCCAGGCGCTCCGTCAAGAACTCCTTCACTATCATCCCCCTAGTCAGCTTCCTGGCACTGATATCGCGAGAAATCCGCTCCAGGACGGGCTTAGCCCGGGGGTCGGAAAGCTTCGCGGAGCTCCACGCGGGGGTCTTCTCCGGCAACCCCTTCGGCAGATCCAAGCAGGGGTTGGAATTCTTGAGATCCATGAAGACCCAGCATTTCCTGAAGTTCTCCACCTTCTTCCCAGCCTCTAAGAGCATGTTACCGCTCTGGACCACGATGAAGGAGACGCACGCTGACCATTGAGCGCCGTCGTGCACACGCAAGCTGAAGAAATGTCGGAAGAGGGCCACCGAAGGCTTCACGCCCACGAAAGCCTCACAGTAGAAGGCGAAGACGGACAAGAGCGGGATGGAGTTGGGCTGGAGATGAAGGGCTTGAATCCCGTAGTGGTCGAGGATGGCGGTGAAGAACGCGGAAAAAGGCGGGATGAGCCCGGCGAAGACGCTATGAAGGAAGAAAGGATAGACCAACCTGGACGAGGGCTGCTTCTCCGAGGAGCCACCCCGTATCAAGGTCCGCCCACACTTGTTGGTCTCATCCGCCGTCGACGGGAGCACCAGAACGAGGTCTTCGTCCTTGGCAATGGAGGACTCCGAAAGCGCCGGTGAGATGGAGGCGGAGGCTAAGCTCGGGGCCTCTGGCTTCGGCTTGCCGGCGGGAGCCATTAGGAAGATCGCGGGGCCGACACGGCAAGGAGGAGGATGGAGCGGCGCCGGATCTGGGGAGGCCTCTGCTAAGCCCGGGAATCTGGGAGTAAGAGTAGGAGCGCAGAAGAGGAAAGCAGTAATGGCTCGGCGCTGGAAGACAGGCTTTTGTCGACTCGGACGGTGGCCGAAGAAACGTTGGACACTCGACATCAACCGGACGACGCGCGCCATCCTGGCCCGCAGGCGTTTGGGGCCCATGGCGCTTCGGGCCGGCCTCAAGGCTTCGCCCGGAAGCCAGCTCGAGCGCGCCTTGGGCCCGGGGGCTACTGTCGGCGTTCTGGGAACGGGGGTACCCAGACCTGCCTGCCTGCGGCCCAGGGCATGGCCCACCTCGTCAGCCAAACGCGGCATGGCGCGACCCCACACAAGGCAAGGCCCTCGCGAGGGCCCCAGGCTCGCGAGGAAGAACAACGCCAAGACCAGCAGGGGGTAGGCCTCCTCAGGCCTCCTCCGGAGCGGCGGAGATCTCTATGCAGAACCCGGCCTCACGAGTCAAAGATGACGCAAGGAAGGACAGGCGGGCGCCAGCGCGCCAGGCGGAACAGTTTCCCCTTTGGTGCAAAGGGAGCAAGGACGTACGCGGGTTCCCAAAGCACCCCCCCAAAGGTTTCCATTCTGGTGCAACGAGACCACGACCACGAGCCCCGCAGGACGGATGTCATCGCCGAGCCCATCTCTGCATCATCGACAGCTACTTTGCAGGTGAAGACCACCTTTGGACAGGGCGGGGGGTGTACTCCTGTCCCCCTTCAAATTTGGCCATTGTGGGATCCCTTGCCGCCATTGTGATAAGGGGAGAGGACCCGGGCCACTGCTATATATAGAGGCTAGGACGCACCCTAGAGAGGGGGACGAACACACCAAAACAAGACAAGGCAGAGAGTGAAGTACACCACTCGAAGCGCCCTCGCGAGGCTCGAAATCACGGTACTAGTACATCCACCACACCTCCCCGAGAGCCAATCCACCAAAGCAGGAGTAGAGTATTATGCTTCGCAGCGGCCCGAACCTGGGTAAACCACCGTGTTCATCTTCTTCCTCGTCATCGTGCGAGTTCACCGTAGTCACCATCGAGTAGCGAGCTAAGTAGGGCGAGGCCGCAGGGAAGCTTCGCACACGCCCCTGTGTTCGAACCATGAGGGTTTTGTGGAGCCCGAAATCCGACAGCCTCCCGAGGAGGAAAGATTCCTATGCAAATTTCCGACCTCATGAGGCCGGGGTGACGTGGGTTCTCAGTGGGAGGACAGTTTCCTCTCTAGTGCTAAGGAGGCAAGGACGTACGCGGGTTCCCGAGGAACCCGCCAAAGGTTTCCTTCCCGGTGCAAGAGGACCGAGACCACTTGCTCGGCAGGACGGACGTCATCACCAAGCCCACCACTGCGTCACACCGAGAAGCTTTGCAGGCGAAGACCACCTTTAGTTAGGATAGGATGTACCTCTTATCCCCTTTGAAATTTGGCCGTTGTTGGATCCCTTCCCACCTGTGCGATAAGGGAAGAGGACCGTGGCCCCTATAAAGAGGGACGAGATCCCATCGTAAGGGGGAGGGGATGGGATCCAGTTCATCACCACCAAGTGCCCTCACGAGGCCACACAACCACTATACTAGTTCATCCTCAGTCTCCTCAAGAGGCCAATCCACCCCAAAGCAGGGGTAGGGTTTTACACCGCAAGGTGGCCTGGACCTGGGTAAAGACCGCGTGTCCCCTTCTGTTTCCTCCTAAGAACACCGCCGTGGAATCGCTGAGAAGCTGCGAGGTTGAGCGGGATTGGAGGGCGAGCGCACCCCTGTGTTCAAACCTTACTGGGTTTTGCGGAGCCCCGATTCCGACATTTGGCGCGCCAGGTAGGGGTGCGCCGACGTCCTTTAGTCTCGTCGACTCCTGCTTCACCGGTAGTCGGTCGCCTCCCGGTCCTACTTCACCAACGCCATGGCCAGCTCCGGATGTGCGCGCCCTGGGGGCTCTGCGCCGAACGGCCGTTACCAGGCCACCAGCATCGTCGCCGTCACCACCGCTGCTCATACCACTCGCGCGCAGCAAGGCCCCTCGCGCCCACAGCATCGCTCGAGCGGTCGCCCCACCGCGCCTCCCGCGGCCCCTGTCCATGTGGGGGACCTGAACGCGCAGGACGCGTTGCTCATGGCCAACGAGCTCCTTCGCCATCGCCCAACGGAAGGGGGTTACGATGCCTGGGCCGACCACATTGCCGAGATGGTTACTGTCGAAAGGAGGGCCATGGCACCTTACCTTCCTCTACGGCCCCCGGTGCAAGGAGCAGAAGGCTCGACCGGCGAACCAGCTCCGCCGCCGCGCGTCAACGCGCACAGCCCCCAACTCGAGGAGCCCGAGCAGGGACTGCCTCGCGCTGTACTTCTCCTCCTCAGGGTTCCGGTGGCCAATTTCGGACCGCCGCCCGGCCCCAGCAACGGCATGCCCGAGGGAAATGATGGAATGCCCTATGCACGCCATGGTGCGCAAGCCGGCAGCATGGAGAACCGCCACACTCTCGCGCCCCCTCGATGCGAGCACACCAACCGGCATAGGGGCCGGGCAGCTCACGCCGCCGCGCATGGAGGAGGTCATGGCGGGGGCGCGGTGAATGGCCACGGCGGCCATCCTCGCCCAGACGGGCGCGACCAACCTCGTGGCGGCATAGGAGGCGGCCAGCTTCGGGCGGAAGCTCGGCGCAGGCGCGCCCGTGGGATGCGCGCCCAAAACAGCGTCACGCTGTTGCCCGGGGAGGTCAGCCTCGGGGCATCCAACGAGGCATGAGGAGGGAATCCAGGCCCTCACTCCGCAGCACGCGCTTCAGGCGACCCAGCGACAAGCGCCATCGTCGTGAGTCTCGCACCCGCCGCTGGCACCAGCACCCTCCCGGCGTAGGGGGGCATACCCGGCGCCCCACACCAAGCCAGGCTCGGGGGCTTCCACTGTGGGAGCACTTGGTCCGGTCGGCATGTCAAAGGGGGCGCCCAGGGTCGCGTGAGGGCACGCCGCAACGGGCACCCTCGCGAGCAGGGAACCCGACACCGGGCGATGGGGCTTTAGGGGCCCGTCGCCCAGAAGATCGGCAAGGCTCGAGTAGTGCGGGCCACCCACGGCCGGCACCGCGAGGACGCTCCACTGGCAGGTCCATGCTCCACGGGGCCTCGCACGCTCCGCGGCTCGGGGGCGCCGGCGCTGTACCAAGGGGGCTGCCTAGGCATAGCGAGCCTGGGGGCTCGGGAGACCTTGGGGGTGCAGCTCGGCTGGCGCCGCGGCGCCTCCCGAGGCAACTACACCAACACAATACTCCTACGGTCGCGCGGGGTGTGTTGCGCTCATGTTTGGGCCGCGGAAGCGCAATTCCGCGGTCACGCGGGGAGCAATGCACCCTTGTTTGGGCCGTAGGAGCGCGCAACCGTGCTGAAATGCGCGGGGTGTCTCAAGAACCTGGTCGGGAACTCCAGGGCCTTGCACCTGGGGTACCCGCCAACTATCTCCAACCGTGACACTCTCACGTAAGAATGAGTGGGTTGTACATGCCCGGAGCCCCCCGAGGAGCGCCGTACGAGGCCGCGGAGGGGCTCCCACCCATGCCCAAGTGAAAGCCTCATGCTCCGCGCTGGCAGACGACACTGTCCTCCAATGACTATGCCCACGCCTAGTGGAAGCCCTATGCTCCGTGCTGGGGGGGAAGACGAAGACTAGCTATTAGGTGCCGGACGCGGCTGTTCCTCGCTCTTTTTGTAATCGAATTTGCCACTTTCTTGAATGAAGTTGAAACTTTTGCATCTTATTTGAAAAGGGGGGGGCGGCTTTTTCCCGTGCTGTGCTTGCGTCTTGAGTTTCGTTTTTAAGAACCTGGCATATACCAGCTCTCTCCCTCTCGCGCACCCCGCGACTAGGGGCTGGACACGATATGCACACTTGAGCCGGCCCAGCGGCATTAAGGGCAGCATTGAGGGCCCCCCGCCTGAGGGCCCAGAACGCGATGGTCGCGGGCCTCACGCCCACACCCAGCCAAGGTTTTGGCGTCAAATCCTCAGTAACTACCATGAGCGAGCCAACAGGCGTGCGCGGCCCGAGGGCTTCGTCGAACATCCGCCCCCCGGCTTGGTCAGACGACCGCCATCCGGCGTGTCAGTAATGACCCGCCCCTCCTCAGGGCCTGCGAGTGCACGATAAGCAACGGAACGCGGCGCAAGGGAGTGCAGTATTACTTAATACATCATAGGGGAGTTCTTCCAAGGTACATTCACATCCCCGCGGGGTCATGTTCAAAATCTTTACAGGAGAATAGGGAAGGATAGTCTAAGGAGATGCGCCGTCACCGCTATCGCTGTCGCAGCCATCGGACTCGCGCTCCCTGGTAGCGGGGTGGTCCTCGCCTACGACAGGGATGAATTCTGCGACCAAGCCGTCCACATGATCTTGCACCCAATCCTCCAAGGCACACCGGATCACCTCGGGCACAAGGGCTGTCACGGACTCAAAGTCAAAGTTGGGATCGAGGCGAAGAAGGTGGCTGAAGACAAGTGAAGACGCCCGCGCGAGGAGGTCGCGGCTCTTCTCCTCCGCAAGCTGTCGGACCTTCTCCGCACCACCCTCAAGACGCTCCACGATCCCGGTGAAGAAACAAAGGTAGCCATCGTCGGCGGCGACGAGCGGGCTTGAGAAACTCTCGCCGCTGATGCTGCTTAGGGCCCAATTGGCCCTACCCTCAAGAGCCTGGAACATCTTGGAGCGCGTGTGCTGCAGCCCCCGGGCTCGGTTCTCCTCTTCTGAGGCCTTCTCCGTGCGGGAAGCGACGTCCTCCACCTGCGTATAGAGGAAGGACAGCTCGGCCTTGGTGGTGATCTGGGCGTACACTGTAGCCTTCTCGCGTCGCTCCGTCGCTGCTAACCTTTTCCTGAGGCCGTCTGCCTTAGTTTTCAGCTCATCACGCCGCTTGCAGAAGCGGGACTCCTGAAGATTTAGCCTCTCGCGGTAGTCCTGGGCGAGAGTTCGGCAGGTCCGCGCCACCTCCTCGTCGGCCTCCTCACGGACCCTAGCCTCGCGAGCGGCGAGAGAATCTTCGGCGGCAGCCACCTGTCACTCCATCACCTCCAGCCGCTCGCGCTCCAGGCCCAGCTCCATTGCCTCCAGCGTCAGCGTATCTTCAAGGATACGGAGCCCACCTTCGCCCATGAACGGCCCGCCCGCTGAGGCAGCTAGCGCGGCCTTGCAGGCCTGAACTTGCCGCTCAAGGGAGGCGTTGGAAGCCAGAAGCTCTTCCTCAAGCCTCACTGCAGCCATACGCCGCTCGTCTGCGGCCTGGGCCTCTTCAAGGGCGCGATCGCGGGCATCTCGCGCCGCGGCAAGGGACTCCTCGACTTCCACGCGAGCATGCATGCGCTGCAGACGACCAAAGTTGATGGCGACCTCAAGCCGACGCCATTCACGCGCCAGGCGCCGACGGTCCGCCTCGAGGTACGAGTCGACGTTGTCAAGCTCTATCCCGAGACGGCTCAGCGCGTGTCATTGTTCTGGATACCAGGGTACCCAGACTTGCCTGCCTGCAGCCCAGGGCATGGCCCACCTGGCGGTCCGTACGGCCCTGCGCGGCCTCACTCAAGATAAGACCCTCGCGAGGGTCCCATCCTCGTGAGGAGGACGGCGCCAAGGCGGAAGGGGGATGCCTCCTCCCGAGCGGCGGAGATCTCTATGCAATGCTAGGCCTCAGGAGGTCAAGGGTGACGACAGCCAGGCCAGGCGGGCGCCAGCGCGCCAGAGGGAACAGTTTCCTCTTTGGTGCAAAGGAGACAAGGACGAATGCAGGTTCCCAAGGAGCCCGGCCAAAGGTTTCCATTCCGGTGCAAGCAGACCGGTTCAGCGAGCGCGGCAGGACGGATGTCACCAACGAGCCCACCACCGCGTCACCACCACCTACTTTGCAGGCGAAGACCGCCTTTCATCAGGATAAGATCTACCTCCTGTCCCCTTTCAAATTTGGCCGTTGTGGGATTCCTTCACGCCATTGCAATAAGGGAAGAGGCCCGGGCCGCTATAAATAGAGGCTAGGCTGCTCGGAGGAAAGGGGGGTCGGACAAACGCACTCGCAAAGCAAGACACCACTGTACTAGTTCATCCACAAACCTCCTCGTGAGGCAATCCACCAAAGGCAGGAGTAGGGTTTTACGCTTCGCAGCGGCCCGAACCTGGGTAAACACTTGTGTGCCTTCTTCTTCCTCGCCATCGTGCGGGGTTATCGTGTTGTGAGCTTGGAGGGGGTGAAGCTGTTGGGGAATCTTCGCACACGCCCTGGGTTCGAACTCCTTAGGGTTTTGCGGAGCCCGAAATCCGACATTTGGCGCGCCAAGTAGGGCGCGTGTCGAAGTCTTCCTCAAGCCTCGCTCTTCCTCTGCCTCACCGCCCCCATGGCTGACGCTCGCTGAGCTCGCGCCGAGCGCCGTGCTGCTCGCGTCACCCAGACGGCGCCAGTGGGCCGCACCGCCGCGCGTCGCCCAGACGGCGCCGTGCCAACGCCGCCACAGGCCCGGAAGCCCACAGGCGCGACGGCCGCACCGCTACTCCGTCCACCGTTCCGGCTACCGTGTCGTCATCCCACGCTCGCCCCGGGCCGGCGCGTGGGTCAGGCGCACTCCTCATGGCGCGCGAGCTGTTGCGCTACCGCCCTGCCCCCAACCGCACCGATGACTGGCTCAGGCGCGTCGCGGAGCTCGTCAGCGCAGCCGGCGATGCTTCGCCGTTCTCCTACTCGTTCCGGCACCAACCCTCCCTGGCAGGCGACGAGGCCCATGACGTGCCGCCTCCTCCTCCCCAGCGCGACGCCGACCCCGAGCCCAGGCGTGAAGCACGCCCGCGCGACCAGCCACGCGGGCCCCCGGCGAGGGTGAGAGATGAAGTAAGCTGCCAGGTGGTGCCGCGGCCACTTGCTGACGCGCGCGCGCTCCCCGTGCCACTGCGTCAGCGACGTAACCGGGCGCCCCTCGAGGCATCCGCGCAGGAGCATCAAGACTGGGTCCCTCCCGAGCGCGCGACGCCTGTAGGCCCAGTGGGTTGCCGTGCTATTGCCCGGGAGCTCCATCCGACCATGTGGCCCTGCAAGTTCAAGCCTGACCTACCTCCTCGCTACGACGGTACCCCAGATCCCGCAGGGTTCTTACAGCTCTACTCGCTGATCATCCAGGCGACCGGCAGGGACGACAAGGTTATGGCAAGCTGGTTCCCCATGGCGCTCAAGGGTGGTGCGCTCTCCTAGCTCCTCAACCTCCCGGAGGGGTCAATCACCTCCTGGGAAGACCTGCATGAGCGCTTTGTCGCCAACTTCCAAGGCACCCAAGACCGCGCGCTTGGAGTGGGTGACCTCCGTCGCGTGAAGCAACAGCCTGACGAGACCCTGCACAAGTTCATACAGCGCTTCATGACTACCCGCCTCAAGATCCCGAGGGCGTCAGATTAGGCCATCATCTCGGCGTTCACCGACGGCGTCAGGGACCTCAGGATGAGGGAGGAGCTCGCTATCCATGACGACATGAGCTCGGCCTTGGAGATGTTCAACTTGGTGAACAAATGCACGAAGGCCGAAGAGGGCCGCCTCTCCCTCCGCGAGCTTCCGGAGGCGGAACCCGAAGACAAGAAGACCAAGGCCAAGGAGCCAAAGCGCAAGGCCCCCGCGGTGCTAGCGGCTGAGCCCGAGGCAAAGCGCGGCCGGGACGGGGAACCTCTCGCGGGAGGGCGGCCGTTCTGCATCTTCCATGGCACCAACAGCCACAACACCATCGACTGTCAGGAGCTCAGGGTGGTCCGTGATGAGCATTTTGGCCGGAGCCCTGGGCGCAGCGACCGAGGCTATGGACGCGGCGGAGGCCGCTGGGACAATCGAGACCCGCGTCAGGAGTGGAGAGACCAGCCTCGGGAGGACCGCTGGCGCGATCAAGCTCGGGAGGACCGCTGGCGCGACGAACCTCCGGAGGGGTCACGTCGAGGCCAGCCTCGTGAGGTCCGCCCTCGCGAGGCCGGCCTTCCCCCGCTACCGCCGCCACCCAGAAGGAAGGAAGAAGATAGGCAGAACGACGGGGCTGGGGGCTTTCGGGAGGTCAGGGCAATAGCTTGCATCCTGGGCGGCGCCCAAGCCATGGCATCGAACCGCGTCTTCAAGCAGTTTTCGCGGGAGGTGAACGCGGCTCTTCCAAAGCTTGAGGCTGCGCGCCCCCTCAAGTGGTCCCAGTTCGCCATCACCTTCGACTCCAAGGATCAACTCAGGTGTTCAGCCATGGCGGGCGCACTCCCCATGCTGTGCACGCCCACCATCAGCAATATCCTCGTCACCAAGACCCTCATCGACGGCGGCGCTGGGCTCAATGTCCTCTCCATCGAGACATTCGAGATGCTCCAAGTGCCTTACGACCAGCTCATGCCAACCAAGCCTTTCTCAGGGGTGACTGACGGCTCCACGGTCCCCATTGGGCAGGTGCGCCTGCCCATCACCTTCGGCGAGCGCAACAATTACCACACCGAGATCATCGTCTTTGACGTCGCCCACATCCACCTCCCGTACAATGCGATCCTTGGGTACCTAGCCCTCGCCAAGTTCATGGCGGTGACCCACCACGGCTACAACGTCCTCAAGATGCCGGGGAGTGGCGGCGTCATCACTATCGCCTGCGACGAGAAGGACGCCGTCTGCTCCCTCGAGCGCGCCTACCGTGCTGCGGCGGCCGAGCACTCGGACGACGAAGGAGGCGTCCCGCCCCGCGAGAACGTCCCCAAGAAGAAGAAGCAGATCCTTTCCAAAGGACGTCAGGGGGCTGAAAACCCCAAAGACGGCGCCTCGGAAACTACACCCGGGGCCAAGGCCCCTTCCTCCCTCGCATAGGAAGGCGCGCCCGGTGCCTCCCTTGGGTCCGGCTTGGGGGCTTCCGCCTGGAGGACTACCGACCCGGCCAGTGAGACAAGGGGGATGCTCGGGCACAACTTGGGGGCACGAGCCAGCGCGTACCCATCCAAGGAAGGAGCAAGGCGCGAGGCGCCAAGTTCGCGGGAGTTCGTCACCAAAGCAATCGAGGAGCTTCAGGAAGCACAAGTTGTGCGAGGTGGGCGTGGCCCGGCACCACCCAACGCCGTCGCCGTCATCGACCCGGGCGGCGCGCCGCGCATCTGCGTCAACGTACCCGGCATCAACAGGGCCGCATCACAGGACGTCTTCTGGCCGACGCGCATCAGTCACGGCAGGGCATACCCGTGCAACTACATCCGCATGCCCTTCGGGCTTGCGAACGCGGGCAACACGTTCCGGCGCCTTGCCCAAGCCATGCTCGCGCCATACCGGGCCAGGCACCGTGAGGAGTTGGAGGAGGTGTCGGGCCCGAGCGGGTGCCCCAAGCTTCCTGAGGCGATGGGCTCGTGAAGGCCAAGCTTGCGGAGGCGCAAGGCCAAGTTCCTACGACTACCTCCACGCTTCAGCGGCATTGCCGCCAGGTGATCCTTTCCGGCTCGTACCAGGTAACTTTTTGGTTTGCTCAGTTTGAGGGCGCCCATCGGGCTGCATTATCCTCAGGCGGCTAGAACTCATCCCAGCCGCGTCGTTCCCGCATGTATTGGACCCTTACATGCTTTCGATCTATTTCCCTAAGTATTCCAACCTGCATGCTTGGTGCTTTGCCGCCATGAATGTCGTTGCGCCCTAACTAGTGCCCTCGACCGCCTCATGATTAAGGGCTGGCACGACGTCTGTGCTCGGGTCCGTCCCTGCAGCGTCGACAAATCCAAGTGGTCGAGCTCTGTCTCGTGGGCTAGCCCCGTGTACGTCACCTCGCATGGCCCTCGGTGCTTCACCCTCGCATGAGCTAATCGGGAGTGGGTGAGTCAGGGCGCGCGGCACGGTTCTGGCCGGCCTTTCGCCGCCGTGGGAGCCACGCGCCGGGTGTTTTCTCCTCGGAGTTGTCGCATGAGAAGACTGGGCACGGCGTCTGTGCTCGGGTCCGTCCCTGCAGCGTCAATAAATCCAATGGCTGAGCTCTGTCTAGCGGGCCGACCCCGTTCACGTCACCTCCTGGGGTCATTGGTGGTTGGCCTTCTCATGCGACGGCCCTTGAAAATCCATTCGGCGCAGGTTTCTCAAAAATGTACAGGACTTGAAGCGGCACTTTCCACCGGAAGATTCAGGCACAACCCACCTTTGAGGTAGGGCCTCGTGAGGCCTGAGCTGCCTCACGACGCCCAGATACACCTCCTAGTTCTACCGTGCAGGCCACGCGTACGAACTTAATGGGCTGTACACGCCCGGGGGGCTCAGGAGCCGGGGCCCCCCATTCCCACGCCCAAGTGGCAGCCCCATGCTCCGCGCTGGCGGACAACACTGCCCTCCAATGGCTATGCCCACGCAACGTGGAAGCCCTATGCTCCGCGCTGGGGATAAACAACTGAGGGCGCCTTAGCGGTGCATTCAACCTCAGGATGACCCCTCGCGGCTCCATCTCGCAGCATTCCCCCGAGATGCACGCGTGAGGGGGCTACGTGGGGGCTACGCTCAGGCCAGGTCTGGCGCACGCCACCTCACCAGGTCCCTGGTACCTGGTCTTCACGCGTCCCTCTCAGACGAAAACTGGCGAGGAAAGGTATGGGAGCCACTCGTACATCAAGGGGGACTCCTAAACATCGCGACTCAGGAGCCTCACTTGTCTCGTAGCCCCTCGCCCCTTGGCATCGTCCTGGTGATCGAGATGCCCCAACGGCGGCCGAGGTATGCGCGGGACCGGGCCCTGCCGACGCAGAGCTCAAGGCGCTCCACATCCCCAAGTCAACCCCATCTTCGCCACGTTCCCTTCATGAGGGCTGCTCGTACGTCAAGGGGGACCCCTGAGCATCGCGACTCAGGGGCCTCACTGGTCTCATAGCCCCTCGCCCCTTGGCACCGTCCTGGTGATCCGGACGCCCCAACGGCGGTCGAGGTATGCGCGGGACCGGGCCCTGCCGACGCAGAGCGCTACAGCAAGCAGGAAGGAAACGAAGCGAGGAAATAAAACCTCACAGCTCAGCAGTCATTACAAGCATTAAAGTGTCTCCGAAAATGCAAACAAGTCTAACGCCTCCATGAGGCACGATAAATATTACAGGAGAAGACCCGGGAAAAGAAGCTAGGAGGAGCTGGCACCACCGCTCGCCCCGGCCGCGGGGAGCTCGTCGTCGACATCGCTGCCGCTGTCATCATTGTCACCAACCCTCGCAGCTGCAGGAGGAGGTGAGGGAATGGCGGCGCAGGAGAACTTCTTCATCAGCGCATTCACGGAGCCCTCCACGGCTGTCTCCGTAGCGGCGCGAACCCCAGGATCAACCGGGCGAATCACGGAGCCGAAGTTGAAACCCGGCTCATGAAGGTAGAGGTGGTTGAAGACGTGCGTCGCGGCCGCGGAGAAGAGGTCGCGGCACTCACTCTCCAAGACGTTCTCCACCCTGGTGACGGCACCCTCAAGCACCTCGGTGAGCTTTGAGGACAGCCCCGCGAAGCCGCTCTCACGAGCTACTAGGGGTTCTGTAAAGCCCCCACGGCAGATGGACTGCAGCTCCTGGCGAAGCCTGAGCTCGACGGAAGGGAGAGCGTCGAGCTTCGCAGCCTTCTTCTCCTCGGCCGTGGTAAGGGTCTTCTCCCTGGAGGCAAGCCGGGCCTTCTCCGCAGCCACTTCCTCCTTCAACCTGTCCTACTGCTCGCGCTCAGCGGATTGGTCGGCCGTCGCCTTGGACAACGCGGAGTCACGGTCGGCAAGCTTGGCCTCGTAGGTCTAGAGGTCCTCCTCCCGCTGGCGAAGCCTCTCCGCGAGCGCAGACCTTTCCTCTTGAAGAGCCTTCAGGCGGGCCTCCGCCTCGTCGCAGCGCTTCACGGCAGGCGCTGCATCAGCCAGCGCCGCGTCTCGGGCTGCCTTGGCCGCCGCGGCCTCCTCCCTGCTCTCAGCCGCGGTGGCCTCGGCTTGGCTCCAGACCGCCACGGCTGAGGCGTCAGTCTGGAGCCACCCAGAAAGAAGACCTAAGCGCTCCTTTGCAAGGCGACCGTCGGCGCTCCCAAGGGCGTCTCGGACCTGATCCAAGATGGCATAGGCCCCGTCCAGAGTGCCTGACTCGGTTGGAGGAACACGAGCCGGTGGTGCTAGGGCACGGCCCGGAGATGGCGCCCGCGCGGCGGCAGGAGCTGCCTCCGAAGAGGCAAGGGCGTGGGGAGCGGAGGACACCGGTGGCTGCGCCACTACCATAGGAAAGGCAGGGGCGGAGGGCCCTACACCCAGCTGGCCCTCGGGGGCTGGCCCGTCGGGCAGAGGTGCGGACGCACCCCCAAGGACGGAAGCGACCACTCCAGCAGGCATCGGGGGCTCCGCGGCCGTGGCCAGGAGGGTCGCCCCGCGAGCCCCCTCGCCCATGACATTCGGCGCCTCATCTGGCATCGGCAAGGCACCAAGAACGGGCATCACGTCGGAAGGCGCCCTCGGCTTGACGCCGGCCTTCTTCTTCTTCGCCTTCGGCATGGGGGCACCCCTGATCACCAAGCAAAGTAGAGACCGTCAGCATATAAACCACCGGAAGGCGGCCGGAAACCAAGTGGGACTACTTACTCCTCGACGTCGACCCACTTCCTCCTTCTTTCCACCTCGGCGAGGGCGGGAATGCCCCTGTCCCCTTCCGGGGAGGCGCCTCCATGGGAAGAAGTGGTGGAACCGCTCGAAGGGGCCACGGCCGGCAAGGTCGTGCCAGCCCTGGACGCGGCCGCCTCGCCCACTATCTGCGGCTCGGGCAGGGGTGAGGCGGGCGCTTCGGCCACCTTGCCGGCGCGGGCTGGGGGCTCCGGAGGAGGCCCAACCTCGCGCTTCCTCGGGGTCACCCGGCAGGCGGATCATGCGGCCCGAGGTGTGGGGCCTGGCCCCCTTAGGACCCTAGTAAGTCGCGGAGGACTTGCAGCAGGGGGCTCGCCGGCATCGTCGTCATCGAAGCTGCGGAGAAGTGCACTCCGCGACGGAGGAGACACTTCCTCCAGATCATCATCCGCCGTCTCCTCCGAGTCCTCTTCATATGCGGTGTCATCGGAGGACACCGCCACAGGGGCGCCAGGGCTCTCGGCCGGAGAGAGCCCCAGCTCATCGAAGCTGGGGATCACGGCGACCAGATCAGCCTTGTCATCGCGGCAGTACAGCGGGGCGTAGGCCTCAGGAAGGTCCCCGGGGTCGCCGTTGAGCAGGTCGTCATAACCCTGTTCAACTCCTCGGGGGTTAGGAGCGCAGAACGAAGCCTCATGTCATCGCCACCACCTTGATAGTCCCACATGGGCCTCGAGTGAGACTGGAGGGGCGCCACGCGTTGCACCAGGACCTCCTTCGCTATCATTCCCCCGGTTAACTTCCTGGCACTGATGTCTCGAAGGACCCGCTCCAAGACAGGCTTGGCTCGGGGGTCGGAGAGCTTCGCGGACCTCCACGCCGGGATCTTCTCCGGCAGCCCCTTTGGGAGCGCCAGGCGAGGGTTGCTGCTCTTGAGATCCAAGAAGACCCAGCGGTTCCTGAAGTTCTCCACCTTCTTCCCGGCCTTGAAGAGCATGTTCCCGCTCTGGACCGCGACGAAGGAGACGCATGCCGACCGCTGAGCGCCGTCATGAAGCCGCAAGCTGAAGAAATGGCGGAACAGGGCCACCGAAGGCTTCACACCCACGAAGGCTTCGCAGTAAAAGGCAAAGACGGATAGAAGCAGGATGGAGTTGGGTTGAAGATGGAGAGCCTGGATCCTGTAGTGCTCGAGGACGGTGGTGAATAACGCAGAGAAGGGCGGAAGGAGCCCGGAGAAGACGTTGTGGAGGAAGAAGGGGGTAGGCCGACTTAGCCAGGCGATGCCTCTCCGCGGAGCCGCACCATATCAAGGTCCGCCCCCGCTCATTGGTGTCGTCCGCCGTCGACGGAAGCACCGGGGCAAGGTCCCCATCCTTGGCTATGGTAGACTCTGAGAGCGCCGGCGAGATGGGAGCAGAAGCCGAGCTCTAGGCTTTGGGTTTCGACTTGCCGGCGGGAGCCATCGAGAAGCCTTTGGGGCCGAGGAAGCAAGAAGGAAGACGGAGCGGTGCTGAGATCTGGAGAGGTTCCCACAAAGGATGGAGATCTGGAAAGAAGAGCAAGGGCGCGGAAGAGGAAAGCAACAATGGCTTAGCGCTGGACGTCAGGCTTTTGTCGGTTCGGGCAGTTGCCGAGGAGACACGGGGGCGGGGACGCCCGCGCCCAACCAAGCACTGCTCGCCAAACCTGGCCCGCATGCAATAAGGGCCCGCGGCGCTCCGGGCCATCTTCTTCGGCCCCTCCTCGAAGCCGGCTCGAGCGCGCCTTGGGCCCGGTGGCTAATGTCGGTGTTCTGGATACCAGGGTACCCAGACTTGCCTGCCTGCGGCCCAGGGCGTGGCCCACCTGGCGGTCCGTACGGCCCTGCGCGGCCTCACTCAAGACAAGACCCTCACGAGGGTCCCATCCTCGTGAGGAGGACGGCTCCAAGGCGGAAGGGGGAGGCCTCCCCAGGCCTCCTCCCGAGCGGCGGAGATCTCTATGCAACGCTAGGCCTCAGGAGGTCAAGGGTGACGACAGCCAGGCCAGGCGGGCGCTAGCGCGCCAGAGGGAACAGTTTCCTCTTTGGTGCAAAGGAGACAAGGACGAACGCAGGTTCCCAAGGAGCCCCGCCAAAGGTTTCCATTCCGGTGCAACAAGACCGGGTCAGCGAGCGCGACAGGATGGATGTCACCAACGAGCCCACCACCGTGTCACCACCACCTACTTTGCAGGCGAAGACCGCCTTTCGTCAGGATAAGATGTACCTCCTGTCCCCTTTCAAATTTGGCCGTTGTGGGATTCCTTCCCGCCATTGCGATAAGGGAAGAGGACCCGGGCCGCTATAAATAGAGGCTAGGCTGCTCGGAGGAAAGGGGTCGGACAAACTCACTCGCAAAGCAAGACGACACTGTACTAGTTCATCCACAAACCTCCTCGTGAGGCAATCCACCAAATGCAGGAGTAGGGTTTTACGCTTCACAGCGGCCCGAACCTGGGTAAACTCTTGTGTGCCTTCTTCTTCCTCGCCATCGTGCGGGGTTATCGTGTTGTGAGCTTGGAGGGGGTGAAGCTGTTGGGGAATCTTTGCACACGCCCCTGGGTTCGAACTCCTTAGGGTTTTGCGGAGCCCGAACTCCGACAGCGCGCTCACCGCGTCCTGAAGGAGACCATGCCAAACATTGCTGCGACTACAATCAAGATCCAGCGATTGGCCCGGGCCCTGGGTGGCAGAAGGGGAGCGCGAAGGCCTTTCTGCCTCCGGCGAGGACTGGGGGGGGCTGGGTTTCCACGGTCCGGCACCCCAGCCCGGGGCCGGGCCTCACAAGAAGTCGCCCCACCGCTCGAGGAAGGCGCCGATGCATCGGGCGCCCTGACGCCGAAGAAGACTACCAGGGGAGGCCTTAATTCCGCCATTGCTGGCTGGGGGCCTCGTCTGAAGGAAGATGCAGGAAGCCCGGGCCAGAGGTCCCCTGGGGACGGCTTGGGCCCAGGTATGGGAGTCTCCTCGCGCATCGTCACGCGCCTCGTGAGGTATTGGGCCGCTCCCGTCCCGGTCACCTCGGGAGGCGATGGCGGGGGCGCACCCACCACTTCGACGGGAAGGGACCTCAGGAGCAAGGATTCAGAGACGCGCATCATGTGGGAAACAAGGAAGGGCAGGCACTTACTCATCCACGGCGACCCACTTCCTCTTCCTCCAGGGCCATGGAACAGGGCCGCTGCGGCCCCCGGATTCTCTCCTCCGCCGGCGCATGTGAGGATCCAGGGAAGACCCGTCGGCGCATGACACATGACACCCCGCGACAGGGGCGCCTGCAGCGACCCCTAGAGAGGCGACCCCGTCGCCGCTTGGAAGGGCGGAGGTGGGCGCCCGAGGAACGTGCGGCTCGGGACGTTCTTCCACGACCAATTGAAGGGCACCGGCCTCAGGATCTCCAGAGCATGGGGCCACCAAGAGGGAATCGTCGTGAGGTACGATGGGACCCTCTGGAAGCAGCCCCCACTCGTCGAAGCGCGACATCTTCAGGGCGAAGGCTCTCCCGTTCTGATAGCGGTACAAGGGGAGCCCATCCACAGGAAGCTCGGGAGGCTTCCCCCCGGTCAGAAGGCGGAGCGCCTCCCGCAGCATGCCGGAGGAAAGAGAAGACTCCTGGAGCCTTATGACGTCGTCAAGGCTGGTGAAAGTCCACATGGGACGGGAATGGCGCTGAAGGGGAGCGATTCACCGGCGGAGGAACTCCCTCACCACCATCGCCATCATCACACCCGCTTTCTTCAGACTGCTCAACCTGGCAGTGACCTGCGCAAGCCGCGGGTCGACGAGCTTCGAATGTTCCCAACTCGCGCTCGGCTCCGCCGGGGCCGTCGGGGCTTGGAGCAGGGGGTTGCGCACGGTGGCGTCGACAAACACCCACTGCCTCTGGAAGCTCGCCGCGTCCAGACTGAGCTCGACGTCGAGGATTGCATCCGCCGCCGTATCCACCACTCAGAGCGACACGCATCCAGAGCATTGTCCGCTGGCGACCATATGGAGGGAGAAGAAATGGCGGAGCAAGGCCACGGATGGGGCGATGCCCATGAAGGCCTCACACAAGAACGCGAAGGCAGAGAGAAGGACGACAGACCCAGGGTCAACATGCAAGGCGTGGATCTGGTAGTGCGTGAGCACGACATTGAAGAAATCTGAAAACGGCGACAGCAAGCCGGAGAAGAGGGCATGGAGGTGAAGGGGGATGGCGGTGGCACTCAGATCAACCGCAGACCGAGAGGCGAGCCAGATCGTCGTCGCCCCCCACTCATTGGTGCCGGCGGCGATCGCTCGCGGACCTTATCCAGCCCCTCAAGATTGAGCACGGTGGACCTGTCACGCCCAAGATGCGATCCTATCCTTATTTTGGCACGAGGACCTCAACAGGGATAGAAGCGCATCTCGTCGTTTGCAAGAATGGATATCATTACAAGTACATGTAAAGAAGAGATGAGTATATGGAATTGGCTTACACTCGCCACAAGCTACATCAATATCACATCAATACAACAACATATCCAAACATCATACAGAAGAGCAGGGTCCGACTACGGACGAAAACAAACGATAAAATGACATCCATCCTTGCTATCCCAGGCTGCCGCCTGGAACCCATCCTATGATCGATGATGAAGAAGAAGAAGAACTCCAATCAAACAAAGCATCGCGCTCACGTGATATCATCGCATTACCTGTACCTGCAACTGTTGTTGTAGTAATCTGTGAGCCACGGGGACTCAGCAATCTCATTTCCAAGGGTATCAAGACTATTAAAGCTTAATGGGTGAGGTATGGTTAAGTGGTGAGGCTGCAGCAAGCACTAAGTATTTTTTTGAGTGGCTAACTTACGAGTACAAGAATAAAGGGGGATGATTGTCGCATAAACGGTCGTGAACTAATAATGATCTCTAAGAGATCCTGAACACCTACTTACGAACAAACATAACCCCACCGTGTTCTCTCTCGGATAAGGACTCACGAGAAGAGACAGTCACGGTTACGCACACAGTTGGTGTATTTTATTTGAGTTTACTTCAAGTTTGCTATGACCGGGTGTTAAACAAAGTTTCCAAGTTGCCACGTAACCGCGGGCACGGCTTTTCGAAAGATTTAACCCTGCAGGGGTGCTCCAACTCATCCATCACAAACTAACCACACGCAGCGGGAATAACCTCGACCACGAATCTCGTGATCTTCCTAGGCAATTCCACTGGAAAACCGCAACCTCAAGATAGCCCGAAGTATTCTCGGAATTCCTCGCACAAGACGTTCGAGAAAGGTAAAACTAATCCAGCAAGGCCGCCCGGCGTGTCGATGATCCCGATAGGAGCCGCGTATCTCGTTCTCAAGACACGACGGATTGTCCAAACTTCCGGTAGGCCAATCACAGAGTTGCCCCTGGCGGCAACCGGCGGTTGACAGGTTGGACCAACACTCATGAGGAGCACTGGCATGGGTTGTTGATTAAAGATCCTCGGGTTAATTACTCCCTATGCAGGTTTATTAGTTATTAGGCAAATGTAGTACCAATGTTGGGCCTTGCCAGACAAGTTTTATCCCAAAACGAAAATCAAGGGGGTCCCCATAACAACCCCGAGCATGTTAGGAGCGCTCAATTATGAAACATAACACCGGTACACAAGTAACTAGGGCGACAAGAGTGGAACAAAACACCTAGCAAAAGGCCAAGCCTTCCACTCTTAACCAAGTATATATGTGCATTAAATTAAATAGCAATAATATTGTGATATAACAAAATATCCATGTTGCACATGGAAAGAGCTTGCACCTGCAACTAGCAACGCTATAAGAAGGGCTGAGCAAGCGGTAACATAGCCAAACAATGATTTGCTGGGTTGTGGAGGGGTTAGTGGCTTATCATGGCAATTTGGGAGGCTTGACATACAAGTGGTAGGTAGCGAGACAAGCGATAGAAACGAGACATCTAGCATGGCAATGATAGTAGTGATATCCAGGGAAATGATCATCTTGCCTGAGATCCCGCTTGGAAGAAGAACGGGTCCATGAAGAAGACGATCCGTGAAGTAGACGAACGAATCCTCACACTCCGAACGCTTTCGGAACTCTATCGAGAAGAAGCAATCCGGAAAACAACAATCAACACATGATAAACACCACAACATATGCATGACATGATGCGCAAACAATTTGATGCATGTCCGGTTTCATTATGCAAGACATGGCAAATCACAACAATCAATTAGTACACGTTAAGTGAAGTTCAATATGCAACGAGTTGCATCTTGACGAAACTCCACATTTGTATCATTTAATTCACTCTCGTTTAGGTACTCAACAATATTAAATGTTGTTAAACATGGCAAGAGGTGAAGCATACACAACTACATCATCTAGGCATTTTAAATAAGGCCGGAAACAACATATCGTGTTCCCGAAACGATCTCATATACAAATTATGAATTTAGTCCAGATCTGCCCTAAGCATAATTTATAGTTGTTAAACGGCAATATAAAGTGTGCCATGAGATTCTACACATTTTTCTAATCAAGTTACATATGTGGATCATTTTAAACAGAGCTACAGTTAATTAGTTGTTAGACAAACTGCGTAGCAAGTCATTAGGCAATTTTAATACATCATTTTAAATGTTTTTAACATGCATGAGGATGATATGACCAAACCAATGCAATTTTAAGAAATCGAGAACATATAACATGATATGGCCATTTGCCGCCATGACGGATAGAATTGGGTGCCACGGCGACGAAAACAAAAACGTGCCACGGCAACGTTTCGGTTCCGGTAACCCGTCGAGATGCCGGTGCAACACAAAGTGTGGTCGTGTGCGCGTCATGCAAAGATGGCGGGGTGATTCCGGTTACCGGGTTCCCACGTGTCGGTGTTACGAATAACGCAATACGTGCAACTAACAAAATGCTACAAGGTGCAACAAGCGGTTCGGGAGGAAGTGTTTGCACGTTTGGAAAAAAACAGAGTGGCAAAAGAATTAGTTCTCTGTGAGATTTGATCCCAGGACCTCTCAATTAAAAACATGGGTGCTAGCCACTGCACCAATCTCTGTTAGTGCTATGGGAAGGATTTCAAACATAGATGAATTAGCCATGGCGGGGTGCATATGTGTGTGTGTACAAAAGTAAAAGAAAACAGAGCATAACCTGGGTGCCTAGGACTTGAACCAGGGATCCCTTGCTGTTGCCGTGCAGAGACGACCAGCTAGGCTAGCTACTTGTTCGTGAATGAGCATGGGCTCGATGGAAAAGAAACAGATGCAGGAGTTCCACCTCGAGAGACAAAATTGCAGAAAAACATAATTGTGCAGTCATGGGGATTTAATCCTTGGTCACCAAGATGCAAACGAGTTGGGCTAACCAGATGGACTAACTAATGATTGTGCTGTATCTACAGATCTTTCGAAATATGAAGCATAGCATCAGACGGATCTAAGCAAAAACAGGATAAGAACAACACAACTTGCGGTGCTCGTGACGAAGTAAACAGAGGCAAACAGGGGCTCGCTTGGGCGTGGTGCAGTGCGTGCGTGCAGCCACTCGGGCGTGGGTGCAGCGAAGTGGGGGTGTGCTGCAGCGCGTGTGGGACGGGAGGGGCACGAGTGCATCTAGCTCGTGGCCATGGTGGCCATAGCTGCTGTGGGCATTATCTCCACTGGGAAGTTGACCACGGAAAGGAACAAACCAGAGGGAGGAGGAGAAGGGCCGCAGGTTCTCACCTAGCTCGCGGTGGAGGCGTCCAGGAGGTCGACGAGGAAGAGGCCGAGGGGAGGAGCTGGCGACGGAGAGCAGGGGCGAGGACGCGAATCCTTTCATGGGGAGGCCTTGGATGGCCGGAGGTCGAGGCGACCGCGGGGACGAGGAAGCTCCAGCCTGGGCGTCATGGTGGTCTCCTGAAGCTGCGAAAATTCAGAGAGAGAGGGAGAGTTCAGAGAAGGGAGTTGAGAGAAAGAGAGACGGGGGAGGAAGGAGAAGAGGGACGGCGACGACGCTGGCCTGAATCCGGCGATGTGGCAGGGCCGGTCGGGCTTGGAGGCGCACGTCGCGCGGCGGCGGGGCATGGCGCTGCTCCCGATCCACCCTGGATCGAGGCACGGGAGGAGGTTGATGCAGCGGCTGGCGCAGAGTGTTAGGAATAGGTCGTGACGGAGCACGGTGCGACCGGCGTCGGTGCGCCAGGTCGGGTCCATGGCGGTGGCGGTGCGATCGGCGTCGGTGCGCCAGGTCAGGTCCACGGGCTGGGTCACGGCCGTGTGTACGTATGTGCGTACGTGTGTAGGTGTGCGTGCCCGTGGCAGTAGCATGTGTGTGCGTCCGATGGTAGTAGTTGGACTGTTAGCAGCGATGTCGAGCTGGCCGCGTCATACGCGTTGTGCGCGTCGTGCGTGCTGGCCGAGCGGATCGCTCGCAGCAGCTAGGCATTCGTGGGTGCATGCATGATTAGTAGCGTGGGCGCTGCGTCTCTGCCGGCTACAAAGCAGGCTAGTTTGCTAGTGCTTGTAGCGAGTCGTGTATGCAGTTTGAGATAAAGTGAAAAAAGGCTGTTCGTTGCGGCCGGAAAAACATCTCAGCTATCTTATCCTTCTTCTACCTTCGTCCGCTGTGAGAGAGCTGTCCCAACATTTGGTATACAGAGCCTTGTTGTGATCCTGCTCGGAGCAATGTCGCTCGTCCCGTACGCCGGCGGATCGGGCGGGTCGCTGCCTATGCAGTGCCCGGTGCTCACCGGTGAGAACTATACCGTGTGGGCGATCAAGGTGGAGGCCAACCTCGACGCCGCCGGGCTCTGGGAGGCGATGGTTTCAGCGGAGGACGCGGCGGCGGCGGTGATCGCCAAGAAGGACAAGCCGGCGAGGGCGTACTTGCTCGGGGCGCTCTCCGAGGAGATTCTGCTGCAGGTCTCGTCGAAGAAGACGGCGGCGGAGCTATGGGCGAGCTTGAAGACGAGGTTCGTCGGCGCGGACCGGGTTCGGGCGTCGCGGCTGGCCACTCTCCGCGGCGAGTTCGAGCGGCTGCGCATGGCGGAGGCGGAGACGCTGGATGCGTTCGCCGGCAAGATCGGCGGGATGGCGGCGCGCTACGCGGGGCTCGGGTCGATGCTGGACGACGCCGAGATGGTGAAGAAGTTGCTGGACTCGGTGCCGGACCGGCTGTACGCGGCGGTCGCCGGGATCGAGCAGTTCTGCGACATCAGCACCATGGCGTTCGAGGAGGCGCTCGGAAGGCTCAAGACCTTCGAGGAGAGGACGAGGCGGCGCGCGCAGGCCGGCGGCGAGCCGGCGGACGAGCAGCTGATGCTCACCGCAGCTCAGTGGGCGGCACGGCGACGTCGACACGGCGGTGGCTTCGACCACGATGATGACGGCGCGGGCAGCACGGCGTCAAGCAGCGGCGGTAAGCGGCGAGGCCGCGTGCACTGCTATAACTGCGGGCAGCGCGGCCACTTCCGGCGGGAGTGCCCGAAGCCACGTCAGGCGGAGGCGGCGGAGCAGGCGCTTGTCGCGGCGGTCGACGACGACGTCGGGCCGGCGCTCCTCTAGGTCACGGCTTAGGGGGTGATTGTTAGGAATAAGTCGTGACGGAGCACGGTGCGCCAGGTCGGGTCCGTGGCGGTGCGATCGGCGTCGGTGCGCCAGGTCGGGTCCGTGGCGGTGCGATCGGCGTCAGTGCGCCAGGTCGGGTCCGCGGGCTGGGTCACGGCCGTGTGTACGTATGTGCGTACGTGTGTAGGTGTGCGTGCCCGTGGCAGTAGCATGTGTGTGCGTCCGATGGTAGTAGTTGGACTGTTTAGCAGCGATGTGGAGCTGGCCGCGTCATACGCGTTGTGCGCGTCGTGCGTGCTGGCCGAGCGGATCGCTCGCAGCAGCTAGGCATTCGTGGGTGCATGCATGATTAGTAGCGTGGGCGCTGCGTCTCTGCCGGCTACAAAGCAGGCTAGTTTGCTAGTGCTTGTAGCGAGTCGTGTATGCAGTTTGAGATAAAGTGAAAAAAGGCTGTTCGTTGCGGCCGGAAAAACATCTCAGCTATCTTATCCTTCTTCTACCTTCGTCCGCTGTGAGAGAGCTGTCCCAACATTTGGTATACAGAGCCTTGTTGTGATCCTGCTCGGAGCAATGTCGCTCGTCCCGTACGCCGGCGGATCGGGCGGGTCGCTGCCTATGCAGTGCCCGGTGCTCACCGGTGAGAACTATACCGTGTGGGCGATCAAGGTGGAGGCCAACCTCGACGCCGCCGGGCTCTGGGAGGCGGTGGTTTCAGCGGAGGACGCGGCGGCGGCGGTGATCGCCAAGAAGGACAAGCCGGCGAGGGCGTACTTGCTCGGGGCGCTCTCCGAGGAGATTCTGCTGCAGGTCTCGTCGAAGAAGACGGCGGCGGAGCTATGGGCGAGCTTGAAGACGAGGTTCGTCGGCGCGGACCGGGTTCGGGCGTCGCGGCTGGCCACTCTCCGCGGCGAGTTCGAGCGGCTGCGCATGGCGGAGGCGGAGACGCTGGATGCGTTCGCCGGCAAGATCGGCGGGATGGCGGCGCGCTACGCGGGGCTCGGGTCGACGCTGGACGACGCCGAGATGGTGAAGAAGTTGCTGGACTCGGTGCCGGACCGGCTGTACGCGGCGGTCGCCGGGATCGAGCAGTTCTGCGACATCAGCACCATGGCGTTCGAGGAGGCGCTCGGAAGGCTCAAGACCTTCGAGGAGAGGACGAGGCGGCGCGCGCAGGCCGGCGGCGAGCCGGCGGACGAGCAGCTGATGCTCACCGCAGCTCAGTGGGCGGCACGGCGACGTCGACACGGCGGTGGCTTCGACCACGATGATGACGGCGCGGGCAGCACGGCGTCAAGCAGCGGCGGTAAGCGGCGAGGCCGCGTGCACTGCTATAACTGCGGGCAGCGCGGCCACTTCCGGCGGGAGTGCCCGAAGCCACGTCAGGCGGAGGCGGCGGAGCAGGCGCTTGTCGCGGCGGTCGACGACGACGTCGGGCCGGCGCTCCTCTAGGTCACGGCTTAGGGGGTGATTGTTAGGAATAAGTCGTGACGGAGCACGGTGCGCCAGGTCGGGTCCGTGGCGGTGCGATCGGCGTCGGTGCGCCAGGTCGGGTCCGTGGCGGTGCGATCGGCGTCAGTGCGCCAGGTCGGGTCCGCGGGCTGGGTCACGGCCGTGTGTACGTATGTGCGTACGTGTGTAGGTGTGCGTGCCCGTGGCAGTAGCATGTGTGTGCGTCCGATGGTAGTAGTTGGACTGTTTAGCAGCGATGTGGAGCTGGCCGCGTCATACGCGTTGTGCGCGTCGTGCGTGCTGGCCGAGCGGATCGCTCGCAGCAGCTAGGCATTCGTGGGTGCATGCATGATTAGTAGCGTGGGCGCTGCGTCTCTGCCGGCTACAAAGCAGGCTAGTTTGCTAGTGCTTGTAGCGAGTCGTGTATGCAGTTTGAGATAAAGTGAAAAAAGGCTGTTCGTTGCGGCCGGAAAAACATCTCAGCTATCTTATCATTCTTCTACCTTCGTCCGCTGTGAGAGAGCTGTCCCAACACAGAGGACCCCGGGCGAGGAGCTGCGGGCGCGGACGGAGGGAGCTGCGGTCGTCGGACGCGTCCAGACGCGCAGATGCGAGGTGGACACGAAGCTGCGGCACTGCGGTGTGGGTGGTCGGATGCGGAGATCGAGGAAGATGGGTGGCGGCTGTGGTTGGCTGTTTGGGATCGGAAGAGATCCCGAGGGAGAGAGTGGCGGCGGCGGACAGGGAATTGGTGGAACAAAGCTCCTAGATTTTAGGATTAGACTAGTGGTTGATCTATATATATAGAGAATAAGAGTATGATTGGACCCTCTGATTAGATCGGACGGTAGGAAAAATTAGGTTAGGAGTCCAATTGAAAAACCGATGATGGTTTGGGGTATTATGGGGATGATCCGGATCCAACGGTCATGACTCGGCGATTCGGGTTCGCGGAAATTATCGGGCACGCGCAAGGGGTCTGTGCACTGTGCAGAGGGGCTAGGCATGAGAAGAGAGGGAAGACGCGGGCAGCCTGGCAATAGGTTTTTGTAAAACCGAAAACGTCTGACGACAAACCGATGACAGGGCCGTTACGGTCGACCGCTCGGGTATCAAACGACCTCCGATTGCGTTGAAATTTGGCAGGCGGACTACCTACAATATAACAAGACCGCACGCCAACTTTCGACCCAATCCGAGAATATTTTTACGCACTTTTAAAACAATATTTTATTGATGCCGCGGGCGTGCGTGTGTGGTTGGACTCGAAACTGTCGTCGACGAAAACGGAGAGAACCGGCAACTACGAACGGACGCAAGTTTTCGAAAACGAATGACGATGTTATGCAGAAGATGCGAATGATGCGATGATGAATGCGACAACCAAATGAAATGCACGATGACAATGGAAATAAAAGGGGAATCTTCTGGAGCGTCGGTCTCGGGCTGTTACATGACCGGCCCAACGCGGGCTCAGGCACCGGCCGGGGCCCTGACGTCATCAAAGTCCTGCCCCTTTTCCTCTTGGGAGCCATGGCAGAGGGGCAGATGGAAGCAGACGCAAAGCCCGTCGAAGAAGGCGCGAGCCACGGAGGAAGGACCAGCAGAAGGCAAGCGCGCGGAGGGGCAATGATGGTTCCGCCACGCGCGCCAGGCTTTTTGTCAGCAAGGGCGGTTGCCAGGGCAGCGTGGGGAAGTGGAGCCGCCCGCGTCTTGTTGAGCGCCATGCGTGGGGATGGCCCGCAGGCGGTTGGGGCCCACGGTGCTTCAGTCTCCCTTCCTTGGCTTCACCCCAAAGCCAGCCCGAGAGCGCCTCGGGCCCGGGGGCTACTGTCGGCGTTCTGGGACCGGGGGTACCCAGACCTGCCTGCCTGTGGCCCAGCGCGTGGCCCATCGCGAAGGCCCGGTACGGCCCTGCAACAAGCCCCCCAAATCAAGGCCCTCACGAGAGCCCCCGCCTCGCGAGGAGGACAACGCCAAGACCTCCGGAGGAGTGGCACCCCTTCAGGCCGCCTCCCGAGGAACAGAGATTCCTATGCAAGTATCCGGCCTCATGAGGCCGGGGTGACGTGGGTTCTGACGGCCTAGCAAGGCGGGCGCGAGCGGGCGCAGCGGGAGGACAGTTTCCTCTCTGGTGCTAAGGAGGCAAGGATGTACGCGGGTTCCCGAGGAACCCGCCAAAGGTTTCCTTCCCGGTGCAAGAGGATCGAGACCACTAGCTCGGCAGGACGGATGTCATCACCGAGCCCACCGCTGCGTCACACCCAGAAGCTTTGCAGGCGAAGACCACCTTTAGTCAGGATAGGATGTACCTCTTGTCCCCTTTCAAATTTGGCCGTTGTTGGATCCCTTCCCGCCTGTGCGATAAGGGAAGAGGACCGTGGCCCCTATAAAGTGGGACGAGCTCCCATCGTAGGGGGGGTGGCATCGAGTTCATCACCACCAAGTGCCCTCACGAGGCCACACAACCACTGTACTAGTTCAGCCTCAGTCTCTTCGAGAGGCCAATCCACCCCAAAGCAGGAGTAGGGTTTTACACCGCAAGGTAGCCTGAACCTGGGTAAAGACCGCGTGTCCCCTTTTGTTTCCTCCTAAGAGCACCGCTGTGGAATCGCTGAGAAGCTGCAAGGTTGAGCGGGATTGGAGGGCGAGCGCACCCCAGTGTTCGAACCTTATTGGGTTTTGCGGAGCCCCGATTCCGACAAAGCTGTCGCAGACTTCGCTCCATCGACATCTGAATGCCTCCGCCCAGTAGGTACCTCGATGTCAGCGACTTGCAATTTGGTAGTGCCACCGGCAAGGCAGTCCTCAAAGCCTTCACTAAGGAGGAAGCTCTTCACAGCGTAGCCGCCACTGTCGGAGGCGCAGTCACCGTCGACCCGTGCAGCAGTAGGGACGAGGCCAAGGAGCCTGACATTCTTCGATCTATCAGCAGCAGATTCAAGAAACTCCAAACTCATTATGGTAGCTGTGCGGAGAAGCAGGACCGCCGAGAAGTTGTCATTGCTAAAGCGGAGGCCGACTTCCAGAGGCATCTTGGCGAAGCGCAGACCTTGTACACCGACAGCCGCCAAGATCTCACCGTACGCCAAGCCCAACTCAATCAAACCATCCAGGACTTTGTTCTGGAAAATGCAGAAGCGGAGGCGATGCAGGAAGTAGCCACCCAAAGGATTGCTGCTACCAATGCTGAACTTATCAAGCACAAGGCTGAGCTTAATTCCCATGAGGAAGACCTTGTCACTCAAGAAGAAGCACTTGCCACCAAGCTTGACACCCAGTTTGCGCGGCAGATTTAGGAGTTGGAGCAGAGCCACAAAGATGCCATCGAGGCTGAGGCCTTAGAGCATGCCGGCAAACTACATGAGGCTTTCAAGGTTGCCAAAGCCGCCAAGGTTGGGCTGGAGGGCAAAGTGCAGCAACATGAGTTGAATCTGGCCGCCAGTGGCAAGGAGGTCTTGGAGTTGAAGGAGGGCGCATAGAAGGCAGCTCATACCCTAGGGGAGCTGCAAGCGGCAATCTTTGACAAGACCAAAGAGCTCTTTGTTGCCTCTGAGTCCATTGTTGATCTCAAGCTAAAATCGAGCACCTTGGGGCGAAGGCCTTGGTGGAAGAGCTCCAAAAGGAGAAGGAATTACTTCCTTCTACCCCACACTCCTTCAGTGAATTGAAGAAGATCCTGGGGCTGTGGACGGACCGGTTCATAGAGATCGCGAAGAGGCTCTCCACCTAGTTAGCTATCATGGTCTTGCAGAAATGGAGCATCCCCAATGACGAAAGGGTGGTTGAAAGCGTTAGGCTATCCATCTTCTTCAAGGGGCTTATCGGCGCACTGGAGAAGTACTAGGAGGAGCGGGTGGATCGCTTCGCCAAGGAATCCCGCGAGCTTTGCCGCACGTCCTCCATAAAGTTTTTGTGAAGGACGTCCTTTGAAACCCTGGAATTGACCTTTCCAAGGCCTTCGCCAAGCTGCTGAAAGATGCCAAGACCAGCGCAGCGGAGGCTCTTGTGGCCCCCATCTCCGTGAAGGTTGGTGATACGTCTCCAACGTATCTATAATTTTTTTCTTGTTCCATGCTGTTATATTATCATTCTTGGATGGTTTACAATCACTTTATAGCAAGTTTATACCATTTTTTGGGACTAACCTATTGACATAGTGCCAAAGTGCCAGTTGCTATTTTTGCTTGTTTTTTTTACTTCGCAGAATATCAGTACCAAACGGAGTCCAATCGCGACGAAACTTTTTGGACATTTCTTTTGGACCAGAAGACACCTAGTGGGCCAAACAAGTGTCAGAGAGGTGGGCTGTGGAGAGCACGACCCAACAGGGCACGCCAGGGGCCCCCGGCGTGCCCTGATGGTTGTGCCCTCCTTGGGGCCCCTCTCCACCGCCTCTGATGCCTATAAATACCCAAATATTCAGAAAACCCTAAGGGAGTCGACGAAAAACACATCCAGCCGCCGTAAGTTCCAGAACCTCGAGATCCAATCTAACACCATCACGGAGGGGTTCATCTTCTTCATAGGTGCCTCTCCGATGATGCGTGAGTAGTTTACCATAGACCTACGGGTCCGTAGGTAGTAGCTAGATGGCTTCCTCTCTCTCTTTTGATTCTCAATACAATGGTCTCTTGGAGATCTATTTGATGTAAACTTTTGCGGTGTGTTTGTTGGGATCCGATGAATTTTGAGTTCATGATCAGTTTCTATCCATGAATATTATTTGAGTCTTCTTTGATCTCTTATATGCATGATTACTTATAGCCTCGTATTTCTTCTTCGAATCTTTGGTTTAGTTAGGCCAACTAGATCGATTTTTCTTGCCATGGGAAGAGGTGCTTTGTGATGGGTTCGATCTTGTGGTGTCCTTTCCCAGTGATAGAAGGGGCAGCAAGGCACGCATGTATCGTTGCCATTAAGGATAACAAGATGGGGTCTATTCCTACATGAATACATCTTGTCTACATCATGTCATCATTCTTATTGCATTACTCCGTTTTTCCATGAACTTAATACACTAGATGCATGCTGGATAACGGTCGATGTGTGGAGTAATAGTGGTAGATGCAGGCAGGACTTGGTCTACTTATCTTGGACTTGATGCCTATATAATGATCATCGCCTTGGATATCGTCATGATTATTTGATCTTCTATCAATTTCCCAACAGTAATTTGTTCACCCACCATGTGCTATACTCATGAGAGAAGCCACTAGTGAAACCTACGGCCCCCGGGTCTACTTTTCCAACATATTGCTTTCCGATCTATCTTTTTGCCTCTTTCGTTTTCAGATCTATTATTCCAAAAACCCAAAAATACCTTGCTGCACTTTTTATTTGCTCTTTTTATTTTGTGTTCTTGAGAGATCTATCTCTCCAATCTATCATTACCTAATCTATCTTTTTACCGTAGAGAGATTGACAACCTCTTTTTCGCGTCGGGTTGCAAGTATTTGTTCTTTGTGTGCAGGTGCTACTTATTAGGTGTTGGTGATCCTCCTACTGGTTCGATACCTTGGTTTCATAACTAAGGGAAATACTTACCGTCGCTGTGCTGCATCATCCCTTCCTCTTTGGGGAAATACCGACGCAGTCCCAAGCCACGTCAAAGGAGTTTCTCGCGTCGTTGCCGGGGAGGAAGATATATCTTCTACGTGCCAATCTCTGGCGCCGAGGAGACACCATCATCATCTACCAGGTTCCTAATCACAAATCTCATCTCCTTGCAATTATATTATTTGCCATTTGCCTCTCATTTTCCTCTCCCCCACTTCACCAAATTTGTCGTTTTATTCACCCTCTTTTTCGTTTGCCCTTTTTCTCGTCAGATCTCTTGTTTGCCATCTTTGCGTGTGTTGCCATGTGCCCTCTATTTGCTTGCATCTTCACTTGCTAAAAATCTATTGGTATGGATCCTCATCCACATAATCTTTTTAAAAGGCCAAATTATGATGAACCAATTTCTAGTGAGTTGAGTGCACTTGATTATCTCTATGAAGTTTTGTTTGAAAATCATGAATCTGAAAATTTTGATGAAGTGTTGAAAGAAGAAATTTATAAGGTGATTCATGATAGTTCCTTGAATGATGAGCATGATTGCAATGTTGCTAGTATGAATTCTCTAAATATCCATGATGCTAATGATATGCAAAGCCACAAGCTTGGGGATGCTATGTTTGATGAAGATGATATGTCTAGTCCCCCAAGTTTTGATGAGCAAATTTATCATGATGATTGCATGCCTCCTATTTATGATGATGGTGATGACATGTATGCTATAATGAGTAATGATAACCATGAAACTTATCATCATGGTTTTTGTGGTTATGTCAATCAAGTGTCTCATGATAGTTATTTTGTTGAGTTTGCTCCCACTACCATGGATGATAAGGAATTTGCTTATGTGGAGAGTAATGAAAATTCTATGCTTGTGCATCATGAAAATAATGATTTATGTGATAGTTATATTGTTGAATTACTTCATGATGCTATTGAAATTTATTATGAGGGAGGAACATATGCTTGTAGGAATTGCAATAATATCAAGTTTCCTCTCTATGTGTTCAAAGTTTTGAAGTTATGCTTGTTTTGCCTTCCTATGCTAGTTGGTTCTTGTTCCCATAAATCGTTTGCTCACAAAATCCCTACACATAGGAAGTTGGTTAGACTTAAATGTGTTTGTCATGCTATTCGTGATGCTCTTTTGCATACTTCAATTACTACTTTTTATGTGAGCATCATTGAAATCATCATGCCTAGCTAGGGGCGTAAAACGATAGCGCTTGTTGGGAGGCAACCCAATGAATAAATTTATTTTCTTCTTTTTCCATTTCTTTTTTTGAGTGTTGACACAATTATGCCTCTGTCATGATTGTGTTTTTATATTTTATTTAGTGTTTGTGCCAAGTATAGCCTTTAGGATGATTCATAAGATGAGTAGAAGCGATGCTGAATCTGAAACAGAAACTTTGTCTCCGGTGTTCAAATTTTAATTTTTTACTAGAACCTGATATTGAGCTGAAATTTTAACACAGTATTGATATACAAATTCTTTACGTTTTCCTAATTTTTCAAAATTTTTAGAGTTACATAAGTATGGTTAGAGTACAGATTACTACAGACTGTTCTGTTTAAGACAGATTCTTTTTGCGTTACATTGTGTGCTTGTTTTGATGAATCTATGGGTTGTATCGAAGGATATGAGCCATGGTAAAGTTAAAATACATTAGGTATAATGCAATAATAAAATATGAATAGGTTTTCAACAGCACCTAAAGTAGTGATTTGCTTTATTATACTAACGGATCTCACGAAGATTTTGTTGAGTTTTGTGTGATTGAAGTTTTCAAGTTTTGGGTGAGATCACGATGGATGAAGGAATAAGGAGTGAAAAGAGCCTAAGCTTGGGGATGCTACTGCACCCCCAAGATATATCCAAAGAGAAACAATTAACTAAGCTTCGGGATGCCCCCGAGTGGCATCCCCTCTTTCTTCTAACAACCATCGGTATGTTACTTGGAGCTATATTTTTATTCGTCACATACCATGAGTTTTGCTTGGAGCGTCTTGTATCATTTGAGTCTTTGCTTGCTTTGCTTGTTAGTTTGTCATTTGTATCCTTGCTGGACACACCTATTTGAGAGAGCCAAAATTATGCCATCATTTGTTAAGAATCGCTCTATATGCTTCACTTAAATTTTTTGAGCTATAGAATTGCTCTAGTGCTTCACTTATATATTTTTGTGCACGGTGTGCTTGGAAACTTTTGTAGAAATACTCTCATGCTTCACTTAGATTAATTTGAGAGTTAGTAAATTTTTAAGAAATCCTCTCATGCTTCACTTATACTATTTTGAGAGATGAAATATTTATGCTCATGTGCTTCACTTAAATTTGTTTGAGCTTGTCAAAAAGCAATGGCAATATATGAAACAAGTCCCAAAGTGATAGATATCCCAGGAGGATATAATAAAAACTTTCATGAAGATCATTGGACAAATTAAACTTGATTCCTTGTAATAGTTTTGAGACATGATGATAGTAATATGTGAGTCATGTTAGTGAGTAATTATGCTTTAGTAGGAATATTGGTGTTTAGGTTTGTGATTCCCTATGCATGCACGAAAGTCAATAGTTATGCAATGAAGTTACATCCTACTTATGGTGCATTATTCGGTGTTAGTTATGCTCAAAGCTCACTTATGTGAATTTTCGTTTCTTGGTTGGTTGCTTCTCAATCTATTTGCTAGCATCCACTTGTACTAAGTAGAAATACTACTTGTACATCAAAAATCCTTAAACCAAGTTTTGCCTTATGAGTCCACCATACCTACCTATATGCGGTATTTCCATGCCATTCCAAGAAAATTTGTATGTGCCATCTCTAATTTTCAAAATAAATTTATCTTTTGTGTGCTCGTACCGCTCATGAAACGGTAGGGAGTGTCCAATATTATTCCATGCTAGATGTGTTTTTCTCAAGATGAGTGTTTATTCACTTGTTATTGCACGAGGGTGCGGCGATAATAGGGATGCCCATTCCCAAAATGAAAAAAGAAAAAAATATTTACTTTATGTTGTCAAATAATAAATTCCTTGGAAAGTGTTGGTATGGAAGGCAACCGTGGATACAGCCAGCCATGGAATGTGAAAGAATGGTGGAAAAAGGAATAAACTTTATTTTCTGTTTGGGAACCGCCTATTATGTATCTAGCATGGAAAGTATTGTGAACAACTTTGTCATTTTCGGTGACAGGAAAGGCATGCCACTCAAAATATTTTTCTCTCAATTTAAACTTTGAGCTCTGGCACCTCTACTAATCCCTACTTCCCTCTGCGAAGGGCCTATCTATTCAATTTTTATTTTTACTTTGAGTGTCCATCTTCTCTTATAAAGCACCAACTAGGGGCACTATGATTGTACTTGAGCATTGGGTGTAGCTAATATTTGAGTGTGTTTCATGAATGGATCAATGATTGAGCATGATGGGCTAGGGATAACTTTCTTTAGTGTTGATATTTTGAAAGATATGGTTGCTTGTTGGCATGCTTGAGTATTGAAGTCATTATGTTAAAACTAGACTATTGTTTTGAATCATCTAAAAGTCCAAATGTCCATGCTACAAAAGAAAAAAATATGTGATGAACATGTTAGGCACCATTCCACATCAAAAATTCTGTTTTTATCATTTACCTACTCGAGGACGAGTAGGAATTAAGCTTGGGGATGCTGATACGTCTCCAACGTATCTATAATTTTTGCTTGTTCCATGCTGTTATATTATCATTCTTTCATGTTTTACAATCACTTTATAGCAACTTTATATCATTTTTTTGGGACTAACCTATTGACATAGTACCAAAGTGCCAGTTGTTGTTTTTGCTTGTTTTTTTACTTCGCAGAATAGCAGTACCAAACGGAGTCCAATCGCGATGAAACTTTTTGGAGATTTTTTTTGGACCAGAAGACACCCAGTGGGCCAAAGAAGTGCCAGAGAGGTGGGATGTGGAGAGCACAACCCACCAGGGCGCGCCAGGGGCCCCCGGCGCGCCCTGATGGGTTGTGCCCTCCTCGGGGCCCCTCTCCACCACCTTTGATGCCTATAAATACCCAAATATTCAGAAAACCCTAAGGGAGTTGACGAAAAACACATCCAGCCGCCGCAAGTTCCAGAACCTCGAGATCCAATCTAACACCATCACGGAGGGGTTCATCTTCTTCACAGGTGCCTCTCTGATGATGCGTGAGTATTCCACCATAGACCTACGGGTCCGTAGGCACTAGCTAGATGGCTTCATCTCTCTCTTTTGATTCTCAATACAATGGTCTCTTGGAGATCTATTTGATGTAAACTTTTGCGGTGTGTTTGTTGGGATCCGATGAATTTTGAGTTCATGATCAGTTTCTATCCATGAATATTATTTGAGTCTTCTTTGATCTCTTATATGCATGATTACTTGTAGCCTCGTATTTCTTCTTCGAATCTTTGGTTTAGTTAGGCCAACTAGATCGATTTTTCTTGCCATGGGAAGAGGTGCTTTGTGATGGGTTCGATCTTGTGGTGTGCTTTCCCAGTGACAAAAGGAGCAGCAAGGCACGCATGTATCGTTGCCATTAAGGATAACAAGATGGGGTCTATTCCTACATGAATAGATCTTGTCTATATCATGTCATCGTTCTTATTGCATTACTCCGTTTTTCCATGAACTTAATACACTAGATGCATGCTGGATAGCGGTCGATGTGTGGAGTAATAGGCCCCCGGGTCTACTTTTCCAACATATTGCTTTCCGATCTATCTTTTTGCCTCACTTGTTTTCAGATATATTATTCCAAAAACCCAGAAGTACCTTGCTGCACTTTTATTTGCTCTTTTTATTTTGTGTTCTCGAGAGATCTATCTCTCCAATCTAGCATTACCTAATCTATCTTTTTACCATAGAGAGATTGACAACCTCTCTTTCACGTCGGGTTGCAAGTATTTGTTCTTTGTGTGCAGGTGCTGCTTATTAGGTGGTGGTGATCCTCCTACTGTTTCGATACCTTGGTTTCATAACCGAGGGAAATACTTACCGTCGATGTGCTGCATCATCCCTTCCTCTTTGGGGAAATACCGCCGCAGTCTCAAGCCACGTCAGTTGGCTCCATCACCAGGACGGAAGTCCGCTTCAAGAATTAATTCCTTCCTACATCATTTTGTCCGCTAGTGCCATGCATGTACATAAGACAATTATCTTAAATTAGCACTGCACTCTATTTTGACTGTAATATATTTTGTTTGCTCATACACCACTACGGAAGACAACTCGGTCAAAGATTTTCTAAACATAACAGAATTGAGAAAGGTCTTCCAGTTACCACTCTCAGCCCAGGACCATGAGGAGGTCAAGGAGATTCAAAGGGTGGTCAGGAAAATGGACATCTCTACCAACGACAATGATGTTTGGTCCTATACTTGGGGAGCCATTGACTTCAAAGCTAGCAAGTACTATGAATTTTACTTCAAAGATATACAGGTACACAAGGCATACATATGCCTTTGGAAATCGAAAGGAATTCTCAGGATCAAGGTGTTCGGTTGGTTGCTTCTCTCGAACATAATTAACACCAGAAACATGCTCAAGAGAAGACACTAGAATATAGGTGACAATCTAGACTGTCTCCTTTGCGGTGACCACATTGAAGAGACAGTTGAGCACCTCTTTTTCGAATGAACTTTCAGTCAACAATGCTGGAACAAGCTGAGGATCCGATAGAATGATGCCAGACACCGTCTGGACCTAATTGATGATGCCAAAAGACATTGGACCAGACCTCTCTTCATGGACACATTCTTGCTTGTTACGTGGAGTCTCTGGAAAGAAAGAAATAACAATTTTTCAGGGGGGTCTAGCCCACAATCTTGTCCTCGCACCTGTGCTTCCAATCTGACTTCTCCAACCTGACACATAGAGTGCCAGACAGCTAAATCCATACATTGCTGAGCTAGTGAGCTCCATTGCTTAATTCACCCACCCACAAGATCCTCCTTGTAAACCCCCTAGATCTATAACAAAGCCCCTTGTTATCTTTTTGTTCTCTCCATCGCTACCTTAAATGGGCTAGGGACCTTGTACATTATGTAACATTTTGTTGCCTTTAATACATGTGAGCCTCCTACTGCACATGTATTAAAGGCAACAAAATGTTACATAATGTACAAGGTCCCTGCCTTTCCCTATGCTTGATTTCGCACTTCTATGTCTCTGATCTCTATGCTTGCCGGAAACATTCCGGTGCGCACACTCTTGCCGTGAGCACTTTAGGAACATGTCTTTAGCAGCATGTCAGAAGTGCCACTGCCGGTAAGATCACCTTGGCGGTCCCAATGCAGCTACCTAGGTCGCTGAGTGGACTCGAAAGAACCTAAGAGCGCGATAGAATCTGACAAGGGTCCTTCTGGTGCGGTTCTCATACATATGCTAAAATATTTTAAGGAAAAGGGCAACTACAAAAAGAACTTAAAGTTTTTCAAATTAGCTTTTCTTTGATGTACTTCTTGTTGCAAAACAATAACTTGAATGTCACTTGGGTGTCCACACCGCCACTCCCCCGGGGAAATTTGCAGACGAGGCCCCTTCTGTCTTTTGAGAAAAAAGAAAGAAGAGAAAAGAGGAGGCTAGGAACCTTGTCGGTTCATCAACCATTTCATACAAGTCAAAAATGAACACAACATTTCATGCAATATACATAGGTAAAATATGTACTTTGACAAAAGGTTGTAGAACACTTAACTTTATTGATTATGCACAGGGTCTTCGCCTGGCTTTGTACAATGGTTTATTTGCCTTGCCAACAGACTCGTACAAAAGGGCTTTGTTGGGGGGATGACAAGTGCTCCTTATGGATAGAACTTGAGAAGATGTTCGATATTCCATGAATTTTGCACTAGAGTGCCATCTTCAGTCTCCAAGCGGACGGCGCCAGACCTGGTGACTCGTACTAACCGGTAAGGGCCTTCCCACTTCAGCGTCAACTTGTTGCTTCCTTTCGCTGACTGGATCCGTCGAATGACAAGGTTGCCTTGCCCAACGCTCCGGGCTTGAACCTTGCATCTATGATAGTGGCATAAAGCTTGTTGGTAGCGTGCAGCATGCACAATAGCCGCGAGACGATCCTCCTCAAGGAGCATTGCGTCATCTTGCCACAACAGCTCCTGCTCAGCTTCGTTAAAAGCTTGCACTCGAGGTGACCTGTAAATAAGTTTTGTAGGGAGCACCGCTTCTGCACCATATACTAGGAGAGGGCGTCTCACTGGTAGCTCGATTTGGTGTCGTCCTGAGTGACCAAAGAACTGTCGGCGGCTCATCTATCCAGTGCCTCCGGCACTTGTGCAACTTGTCAAAGGTCCTTGTCTTGAGCCCGCACAACACTTCAGCATTTTCTCTATCCACTTGGCCATTGCATATTGAATGAGTGACAGAAGCAAAGAAAATCTTGCTTCCAAGGGTCTCATAGTACTGCATGAAGGAGCGACTCGTGAACTGTCTGCCGTTGTCGGTGATGATCTTGTTGGGCACACCAAAATGGAAAACTATCCCCTTGAAGAACTTAACGACTGACTGTGTTGTCACCGTTCTTACCGGCTCAACTTCTGGCCACTTCATGAACTTGTCGATTGTTACGTGCAAGAACTTGAAGCCCCCGGTAGCACAAGGGAAAGGGATGACAATGTCGAGCCCCCAGACCAAGAATGGCCAGGAAAGAGGTATTGTTTGAAGGGATCGAGCTAGTTGATGTATCTGTTTGGTGTGGAATTGGCATGCTTCACATCTTGTCACCACAGCCATTGCATCTTGAAGGGCTATCGGTCAGTAGAAACCTTGCAGGAATGCCTTGCCGACAAGAGCACATGATCGATATGAGAACCACACATCCCTTCATGTATTTTTGCCAACTGCTTCTGTCGATCTTCCCGGCAAATGCATTTCAATTTCACCCCATTTGGTTGTTTCCTATACAAAATGTTGTCCGCAAATTGATACATAGCTGACTGTTGGGCTACTTTCTAAGCCTCTTCTTGCTCTTTGAGAAGTGTCCTGTTTGAAGGAATTAGACGATTTGTTCTAGGCATGCTGGAGCTTGTGGCTCAACGACAAGAACTAAAGGCATTTCTTCTGCCATGGGAGCACTAACTTCACAAGGGCCTCGGGTCCTTCCGGAGCTTGCTGCTCACCGACAGGCATTGCTCTGTTTTCGACAATTTTTTGCCGGCGACTTCTGGGATCTCTGCCGGAAAGTAATCAATAGAGTTAACTTTTATTTTGTTGGACTACCGCATTGATGGTGTAACGGAGGGTTGATTCAGATGGAGCTTTAAAGTCCTTTGTTCCACATGTAGCTTATGGGCGGCACGTTTGGATAGGTCATCGGCGATATTGTTTTCTACACGAGGAACATGCTCTATTTGCAAACCGTCAAAGTGCTCTTCCAACTTTCTCACTTCATCTACATAGGCTTCCAACAAAGGGCTCTAGTAGTCCTTGTTAACTTGTCACATAACGATTTGTGAGTCGCCTTGAACGATTAACTTTATAATGCCAAGGCCTACTGCAATGCGCAGGCCAGCAAGCAATCCTTCGTACTCAGAAGTGTTGGTGGTGGCTTTCTCCCACGAGAAGTGCATCTGGGCTACATACTTGAGGTGCTCTTTGGTGGGTGCGATAAGAAGCACTCCGGCATCGGCGCCTTGCAGCAAAAAGGCTCTGTCAAAGTACATAATCCACTCTTGATTTGTTTCTTTGTCGGGGAGACAAGTCTCTTGAATATCTTCATCTTGTGTTGGTGTCCATTCAGCAATGAATTCTGCGAAGGCTCTGCTCTCAACGGTTGATGTGCCTTCAAAACTCAAATCAAAGCTAGCCAGCTCCAACGCTCACTCTACTATCCTGCCTGTGGCTTCTGGATTTCTCAAGATGCGCTGCAGAGGAAAGTGAGTGGCGACAGTATTGTGATGTGCTTGGAAGTATACCTGGGCATACTTCAGGCCGGGCCGGGCTTCGGGACAGGCCGAAAAAAGCCCGCTGCTAAAAACCCAGGGCCGAGCTCGACCCGGCCCGGTCGTCGGGCCAAAATATTGGGCCCAAGAGCGGCCCGAGCCCGAAAAAGCTCGACTGGGCCCGACCAGCACAGTCCGACTACGGCGTAAAATCAGTATTCTTCAAGCCCGAGCCCGGCCCTGCCCGAATGCCGGGCTCAAATTCTAGGTCCAAGCCCGGCCCAATGGCATGTTTAGGCCCGGCCCGGCCCAGGATTTTCAGGCCAGGTCGGGTTAGGCCGTCCGGGCAGGGCTGCCCATGGCCAGGTATACTTGGAAGTAGTGGCGTAGCTTCTGGGAGGCCATGAGGAGGCCGAAGAGCAATTTTTACACACCGGAATATCTTGACCTAGCCTCGTGCAGAAGGCAGCTGACAAAATAAACTGGGCGCTGCACCACTTTATTCTTGTGCACAACTTGCTGATCTGTTTCTTGCGTTGTACTTGTGTTGGCAGCACCTTGACTTGCCGGAGAAGATTCCGGCTTGTCGGCTGCCGGCTCTGGGGTTGCTGCCTCTTCATCATTCGCTTCCGTCTCCGCCACTAGTGCAACACTAACCACTTGATTTGTTGCCTGCAAATATAGCAGCAACGGCTCTTGTGGTTTAGGCGCAACCATTATTCGCGTTGAGGACAGGTATATCTTCAAGTCTTGAAGCCCTGCCTCCTCTTCCGGAGTCCATTTCATTGAACCTGTCTTTTTCAAAATTTTGAAAAATGACAAGGCATGCACAGCACACTAGGAAATAGACCTGCTTAATGCGGCAACGCAACCTACAAGGCGGCACACATCCTAGACGCGCTTCGGTGCTTCCAACTGCTCAATAGCTTTGATCTTGTCGGGATTGGCTTCAATTCCACGTTGAGAAACAAAGAACCCAATAAGCTTGCCGGATGGAACGCAAAACACACACTTCTCAGGGTTGAGCTACAAGTAGATCTTGCGCAAGTTTGCAAATGTTTCTTCCATATCTTGAATCAAAGATGCCTTGTCCTTGGTCTTGACCAATATGTCATCCATATATGCCTCCACATTTTTGTGCAGCTGGGGCTCAAAACCAATCTGGACAGCTCTTGCAAAGGTTGAACAAACACTTTTTAGTCCGAAAGGCATACACTTGAAACAATACGTGCCACATGGAGTAATAAAGGCGGTTTTTTCTTCATCTTCCTTGGCCATAAAGATCTGATGATAACCAGAGTAGGTATCAAGAAAGGAGAGAAGGTCCCAACCGGCAGTGAGTCACTCTATTTGATCAATGCGCGGCAAGGGAAAGGGGTCTTTTGGAAAAAACTTTATATAAATCAGTAAAGTCGGTACAAAACCTCCACTTTTCGTTTACCTTCTGTACGACAACTCGATTGGCTAGCCAAGTTTTGTGGATTACACCTCTGATTAAGCCTGCGGCTTCCAACTTCTTGATTTCCTCGGCAATAAACTCTTGCTGCTCCAGAGCCTACTTCCCGACCTTCTGCTTGATGGGTCGTGCGTGGGGACAGACGAGAAGGTGGTGTAGAATCACATCCCTGGGAACACTAGGGATGTCAGATGGTTGCCAAGCAAACACATCGACATTCGCTCGCAGGAAGGAGATGAGCGTGCTTCCTATTTGCTGTCAAGGGTAGCAATTATGGTGAAAGTGTCGCCCTTGCCATCCTCCCGCGCAGCCACTGGCTTCGTTGCAGGTTTAGAAGTCTTGGATTTCTTGCTCTTGGTGGCAGAGCTCTCCGGCACATCCTTGACAGGTATGATGTGCACTGAAGTGCGCTTCCCGGAGTCCTTGCTTGAGGTCTTGCCGGTCTTCTTCCCACCAGGAGCCTTGTCGACAGGAGCAAGAGCCTTGTCGACAGATGTTGCCACTGCCTCCCTGTAGAGTTTGTCGGTGCAGAGGACTTTGTCTTTCCTGTCGGAGTGGATGGTGATGTTCATTGCCCCTGGCATTTTCAGGGTGTTGTAGGTGTAGTGGGACGCCGCCATAAATTTTTCCTACGCCGGGCAACCTAGGATCCCATTATACGGTAGGGGTATCATGACAACGTTGAAGACAATCTTCTTCGTCCTCATGTTGAGATTGCTGCCAAACGTCATCGGCAATGTGATCTTCCCCTTCGGCTAGCTCTTTCCCGCCTTGATCCCTTGGAAGGTCCATGTCTTCTTGAGGTCTTCGTCGGGGATTTCAGCCTCCTGGTCACCTCAGGAGAGATCGAGTTCAAGCGGGCCCCACCTTCAACCAGCATTTTTGTCACCTTGAGGTTGCGGGTTGTTGGAGAAACCAACAACGGCAAGCACCCAACCGCGGTGGTGCGATCAGGGTGATCCTCGGTGTCAAAAATGATGGGTGTGTGGGACCTCTTGAGTGGTTTTTGCGCTTCCATTGCCGGTTCAGCCGCATTGGTCTCCCGGGCCCATTGCTTGAGCTGCCGGTGAGAGGAGTGCAAAGATGCACCTCCATCAATGCACATGGCTTCAGTGGCCTTCTGGAACTCCTAGTCATCAGATCCTTCTTAATCCTCATCCTCCTCATCATCATCCTCCTTCTTATCGCGGCCTTGCGTAGGCTTCTCCTTCTGCTGCTTCGCCTTGCCTTTGCAGCCACCACGTTTCTTGCCGGACCCACCAGCACTTCTCTAGCCCTTCTCCTTGTCATGCTTCTCATATACTTGCTTCTGTTTTTTGGCAAGTTGTTCAACTTGCTGGCAGTCCTAGAGATCGTGGCCCTTGGTGCGGTGGATCTAGCAGTATGGACCGTCGATCTTTTCCGACTTGTCGCCTGCTACGGACTCATGGACGCAGGTGCACATGACATCATCCTTGCCGGAGCTCTCAACCTTAGCTTTCTTGCCGTCATTGGTGTTGCCAGAGCCTTCGACAGCCATGAACGCCTTGACTTTGCGCTTGCGATTGTGCTTCCGGCTCTTCTTCTTCAGGGTGGTCGCGTTGTTGTATTCATAGTCGACTTCGGCGCCATCATCTTCCCCAGGAAGTCTCCTTCCCTCCTCAGCTTCTGCACACCTGTTCGCCAGAGCATAAAGCACATTAATGGTTCGGACCTTCTAGATGCTCATCTCCTCGCGCATTTTGAGATTGCGCACGTTCATGTGGAATGAGGCGATCACAGCTGCAGGGTGAAAGTTAGGGATATTGTGGTGCACTTTGCTGAATCTCTGGATATATTTGCGGAGAGGATCTCCCACCCTCTACAGCAGCACATGTAGGTCGCTGGCTTGACTAGGAAGCTTGTGGCCTCCGGTGTAAGCGCCAACGAAGTGATGGCATAAATCGGACCAGGAGGAGATAGAGCCCTCCGACAGGTTCATCATCCAAAACCTCACATTGGGCTTAAGCGCCAATGGGAAGTAGTTGTCCAGAATCTTCTGGTCATGTCCGTCGGCAGCCTGCAATGTGATAGTGTAGACGCTTAGGAACTTTGACGGGTTGATCTTGCCGTCGTACTTGTCAGACACGTCGGGCTTGAAGTTCCGACAGGATGGCCACTGGACTTGCCATAGCTCATGGGTAAATGCTGGGTAGCCTACCTTGTAAGGCAGGTACCCTGGCGCATGCTCATCAACAGAGGGTCACGCGCGGCTGTCTTATTGCTGGCGTGCCTCCCGTCGTCGCTCGATGGTGGTGCGAGCATCTTCACGGTGCCAGTCATGGATGACTTGGCGCTGGTCGGGTCGGCTCTGTTGATCAGAATACGCCATGGAATGCTCGTCCCTCGCGTCTTACTGGGGTGGTTGCCGCTGCTGTCATGGAGATTGCACTGTGGGTGCAGCTCCTCTGGTTTGAGAGCCCCCCTCCTACGCAGTGTCGCTGTTGGCGAAAGCGATGAGGCTCTGGATGATAGAACTCCACTCATCCATCTTCTCCGGCGAAGGGGGGAAGTTGAGGAGAAGTTGTGCTCAGGCCATATCCTCTCCATACGTCTTATACATGGTGAAGCATGACGAGGGGACGGTGTTGCGACTTCTGACAGAGGCAGTAGGACCGTCGTCCCACTCATGCTGTTGTTGCTGATGCTCGCCAGCAGGTTGGCGTGGTGGCCATCCATGTGCGTCTTGAGAAGTACGCACGGGGTCTTGATCTTGGCACCATCCGGGGCCGCCAGGGTATCTTGGGAGCGTGTCGTGGCCATCTTGCGATGGCCTTGACACACGCTTCATCGTTTCACTATTGCGCGTCGCCATGTCGCCCTTGGAGCACATCGAGCCATTAGCAGATGCGGCGACAACAGCAGGGTCATAACTCGTGGTTCTCCAGACCACGTCGCTATGGTGGCTGTGATCACTTGGAAGACGTGGCGGTGTTCTCCTCCCGCCTCCATCTGTCGTAGCCATCGGTGTAGGCAGCTTGGACGTAGATGGAGCGGTAGCAGATGTGCCCTTGGCCTTCTTGTGAGCCATGGGCGAAGTTGATGATGAAGATGCTTGCGCGCAAAATGTTGCCTCGGGTTCGCACACGTGACCCCCCTACCTGGCGCACCAAAGATGTCAAAGTACAACAATCTATGGGACCGACAAGGCTCTTTGTGGTTCTGCTAAGGGGATCGATGTGCACAAAGAGCGGAAGCAACAATCAACGCAGCGGATTTACCCAGGTTCGGGCTACCGTGAGGTGTAAAACCCTACTCCTGCTTTGGTGGATTAAGTGTTCGTTTGACCTAGTTACAAGGAGCGCGCCCTGCGGCAAGAGTGCTCAGGAACGCAGTTACTACTTGAAAATGGGCAGGGTGTCGACCCAAAGGTTGCCATGGGCCTCCTTTTATAAATTAAGGGGTTACCATGGTGGCAAAATGGTCAAAATACTATACAGGTAGTGGCTACAATGCCAAATACCTAACCCTGAGGACTTAGGACAAACGCATTAAATGTGCCATGAGATGTCAAGCCAGCGTCGTGTTTCGGCAAGGATAGCCTCTCCTTCTGTGTCGTTCGCCTAGCTACCTCTTATTCCTTCTCCACACCATCAGGACAGGTGTCAATAAAGGTCGATTATTTGACCGGAGCTAACATGTGCCCCGATAGGCTCTACCTAACTACCTGGCCGCTCGACACCTCTTTGACAAATGACTATCTCGCCGATGAGGTGGAGCGGTGGCTTGGTAGTTGAATCCTTTCGGCACGGAGCTTCCTGGGTCTTCCTTGTTGGCAACTCGGCCTTGTGTTGATTGAATCTTGAGTGCAGTTGTCCACCGGCAAGTCTTGCCAATTGGGAGGACGTTGTCGTCTATGCACAAGTCATGGTGCTAAAAGACTCGTTTTTAAGTACACTGACATGCTTGGAGGTGACTTTTTCCACGTGACGTTCGATCGTGCACATTGTTTCTTCATGCATCTTCTTGATGTAGCTTGCCCTTGCGCTTGCGTCCATGTGTGCTTGTTCTTGGAGTGATAGTGGAAGTATGTCCAATGGGGACAAAGGGTTGAAGCCATACACCACTTCGAAGGGAGACTTGTCGGTGGTGGATTGGCCTACGATTGTAGGCGTACTTGGCGATGGGTAGGCACTTGATGTTCTTCTTGATCAACACGTAGAGTAGCGTAGACACCGTCCGGTTGGTGACCTCAGTTTTGGCAACGGTTTGAGGATGATAAGCCGAAGAGAAGAGTAGCCTTATTCCGATCTTGGCGCATAGTGTCTTCCAAAAGTAGCTTAGGAACTTGACGTCGCGGTGCGACATAATGGTCTTGGAGACTCCATGTACTCTCAAGATATTTCTACAAAAGAGATTTGCAACATGTGAAGCATCGTCGATCTTGTGACATGGAATGAAATGTGCCATTTTGGAAAAATGGTCCACAACAACAAATATGGAATCATGGCCATTCTTAGTTCTTGACTAACAAAGCACAAAGTACATGCATATATCTTCCCAAGGTGCAAAAGGTATTGGAAGTGGCATATATAGACCATGAGATTGAGCTTTTGACTTAGCTTTGCGACATGTAGAGCAACGGTTGGTGAAGCGTACCACATCACGGAAAATCTTTTGCCAAGGTACTTGTGGGAGAGCATGGCAAATGTATTGTCGCGTCCAAAGTGACCCATGAGTCCTCCACGGTGAGCCTCTTTTAAAAGAAATAAACGAAGAGAAGACTCGGGTATGGAAAGTTTGTTAGCATGCATAAGATATCCATCTTTCATGTAGTATTTCTCCCAAGAATTGTTAGCTTGACATTTGGCATACGGAGTAGCAAACGAAACATCATGGTCAAAACCAACGGCATTCAACTTAAGTTGAGTAAATAGCTTGCATTTGTGGGAAAGAGCATCCGCTACTACATTCTCTTTACCCTTGATGTACTTAATGCCATAAGGAAATGATTTGATGAATTCACTCCATTTAGCATGTCATTTGTTCAACTTCATTTGACCCTTAAGATACTTTAGACACTAGTGCAGAAAAGCCTAGCTATAGCGTGGAAAAAATGGCATTGCTGGCGTGGACACCCGACACCACCAATATGGTGCCAATGTTAAAAAGTAGTGGTGGCGTTGGAGATAATGCCAACAGTATTTGACATGTTGATGGCGTGCCACGTGGCCAACGCCAGCAGTAATATACATCAGTAGTGGCATTCCTTGTTAGTGCGACGCCAACAAGTTCATTTGCAGATTTAAAACAAAAAATTGTACAGAAGCGCGATACCAACCAAAATGACAGCATAATCAAAGTTTGAGAACAGTAATTAAATCAATTTTAAATAGTACAATGCAAATACCAGAATCTAAGTTCAACAATATACACTTATTGACATAGTTAAAAAAAGTATCAAAAATAGGCAAGTAACATAAGTACACAAGTTCAACTAAATTGGAGGTGGTAACAAGATGAGATCGGCCATGCATGCATGCCTACTAGCTAGCTAACTAGACATTTCGGCGGGCGGCGTCAGGATCATAGTCTAGAATAAGTGAACCATCGCTGCCAACAGGCCTGTAGTAGACCATGATCTCGTCACGATCGTAGTCAAGGTAGAACGTGGCTCTCTCCCCAGCTTCCATCTCGTAAGCAGTGGGAAGGGCTCTCCAACCAGGGCAACCAAAATAGGTGTGATTTGACTCTTGGTGACAAGACAATTGTAGCTTTGGTCCATCAGCATCTTCATGAGGGTGCATTGTAATGTGATGGTTGCATCAAGCGGAACTCAAAACTTCTCTAAGAAGTCACGCTTTGCCCCGCACGGGATGACCTGAGCAAAATTTAAAAAAACAACTAGTTAGATAATTTCAGCCATAATTGTACCATATGAAACTCAATCAGCACATGTTGAACTAAATCATATATATACCGTCTTAGTGATGAAGTCTTTTGGAAGATCTATGAAGAACTTCCTATCCTTCTAGCATCTCAAAGCACCACCGGTCTCACACAGGGCATCCATACTTTCATCGTTATTCACCAAAATAAGCATAGATCATTAAACTAAATAACTAACACAGCAAAATAGAACACATATACTAGTAATTAAACAATTCTACAAACGGTGCATGGTTCAAACATAAAATAAGATGCATAAAGTTAAACAGTCATTCATATACGAAATAGCTAGTCCTGCCCATTTAGAAAGCTACTGGCCAGAGGGGCCGGCCTCGTGGTCATCCCTCGTGGACCTACAACGACGCTGCAGCGGCTGAACGTGCTCCTCCTCCTCCTCCGCAGGCTTATCCCAATCTACGGGATCCTCCTCTGCGCACTTCCTCGCTATGTACTGAAGGTGCATCATCTTGTTGGTCTCTACGAGTTTGCCATCTCTCGCAACCACCCTCACTAATGGGTCCAACAATGGTTTCTTCGCCTGGAGGTTCTCCTTCTCGTTAGCCCTACTACATATCCTTATGTCCTCCGTCGTGAGGAACTTCGCGTACTCACGACAATCAGGGAAACTGAGAATTGCATCTTCCTTATGGTACTCAACCGCCTTTGCCTCATAGGCACGCGCCGCTAACTCTGGGATGTCCCACTGGCCAAGCTGGTGGACGACATTGTCCTTAGTGATGGTTGCATAGTACTTAGTCCCCTTCTATCGCACACCACGAAACTTCAGAGCCATCTGTGACCGTACCTGTAACACCTATATATATATACAATCTACAATTACACTACAAGTTATGCACCACAAATCTCACTAGAAAATCTACACTACAACTACACTAAAATCGTACACTACAAATTCTACACTACAAATCTTACTAAAAAAATCTACACAACAACTACACTAAACTCCTACACTACAATTACACTACAAATTTTGCACTACAAATCTCACTAAAAAATCTACACTAAAATCTTACACTACAAATTCTGCACTGCGAATCTCACTAAAAAATCTACACTAAAATCTTACACTATAATTACACTACCAATTCTACACTACAATCTCACACTACATTTACACTAACAATTCTACACAACAACTACACTAAAACTCACCAGCGACGGAGACGATGGGGCTGGTTGATCCTTGACAGCGACGGTGGAGGCAGGGACCATGGGGAGGAGGCGGCGATGGAGGAGGAGACCACGGTGATGGGGGCGGCGATGGAGGCGGAGACCACGGTGAGGGGGGCGGTAGCGTAGAAGATGACGATGCAGATGACGGTAGGCGGAGACGAAGACAGTGACGGCGGCGGTGGAGGCGCGAAGACAGCGAGGTGGTGGTGGAGGTGGAGATGGAGACGACTGCAGTGGAGGCGGAGACATAGACAGTGGTTGGGGCGCTTCGTTAGCAGCGCGGCGACGGGGTGGGGATGGATTTGGGGGTACTGGTGGGTGGGGAATCAATCCGGATGTGTATATGGATGGTTGCATTTGAGGGGCGGTGGTGCGTTTGCTGACGTTGGCCGGCGTGGCCAACACCATTGCTATATTATTTTATTTTAGTTTATTTATTTTTGGTACACGTTATTTTGTATTTCTATATATCTTTAGTTTATTATTTATTATTATTATTTTATTTCCATTTTTTGTGAATATATGGGAACAACATAGATCTCATTAATAAGCGTACTTACATACATTATAAAAGGATAAGAAACAATAACAAATATAATTTCTACTACTACTAGATCAAGACTGAGAACATCATCAGTGTGGTGACTCACACGAGAAGAAATGCTTCCATCGATCCAGCTGGGAGAAAGAGGCCAAGCTTGCCACTGGCTAAAAGTGCATATCGAAGCATCTTGAATTTTGTGATTTGGCCTTGCATCACATCATTCTTGAGTTGCATCTCATCTATCTATTGTATTAGTGGTCCAATGGAGTAGTCGAGCAACTCGCTTACGTACTTCTGGACGAGATCAAACCATATCCATGTGTAGCGATAGTTTCTCCCTGTTGTTTGTGGATCACAATATACATACACACATATTGATGTCAGCGACACTAGATAGAGTTGAATTGTGCAAATTAGCTGAAATTAGATCGAGATGTATTTTCTGTCATATAAGTACCTTTCCACGGTTTGCGCGGATGCAGAACTCTCGCTCTAGATTCCATTCTATGTGTAACATATGCTATCAAGAGGGCATCGACAACCGCAAAGCAGCACAGGTGCCCTCGCTCGATTCCACGTATCTTTGACGCTGGTGGCGTAGCTGCCGGATTGACAGAAGTTACACTACTATGACAGGATGATTCTCCAGATAGGGCCGGTTGCATTAGTCGTTGTGAGCTCATGGTGTAGCCAACAGGGCCAGGCGGGAGCTCGGCCAAGGCGGTGGAGTCCCAAACTTTTGACACGCTCCGTCGACCTGGGTCCAAGTAGGAGGAGCTAACTAGTTAGGGAGAAGAATTTTGTGGAGAATTGGAAGTGAATGTATTTGAGAAACAAATGGCCTACTAACACACATATATATAGGCAAAACATGGTGCTGGTGCTCACAAATAGTGGACGTCAGCAATACATTATATAGCTAGGGCATTCCAGGAAATCCAACGTCACCAATATCTTCCGGCTGGTGAACACAGCAGGGGCCACAAGTTGGTCGCATTTCCATTTGTATCCACGCTAGCACTACCTGTACAAAGATGACGTGCCAATTTGTCCAACTCCAGCGCTATTTGGAAAAAATAGTGCTGGCGTCGCTTCAAAGTGGGGCGCCACCAACAAGAGTTGTGGCTAGCACTTCCTCCACTAGTGAGAGTTTCATGATCGATATGAATGACAAATTCACGTGGTCAAAGATAATGCTCCCAAACATGTCAAACTCTCAACCAAGCATATAATTCCTTGCCATATATGGGGTATTTAAGTTGTGCACCGGAGAGTTTTTCACTAAATTACACATTTGGGTGTTTCTCTTGCATTAACACACCTCCTATGCCATTACCACTAGTGAGGGAGTCCGGGATTAAGGGGTCCTCAGGCTGTTGGCTTATCTCTTATAGTCCAGCCCGGTGGGCCACCTTGTGGCATCATCGGGAACGCCGGATTGCGAAATGACCCTAGGCTTAGGGGGGAATATTTTGAAGACTTGGTGTGTCCTCCAAGTAAGAATGGGAGTATCTATGCCCAGATGGGAACCGACCATGTGTAACCCTAGGAACCCCTGGTGTCTCTATAAACCAGGGGCTTAGTTCGTAGGGAGGGAAGTCAACTAATCTAGGGTTTAGTTCTTCTGATCTTGTGGTAGATCACTTTGTAACCATCCCATTCATCAATACAATCAAGCAGGACGTAGGGTTTTACCTCTTCACGAGGGCCCAAACCTGGGTAAAGACCGTCTCCTTCGTCCCCTGTTACCATTGATCCTAGATTCATAGTTCGGGACCCCCTACCCGAGATCCGCCGGTTTTGACACCGACATTGGTGCTTTCATTGAGAGTTCCGATGTGAGATCACTTGTGGATTGATGGCTCGCCTAATCATCAGCGAACAGGCCCGGAACGAGGACATCTTCGTCCCCGGACAGGTCTTCGCGTTCGGCAGCGTCGTGCTGCATGCTAACTCGACCGGCCACCTAGGCCGGATCGAAAATTTCGCCCACGGTCAAGAGATCAGGTTCGGGAACCTAGAGTTCACTGCCGACTCCCATGGCGATATGTTCCTCGCTAAACCCTCGGTTTCGTCCGACAGGCCCGAAGATCCCGGAGCTTCAACTTCAGGCCCACTATCCGGCTCGACCCTCAAATCTATCTCCACCGGAGGTCCGACCACGACCCGGACCCGGTGATGGTACGTGAATATCAAGGTTGGGCCTTCGCCGAACACACCCATCCCGAAGACGCCTTGGAGCTCAACTCCAAGGGCCCTCGAGAAACCGATCTGGTCGTCCTATCATGGTTGAACGAGGCTCTAGACCGGATCCAGTCGATGGCAATCGAGGACGATCTTACCTCAACCCATGTTCCGGTCGACCTAGAGGCCGGGTACGGGGAATTTTATGGCCCACCCGCCGCCCATTTGGTAGCCATTGTCGAAGACTTAACCGACATGTTGGACTACGCCTCCAAAGAGGTAGAACACATGGATGAAGAGATCGGCGACCCCGCCCCCGTGACCACCGGGCGGTGGACAGCCACCTCGACCTATGATGTCTATATGGTGGACACCCCTAACGACAGGGACAACCACACCCCTAGGAAGAACGGGGGAAAATCTGGCGAAGCATCAAAACGACGGAAACAACGCAAGTGATCCAAGACCAACAAGGGAAGGGAAGCCGTTGCAGGCTCCGGGGAAATGGATACCCTGGAGGACCTCGGCGACCCTGAAGCCCCCGCGGAGCCGTTGGAGGACCTGGAAAGGCTGACGGATCAAGAAGACGCCGAGGACCTCAATGATTCCGAGGATGATAACTACCTCCCACACGCTGAGGAGGGAGAAAGCCTCAAGGCTGAAGACTTCACCGTCCCTGAAAACCCCGAGGACCAAGAACGATTCAGGCAACGGCTCATAGCCACTGCTCGGAGCTTAAAAGCAAAGGAGCAGCAGCTCAAAGCTGAAATGGACACCATCAACAACAGATGGACAAAAGTGCTGGCGACCGAAGAAGGGTTCGGCGCTGAGTGGCCAAACCAAAACAGGAATTACCCTCGCCGGCGCATGCTGCCGCAATTCGACGACAAGGCCCTTGAGCCCGAATCTCCCAGTCGCACTCAGTAAGACCAGCCAGACCGTCCCCCTCGAGGATGGGATAGGGTGGCTCAAGACGCCGAGTACTGGCCCACGTCACCCCGCAGGAGAGGAAAGGGGCCAGCACAGCCTGAGGATTGATACGATCTTCGGCAGGACCTGGACTATAGGTCAGGTCACACCAGATACATTTACGGATCTAGGGGACGCTCCCCCGCTAGACGGGATGGCTACCGATTGTGGCTCGACCGCAACCACAGTAACCGGGAAAAATATCGGGCTCAGCCAACACCCGATTTCCGGCGTGACGTAGCTCGAATCAAAGGCGCCGCGCACCCGCTGTATTTTACACACGAGGTCATGCAGCACCAGTTCCCCAAAGGGCTTAAACCCGTTAACATAGAATCATATGATAGAACGGCGGACCCAGCCGTATGGATCGAGGACTTCCTCCTTCACATCCATATGGCTAGAGGAGACGACCTCCATGCCAACAAATACCTACCACTCAAACTGAAGGGGCCAGCTCGGCACTGGCTAAACAGTCTCCCCGAGAACTCCATAGGGAGTTGGGAGGAGCTTGAAGACGCCTTCCGGTCTAACTTCCAAGGCACTTACGTCCGGCCCCGGACTCTTCCGACCTAAGCAACGTCGTCCAGAAAGCTGGCGAATCGGCCAGGCAGTTCTGGAATCGGTTCTTGACTAAGAAGAACCAGATCGTCGACTGTCCGTACGCCGAGGCGATAGCCTCGTTCAGACACAACATCCGGGACGAATGGCTAGCTCGCCAACTCAGCCAGGATAAGCCGAGAACGATGTCTACCCTCATGTCCCTTGTGACCTGCTTTTGCGCGGGCGGAGACAATTGTCTAGCTCGCCAAAGCCACAATCCCGAAGACCGCCTCACCTCTGAAGTGCGGGACGGTAACAGAAAGCCAAGGCGGAACAAAAATAAACGCCTCCATAGCAATGGCGACTCGGAAAACACGGCCGTAAACGCCGGTTTCCACAACTCAAAACTCGGACAGCGGAAGAAGCCCTCTAAAGGGAACAGGGATGGACCTACCGCTTTGAACAAAATTATGGATAGGCCCTGCCAGATCCACGGCACACAAGACAAGCCGGCGACCCACACCTACAGAAACTGTTGGGTGTTCAAACAAGCCGGCAAGCTCGCAGCCGAGGAACGGAGGAAGAGCCCACACAGCAAGGATGATGAAGAACCTCGCGGGCCGAACAATGGCGGGAAGAAGCAATTCCCTCCCGAGGTCAAAACTGTGAACATGATATATGTCACACATATACCCAAAAAAGAGAGGAAACGCGCACTTCGGGAGGTCTACGCCGTAGAGCCCGTAGCTCCGAAGTTTAACCCGTTGTCGGCTTGCCCGATCACCTTCGATCGTAGGGATCACCCGACCAGCATCCGTCATGGAGGCTCGGCCGCCCTCGTCCTGGCCCCATCATCGATGGGTACCACCTCACAAGAGTACTTATGGATGGAGGAAGCAACCTTAATCTGATTTACTAAGACACAGTCAAAAAGATGGGTATCGACCCGTCAAGAATTAAACCCAGCAACACTACCTTCAAGGGAGTCATCCCCGGCGTCGAAGCACGATGCTCGGGTACCGTGACGCTGGAAGTGGTGTTCGGCTCGCCCGATAACTTTCGTAGCGAGGACTTGATCTTCGATATAGTGCCTTTCCACAGCGGCTATCATGCACTTCTCGGCCGTACAACGTTCGCTCGCTTTAACTTCGTTCCCCACCACGCATACCTGAAGCTCAATATGCCTGGGCCAAAGGGGGTCATCACCGTCAATGGCAATACGGAACGCTCACTCCGGACTGAGGAACACACAGCGGCTCTAGTGGCCGAATTCCAGTCTGGCATCGAGACACCAAGATCCCAACCAGGCGATAAGCTGCGACAGGCGATCAAGCGGGTCCGAGCACGACCCGATCTCCCGGAGCAATCTCCTGTTCATCACAAATAGGGATGCGCCCCCCACAGCACGGCCCCTCTACCCATCAAGTACGTACCGAGAAGGCACAATTTCATGCTTAAAATACAGTGGGCAGCCGCGGGGGACACCACACCACAACAGAGTGGTCGGTTCGACCGAACATCTCTCAACACAGCGGGTGTCAAACTCATGCATGTCTCGGCGATTTAAACATGCACCTATCTCAAAGGTCTGTTTGCCGGTTATAACCACCTTTAAAGGAGCATGCTACTCCTCAAGAGCAAAGGAACGGAGGCGCACATGGATACGCCAAGGACATCAAGCCGCCGATCAAGAGCCCCAAGCGAATCTCCCCTTTGTATACATTTGTTTCTAAAAATACCTGTAACAGTTATGCCCGCAGTATGAATTGTAAAAATTCATAATATATAAAGATCATCTTTTACGGTCTGGTTATGGCATTTTATAAAGTGTTTTCCAACTCCACGCCTCCGAAAGCAAAACTGTTCGGTACATATTTGATGCAACCGGCTAATAGACCGGGGGGGGGGGGGGCTTAGCTATAAATCTCGTCCCGGCATTGTCCTTTATATGTACGGCGTGTCGGATTTCTGCGTTATATGCATCGGTTCCGAATTATGTCTTAGATCAAAGGTTGGGTTGCCCGGCTCCTATGCTTACCCTCTTACGTTCCGCTCGTTCGGCAAAAAGGGTAAAGGGAGAACCACTGCGATTGTATTTCCAGCTCGCCTGGTCAAGTACCTCAGTGGAGAAAGCCGAAAATCGACCGTCATAATAAGCGCAAACCGGTCTACAATCCGAGCACAAGTGTCAAACTAAAAATCAATAGAGATTATTCCGTGTCATACGAGGGGTTTGCATTCTCGCAAGCCACGTGGTAATGGTTTTTACATCTGTTCACCCGAATACCACACAACACTAGGGGCTAGTAACCAGCTCTCGCAGTCAAGCTCCTCCGGCTAAGTGAAAGCATTAAAGCCGCATAGTCTAATTTCCTCGTTCCCATCTCTCCCACCACCGCCTCCGGGTTCCGATAATTTGGCTAAGGACAACACTGCGGATGACGGAACGCCTCTTGTACTAATTACATGGGGGCTAAAGCTGACGACTAACAACTTTTAGTTCCAAAACGGCCACATAGGAGTCAAAATAATCAAAACACTGAAGTATGATCAACCATGCATACGAATTATCAAATACAATATTCATCGGACAGACAATAACAAGTTCACTCGAAAATTACATCCTTAGGGCACTGGGTCTCTACCGACCAAGCACCCTCCATTGCGGAATACAGTTCGGGGCGCCTATGCTCCTTCCCGGGCGGCGGGGGCGCTGTAGCCATCTCGAGCGGCTTCATCCCTGGCCAGTGCATCATAGTCCTCGCAAAGGCCAGCCATGCTCCCTCAATACATACAGAGCGCTTTAGGACCTCAATGCGGGAGGAGGCGTCGCAAAGCTTTTGCACCAGGCCGAAATAACTGCCCGGTAGTGGCTCTAAAGGCCACAACCGAATGCAGAGGTCCTTCAAGGCCGGCTCTGCCATCCGGTGAAGCTCCATCAGCTGCTTCATCTGATAACTGAGAACGGGACGGGGCTCAGGGGTTTGAAATTGCGCCTAGAACAGCCTCTGTTCCACATCCCTGTCCCTAGCCATGAAGTGCTTGGCCGCATCCGCCGCACTCTTCGGAAGATCCGCAAAGGCGCCTGAGGAACGCCACAGTCATGTAAGATGAGCAAACTTGTTACCACCAAACGCACATTGCAGTAAATACGGCTTACCATCCGCGATCATCCTAACTTGGCGGAGTTCTTCCTCAAAGGACCGCCTATCTACACACTCTGATTTAAGATCGGCGGACAACGTGGATAGCTCGGCCGCCTGGTCCTTGGTCTTCTGATCAAGAGCCTCACACTTAGTGCTAGCATCTTGGAGCTCTTGCTGCACCTCGGCCACCCGAGCTTCGTGTTTTTCACTAACAGCCTTTAGGGAGCTCAGTTCAGCCGCCGCCTGGTCGGCCGCCATCTTATGATCGGCAGGTTCTCGCTTGGCCTTCTCCAGCTCAGCCTTGAGGTTCTCGACCTCGGAAGAAACGGCTTCAAATACAATGGAAGACCAAAATTCAGGATTTCAAAACTCAAGAACCTCAATCAATGAGGATTAGACAGGGTCTCTGAGATAAAATTCCAACTCACCTTGCATTTCGTCAAACCGCTTGTTCAGACGGTCAAGCTCCTCGTTGGAGCTCTTGAGCTTCCGGTTGAGCTCGGCCAACTCCACGTCATGGACAGGCGCCGCCGATGACGAGGCCAGCAAAGCAAAAATTATGTGAGATACACATTTGAACTGTTTGTCCTAGACCCTCTTTTTCCAGATCATCTCCGGAAATAGTCAAACATATCGATTTTACTCAGAACCTGAGGTCCTCTGATCCCCGGGTAAGTTTCTTAAAATCACCCAGGGCTCGGGGGCTACTATACCTATCCGGAATATATATACCTCTCGAACAAATTCCGCTTAGAGCGAGGAGCATTACATGGCTTACCTTAAAGCCTGTCAAGAGATCGCTGAAAACCTCCTTCAGTTCGCTATCAACGGACTGAATGCCTTTCAAAACTGCACCAATAAGGATGCGGTGGTCTTCGGCGATGACGAAGCTACGCAAGGCCTCCTCCATCGCGGTTGGCCACTCGGTTGTGGCCTGCCCCGTCGCGGGCGGCACCGGTGGCGGCACGACAGCTCCTCCTTCTTGCGAAGGGAGAGTCACCGATATCGGAGACTTGGCAGTTTCCGGAGCCATCTTCGGAGGGAGCTCCGATGACTCGTGGCCTCCCTATTTGTCTACCAGAAGGGGCCCGGCCTCCTGGTCTTCGGCCACCGATGTCTGGGCCTCGGTCATAACCTCCTCACCCTCAATATTCGGCCGAGGAGGGGCTCGCCGGGATATCGCCTCCATGGCCTCTCCAGCGGCCTGGGGAGGGGAAGTGCAGGACGCGGTTCCGCTTTCCGCTAGCTCGGCTGGCGAAGGATCTCCCTCTGAGACCTATTTGGTTGGGAGATCATGGGCCGGGCTGCAGCATGGAAGGCATTAGTCCGGTCAGCAACAGAAATCTTGCATAAGCAATATATTCGAAATCAGTACCTCTGGGCCGCGGGCTTGGCCCTCGGGATCCTTTCGAATGCCTTGGATTCCCCGTCGGAATCCGGGCTGACATCGGGCAAGGTCACCTTGACCCTGCAGGGCCTCTTCGGAGAAGGGGGAGCTGAGTCCTCCTCGGCATCCACGGATGCCGCCCTTTTCCTTGGCTGGGGGGAATCGATTTCCCCCCCTTCCTCCGTCTGCTCCTCCTCGTGAGCAGAGGAGGCCTGGGTCTCCCCGGACTTAGCGTCCGGGGGGCCTCTTGGGTGGAGACCAGTTCGGGTCTCCTTCTCGCCTTTCTTCTGCTTGTCCTTCTTCTCTGGCGCTGAATACGGCGCCTCGACCAGCATCGCCGTCAAGAGGGTCGACCTGGGGGCTTTGGGCAGCGGGCAGGGCCAATCATCCGCATGGCCTTAGCCAGCCAGCCCTAGGGAAACCAGGAAAGGAGAGGTTAGAATCCTTGCTAAAAGACTGAACCTAAAGATAAAAGATTGAAGCTTTACCTTAAGCGGAGGGTGTTGACGTCCAGGCCAGTGTCTTCCTCTTTGGACGGCCACTCCTCCTGGGGCTTGAACAGTGCCTTCCATAGCTTCTCCCGAGTAGTGCGGTAGAGCTTACGCACGGTGGGAGAATCGTCGGACTTATAAGCCCACATTGGTGTGGCCCGGAGCTGGCAGGGGAGGAGGCGGCGACGAAGCATGACTTGGACCACATTGGTCACGCCGATGTTTGCTTCCAGCATCTTTCCGATGTGTTCCTGCAGCGCCTTTACCTCCGTGGCCTACGCCCAGTCCAGCCCTTTCCTGATCCACGAGGTTAGCCTTGCGGGAGGTCCAGATCTGAATTCGGCAGGGGCCGCCCAATCTGCGGTCCTTGGTTCAGTAATGTAGAACCACTCCTTTTGCCAGGTCTTGATGGCGTCGATGAAGGTGCCCTCCGGCAACTGGACCCGAGGGAGCTTGCTAATCACCCCCCCGTTGTCCGCGTGCTGACTACTTACGGTCTTCGGTCTGACGTTGAAGACCTTCAGCCATAAGCCGAAGTGCGGCTGGACCCACAGAAAGGCTTCACAGACGATGATGAAGGCCGAAATGTGCATTATGGAGTTTGGGGGGAGGTTGTGGAAGTCCAACCTGTAGAAGAACATCAAGCCCCTTACAAAGGGGTGCAGCGGGAAGCTCAGTCCCCGGATGAAGTGGGGAATGAACACCACCCGATCCCCGGGCTTTGGCGTAGGGACTACTTGGCCCTCTTCGGGGGCATGGTGGACGACGTCGACTGGAAGGTAGCCGGTGCGCTTCAGCTCCTGGATGTCGTCCTCGGTGACACACGACGCCTCCCACTTTCCTTGTGAGCCTGAATTGGCCATGGTCGAGCTCGGGTTAGAGGGATGGGTGTCTTGGGAGGGGCTGGAGGAAGGATAGATCTGTGCGCTCGGAGCAAGGGAGGCCTGAGAGAGCGAATCTGAGGAGCGTGGAAAAGATATGAGGATGTTTTCCCCCCTTTTATGGAAGGCTGTAATACCAAGCGTCCCCTTACTGCGCCGTGAGCTGCACCAGTTCCCGAAGCGACCGCCCCGTTATGTGCCCGTGGGATAGCCCAAATCATTGATCATATCCCATAAAAATGGGGCACGATCGTCATGTCGATTGAACGGGACAATAAAAAGGCGACCTTGAACCGCGAATCGAGTTTTTGTAACTGGTTAAGTGGCAACGACCCGTCTGAGCCTTTCGTTAGAAAAATTGTTAGGAAGGGTACTATTCACACTCGGGCGATTGGCCTTCAAGGTTAAGTAAGGTATGTTCAGAAGGCTGGGTGTCATCGGTGACCGAGCTAAGGATGGTTGAAGCATGAAAGGAAGAAAGGAACTCGCCCCGCAAGCCGAACACTCTGGATGTGCAGAGCAGCTGGATGTCCTGAAGACCGGCGTTGGAGGCTAGTTCGGGGGCTACTGAGGGAGTCCGGGATTAAGGGGTCCTCGGGTTGTTGGCTTATCTCTTATAGTCCAGCCCGGTGGGCCGCCTTGTGGCATCTTCGAGAAGGTCGGGCTTCGAAATGACCCTAGGCTTAGGGGGAATATTCCGAAGACTTGGTGTGTCCTCCAAGTAAGAATGGGCGTATCTATGCACGGATGGGAACCGGCCATGTGTAACCCTAGGAACCCCTGGTGCCTATATAAACCAGGGGGCTTAGTTCGTAGGGAGGGAATTCAACTAATCTAGGGTTTAGTTCTTTTGATCTCGTGGTAGATCACTCTGTAACCATCCCATTCATCAATACAATCAAGCAGGACGTAGGGTTTTACCTCTTCACGAGGGCCCAAACCTGGGTAAACACCGTCTCCTTCGTCCCCTGTTACCATCGATCCTAGAGTCATAGTTCAGGACCCCCTACCCGAGATCCGCCGGTTTTGACACGGACATGTATAACTCTCCCAAACATGTAAAACTCTCAACAAAACATATAATTCCTTGCCATATATGGTGTATTTAAGTTGTGCACCGGAGAGTTTTTCACTAAAGTACACATTTGGGTGTTTCTCTTGCATTAACACACCTCCTATGCCATTACAACTAGCTTCACAATTCACTTCAAATGTTTTATCGAAGTTAGATAATGGGAGCAAAGATGCATGTGTAAGCAAATTTTTAAGCTCATTAAAAGCGATGTCTTTGGATGGTCCCCCAAAAAAAGGAGCATTCTTCTTACTCAAAGCATGCAATGAAGATGCAATGGTGCTAAAGTCCTTAACAAATCGACGACAAAATCCGGCTAAGACAAGGAAACTACGCACTTGTTGCAAATTCGTTGGCCGGGGCCAAGTTTAAATTGCATCAATTTTAGACTCATCGACTTGAACACCTTTAGAGGAGACAACGAATCCAAGGAAAACTAGCTTGTCAACACCGAAAGTGCATTTTTCCATTTTCGCATAAAGTTTCTCTTTTTGAAAGAATTGCAAAACTTCCCTAACATGTGACACATGCTCTTCTAGACATTTACTAAACACAAGAATATCATCAAAGTATACAACAACGCAATAACCAATGAGATGTCAAAGGACATAATGCATTACAGACATGAATGTACTAGGTGCTTGAGATAGACCCATAGGCATAACCAACCATTCATAAAGGCAAAATTAGGTTTTGAAAGCTGTTTTCCATTCATCACCTTCTTGCATGTGTATTTGGTAGTAGCCACTTTTAAGATCAATTTTAGGGAAAATTGTAGCACAACTTAGTTCATCTAGCATGTCCTAAAGCCGTGGAATTTGGTGGCGATACCTAATGGTGATAGCATTAATGGGGCGACAATCAGAACACATGCGCATACTACCATCTTTCTTAGGCACAAGAATGACCGAAACCACACAAGGGCTTAAGCTCTCGCGTACATACCCGTTTTCGAGGAGTTTGTGCACTTGCCTTTGTATTCCTTTGGTTTCCTCGGGGTTGACACGGTATGGTGCTTTGTTCGGTAGAGGTGCGTCGCGGATGAGGTCCATGTGGTGTTCGAAGCCTCGAAAAGGAGGTAGTACCGGTGGTAGCTCATCAGGAAAAACATCCTAAAATTTCTACGATAAACGAGACAAAATCGAAGGAAGATGTTGTAAACTATTAGTCCGCACGACCTCATCTTTGCACACAAGTACAATGTGAAGCCCATTTGATGAGCTCTCACTCAGATCCCTTATGTCTCGTTTGATGCCTAGAAATACTAGTTCTTTCTTGTCCCTCATCGAGGAGTCACTCAAATTTGGCTTGTAGCGCTCACTCTCTTTTAGGTGGATCGCTCTCTCACTTTTATCTCCATGATGGGTTGAAGCTTGCTTGTCAGCGGTGACTTGACTTGACGACATTGGCCGAAGCACATATTCTTTGTCCATCGTCTTGAAGATATAGTGATTGGTGGGTCCATTGTGGATGATGGTGCGGTCGAACTGCCAAGGTCTACCAAGAAGTAAGTGGCACACAAACATGGGAACAACATCACACTCCAACATGTCTTCATATGCACCAATCATGACGCAGACTTGAATGGTGTGGTCGACTTGGAGGGTGCCGGAGTCACTTAGCCAAAGAACCTTGTAGGGGCGAGAATGCTTCTTCTTGACCATTTGTAGCTTGGAACAAAGTTATTCACTGGCGAAAGTGTGGCAACTTCCACCATCGACGATGACCTTGACAGATCTCCCTTGGATGCCCGCTTTGGTGTGGAAGATATTGCAACATTGGTCTTCGTCTTGTTTTTTGTTGAAGTGTCAAAACCTTAGAAACAACGAGAGCTGGGCTCGGATCGTTGTCGCAAAGGATTTGCGCATCTTCATCTTCATTCACTTTGTGGTGGATGTCCACATGTTCCAATGCATCCATCGTGTCGTTACTCATGGAATCATAAGTGTCATCATCGTGAAGAATCATAGTGCATCTTGTTGGGCACTCGAAAGTCATGTGTCCTCGGCCCATGCAAGTGAAGCATTGAATTGAACTTGTCTTAGCGTATTCATCACTTGGAGTTGTAGAGGATGAAGCTCTTGGCTTGTAGTTGCTCGTGGGGGGTAGCTTGACAAAGTTTTATTGTCCTTGTAACTAGACTTGTCACCGGTAGTTGTTGGAGTTCTTGTAGTCGAAGGCGTTGAAGTTGGAGAAGCTTCGGTACTTGAGCCATAGGTCTCGGAAGAAAACTCGGAGTACTTGTAGTCATCTTGCACTTAACGTTCTCCCTTTGATGCTTGATGTACTGGCTCGAGAAGGTTGGTGTAAGGTTGGAGGTTCGCGATATTCTTGATTTGGTAGTTGATCCCATTCAAGAAACGCACCATTGTTTGTTCATCATCTTCCTTGACATTGGCTCGGATCATGACCATTTCCATTTCTTGATAGTATTATTCAACCGACTTCGTGCCTTGCTTGAGGAGTAGTAGTTTCTTGAAGAGATCACGATTGTAGTGAGTAGGCACAAAATGAGCTCTCATGAGGTCCTTCATTTGATTTCAAGTCGTGATAGGAGGTTCGCCTTTCTCTCTTGTCCGCTCGATCACTTGCTCCAACAAAATGAGAACATAATCTTGGAACTCAAGTGAAGCCATTGTGATCGTCTTTTCTTTGTCGTAGTTGTGTAGACGGAAGATATTCTCAAAGTTAAGTGCACATGAGATGTAATCTCCGGAATCATTTCGTCCGGAGAACTTAGTCATGGTGAATTAGAGCTTGCCGAAGCATTGTTCATTGTTGTGGTGTTGGTGACGATGCCCTTGTCTTGGAGGTGGCGCATCATTGTGGATGTTGTGTGGGTGTTGCTCTTGCCTTGGTGCTTCTTCTTCGCTAGGCTCGTCATAATTAGTGTGAGGGCGTTGACAAGGCAAATGCACCCGGATTCTCCATTGTTGGCGCTCCTCTTGGCCACCAGCTTCTTCTTGGCGTTCATGCAGGAGTGCTTCTTGTTCATTACACCTTGGCGGTTGCACTCTTCCAAGGAGCGAGTTGTGTCACGGAGGGCATGTTGAGCTTGAAGCACCTATTCTTCATGACAATGTTGTTCTTGTTCATTCTCTTGTTGACGACGTCGCTCTCGCTCTTGTAGGCGATCTTATAACCCATACCCATGGAATGGATTGTCCGAAGCTTGACGTTGGCGAGCATGTGGTGAACTTGGACCGGAGCGGTCGTCTCAAAGATGAGAACACGCTCGAGGAGGACTTGCGCCGGAAGAAGAATCCGATGATTGAGTGGAGCCGCCTTGATGATGTAGGTTTTGAAGGACCACGGTTGACCATCAAGGTACGGAACTCGTACATTTGGCTTGATAGCTTGGTGTCGAGGTAGTCCCTCGTACGTTCCTCCGATTGGCGCAATTCAGTGGCGTGTTGCTCGATGCGGTCGTTTAAGACATCGTGCGATTGGCGCATGGCTTTTTGTGCGCCGAAGAAGGGCATCTTTGTGACGTAGTCGTTTGTGTCGTCGCCGTGCTCCTCAAATGTCGGGTTGGGTATGCTTGACCTATCCATAGCACTCAAAGTAAATGTGAGTGGAAAATGAGAAGGACAATACCAAATTTACCATTTTGTATGTTGAAAATGGATCAAAGATCACACAATGTGTAACATGGAAGTAGTAGAATTGGTACCGGAGTTTGTCACTCTCAAACCTACACAAATAAGCCTTATCGAGTAGCTTGGTTAGGATAGTGGCACAAAATTCAAGCAATTCGTAACTCAAGATTCAATAATTTTGAAAAAGATTCGCAAATTTGCAAGTGGGACAAATAGATCAATACAAATGAGTGCACCCAAAAACACGCACACAGGTAAATAATTGGGGTCGTGCAACCAAGGAATGAGCACAAAATGTGGTATCCACGAAAAAAGCACGTGTTGCACAACACTAGAGACACGCTAGCACGATTGCTCAAATGGGCGCGATACGAACTTTTGCACAAACTATAAGAAACAAAATGTGTTGTCTTTCTAACCCGACTATGTTATGTATGCGGCACGATGACATTCTCTCAAGTAATCCAAGATGATCAACTATGATATGCAAGATGATCAACTATGATATGCAAATTGGCGATGATATTGCTTTTGCTCTTGTTCTTTGCTTAAAAGCTTTGCTTCCCTTTCTCTTTGGCAATGATATTTTGCATGGTCACTATGCAGAACGTGCACACCAAGATATCAATTATGTATATACGGGGACAATTTGTAACACAAGAGATGATACTATGATTGATGCATGCAATTGAAACTATGAGGACTATGTATCACTAAAGTGCACAAGTAGTGTAGCCCGGCAATACTCAATGGCTAGTCTCGATAGACTAGTAACGCAAATAGGCTCGGGGTGACAATGCAATGTTAAGGGAGTATATAAGAGTGTCATCGGGGTTACCGTCCTTGCTTACGGTGAGGTGTCAACGATGATCTGGCCGGCGATGATTTCGGGCGATGATGAGCGATGGTGACGATGATGAACCGCTCCTAAGTAGCCGAAACACCTTAGGAAACGACAAATCCGTGTCTCAAAATCTCAAATGTCTAATGTTTTGCGGAAAGGTGATGGTTATTGTGGAATTAAATAGTGAAAAATTGGTCAAAATCGTGAAAAATGAAGTTGAACGAAATAGGTTTTTCCAGATGTCCGAGAACTATCACACGACCGGAAGTGACCGAACGTCCGGAAATGGTCGCACGACCGGTGGCTGGGAATTTCAAGGATTGACCATGGAGGAAAGGATGAACTCGCAATTTTTTCGCAAAATTGGGACGAATTTGTGGATGGAAATGAGGAGGATGATTGGAGAAAGCTAGATCTACCCAAAACACTTTGAATCCACGGATCAAAATCAACAAAATCTCATCAAAACCACAAATCATAATTTTTTTGGTATGGATATTTTTGTGGGAATTTTCAGAATTAGGTCAAAATAAACAAAAGTTGGATACCAAATGGGGGGGGGGGATGAGACTCCAAGATGTGAATCAACGTGGCTCCTAATACCCAGTTGATACGAGGCCAAGCCTTGAGGTCAATCTTTTCACACTTGGACGGGGGAACGAGAGAAATCTAGACAAACACTCAAGACAAACTCCAATCACACATCCACTAAATCCATGAAACACAAGAGGATGCAATTATTCAAGTTCAACGGGGGATACAAGTAAAGATGATATTTCTTCCCACTCAAAGAGATGGGGCCTTGGAATCCTTAGAGGATCTTCCCTTTGACAGGGACCTTGATATCTAGTTGGATCTTCTCACATAGAGGTCATCTCCATGAACAAGGAGGAAGTGGAAGGAGCAATGCTCAACTAACTCAATAGCTAAATATGTGCTAACCCTAACTCATCCAATGGGTGACGTATTTATAGTCTAGGGCGAGAGAGAGGGGTACAGGGCCAAAGGGTCGAGTGGTTGTGCGCAGGCAGACTCCGGACATCCGGAAGTTACCAATCGTCTGGTGGCTTGATACGTCTCCAACGTACAAATAATTTATGACGTATTCATGCCATGTTTACAACAATTTTTATGGTTTGATGTACTTTTATATGATTAAATGGAACTAACCAGGGATGATGTTGTTTTCAGCAGAATTACTGCGGTGTTGTTTTTGTGCAAAAAATAAAAGTTCCCGGAATCGCCCAAAACATTTTGACAATTCTTTTAGAAGGAAAGAGACCCTGGAGGCTTCGGGGGAGAACCAGCAGACCCATAGGGGCCCCACAAGGCATGTGGGGTCGCCCAGGAGGGTGGTCGCGCCAAGGTACCTTCCAGGCCCCCTGTGGCACTTCTTCGCGTGATTCCAACGCTGAAAGTTCATATATATTCATAAACCCCCGAAAGTTAACCTAGAACTTCCGCTCCGTTGCCGTGAGCCTCTGTTCCAAAGCAATCTCATCCGGAGCCCTTTTCCGGTACCCTGTCGGAGGGGGGAATCATTACCGGAGGCCATCTTCATCATCACGGCGGTCTCCATGTCGAGGAGGGAGTAGTTCACCCTCGGGGATGAGGGTATGTACCACTAGCTATGTGTTTAATCACTCTCTCTCGCGCGCGCATTCTTGACATGGCACGATCTTGATGTATCACAGGCTTTGTTAATATACTGGATCATATGGTGTTCTTCCCTCTCTATCTTGATGTGATGAATTGAGTCTTTCCCTTTGAGATATCGTTATGTTGGATTGAATACTTTCGATTTGAGAGTACTTGATATATATCTTGCATGTGGATACCCATGGTGACAATGGGATGTTCTATTGAGTCATTTGATATATGTTATGGTTATCAACTTACGGATCCCCGTGGTGACATTGGGGTGATCTAGGAACATCGGTTGATGCATGTTTTCATCCTACATTCTTCGATAGAAATCCTGGGGTACTCTTTGAAGTTCTTTTTGTTGGATTGAATATGATGAATCTGAAATTATTTGATGCATGTCGGATAAATAACTCATGGATACTTGTGGTGACATTGGACTATCTAGGTGACATTAGAGTTGATTCATGCGTATCATAGGTGTTATTCTAGTACGAACTCTAGGGCTGTTTTTGACACTTATAGGGATGGCTCAGTAGATTGGTCGGAAAGGATAAATTTGAGGTGGTTTTGCTACCTACAACAATTTCATCTTATGTTCTCCACTATATAGTAACTTCGGAGTGATTCTTTGATGCAAGTTGAGGGATGGTTATATGATTCAATTATGTTAGCACAGTTGAGAGATTGCACTAATGAAAGTATGAACCCTACGCCTTGTTTTCACGCATTCCAACACTGTTTTTACAGACTTTTGTTACTTGTTACATTGCTGTTTTTATTTATTCAGATTACAAAAACCTATTTCTACCATCCATACTACACTTGTATCACCATCTCTTCACCAAACTAGTGCACTTATACAATTTTCCATTGTATTGGGTCTGTTGGGGACACAAGAGGTTGCTTGTATTTGATTGCAGGGTTGTTTGAGAGATACCATCTTCATCCTACACCTCACACGGATTGATAAACCTTAGGTCATCCACTTCAGGGAAAATTACTACTGTCCTACAAAACTCTGCGCTTGGAGGCCCGACAGAGTCTACATGAATAAAGTTGTATAGTAGACATCAAGCTTTTTTCTGGCGCCGTTGCAGGGGAGGTGAGTGCTTGAAGGTATATCTTTAGATCTTGCAACTGAATCTTTTAATTTCTTGTTTTATCACTAGTACGGTTTTATAATTGAAAACTACAAACAAATGGAATTTAGGTTGTCTCATATGCTTGATCTCTATAATGTGTTTCGTGTAAATGATGGATCAAAAAATTGTGCCAAAGTGTTAGAAGAAGAATTCAATAACATGTTTGGCATTGAATCATTGAATGATGAGCATTATTGCAATGTTGTTGGTACGCTTGCTATGAATATCCATGATGCTAATGATATGCTCAGCCATAAGCTTGGGGATGCTATGTTTGATGAAGTTGATATTTTTTAGTCCCCCAAGTTTTGATGAGCAAATTTATTATGATAGCATGCTTCCTATTTATGATGATTATACTGATGAAAGTGGTTTTGGAAGAGTGTCAACTCTAGGTACTAATGATCCAACTATTATGGAGGGTGTTGAATCTTACGGTAATAATTATGAAAGTGGATTCGGAGAGGCCATGACTTTATTTAATGATCATTCCACTGTTTTGGAAGAGGTTTCAATTGATATGAGAACCAAGTTGTTATCTATGATGATTATTGTGATGACACTTATGATATAAAGAATATTGATAACCATGTAACTTTTCATCATGATTTTAATGTTCAATTTGGTTATGTCAATCAACTATCTCGTGATAGTTATTTTAATGAGTTTGCTCCAACTATAATGTATGAGAAGAAATATGCTTATGTGGAAGTAATAAAAATGCTATGCTTGTGGATCCTGAAAGGAATGTTTTTTTAAGTTATGTTGCCAATTCCTTCATGATGACACTGAAATTATTACGAGTGAGGAACATATGCTTCTACATATCGCAATAACAGAAAGTTTCCTCTCTATGTGTTGAAAATCTTGAAGTTATACTTGTTTTTTGTTCCTATGCTAGTTGATTCTTGCTCTCATGAATTATTTTCTCACAAAATCCCTATGCATAAGAAGTGGGTTAAACTTAAATTTGCTTGTCATATGCTTTATAATGCTCCCTTTGTGTTTTAATTCTTTAGTTTTATGTGAGCATCATTGAAATCATCATTAAAGAAAAGCGCTTGTTGGGACACAAACGAACACTTATACTTTATATTTTTGTGTGTTCACATGATTAAGCTACTGTAGTAATCATGTTTTTTTTCCTTTAATTTCAATAATATGCCAAGTAATGCCTTTGGGATAGTGTGGATACTTGTTGATTTGATCCTATGGAAAAACAAAAACTTTTGACTCCAGTACAGAATTTCTCTGATTTTACTGGAGCATAAAAATATTTTGAAATTTTTACATAGTATTCATCTGCAAATTATCTATGTTGTTACATTTTTTGAGAATTTTCAGACATAGGTAAATATGGTTTTAGTTCTGATCTTTACAGATTGTTCTATTTTTGACAGATTTTGTTTTGCATGCATAGTTTGCTTGTTTTAGTGTTTCCATAGCTTATATATGGTGATATAAATTATGTTAATTATAGAATATAGTAGGCATTATGTGATAACATTTATTAATCTTGTCTTGACTGTACCTAAGTGAATGATCTATTTGATTATACTAACCCATCTCACCACTTTCCGTTCAGTTTTGTGTGATTGAAGTTTTCAAATTTTGGGTGAGATGCCGATATTAGGAGAAAATAAGGAGCAGAAAGACCCTAAGCTTGGGGATGCACAAGGAACCCCCAAGGTAATATTCAAGGAAGACTCAAACGTCTAAGCATGGGGATGCTCCGGAAGGCATCCCCTCTTTCATCTTAACCACTATCGATTTATCTTACTTGGAGCTATATTTTTATTCAGCACATATTATATATTTTGCTTGGAGCATCATTTTATTTTGTTGGTACTTTTTTTATGTTATTTATAATCACATTTTTCAATAAAAGGTTCCAAGAATTTCCATAAGATGCCTCAATTACATGTTTGATGTGTGCTGCGTAAAAACAAAAACTTTTGCTCTAGTGTTTGAATTTTCATATTTTACTGTAACGTGGAAAGTTTCTAAAAATTTTACACGGTACTTTCATATAAATTATTTATCATGTGCTGAATTTTCATAATTTATTGAGTTACATATGTACACTTTTAGAATTAATTTCTTCAGACTATCCTGTTTAGACAGATTGCTATCATAGTTTTGTTATCTGCTTATCCTAGAGTTTTCATGGCTTATATTGGTAGATATAAGTTGTGGAAATGATAGTATACAATATAGAATGTTTGAAAATTATTATGCAACTTGTCTTGGCAGTACATGAAGTGTTGATTTATTCTTATGTGCACTAACATATCTCACGAGTTCTTGTCAAGTTTTGTGTGGGTGATGCTTTTAAGATTTAGGGAAAACCATGACATGAGAGGAATTAATGAGACACAATAGCCAAAGCTTGGGGATGCCCAAGGCTCCTGAAGACAATATTATAGGAAGTCTCAAGCACCTAAGCTTTGGGTTGTCACGCTGGGCACCCCTCCTCTCTTCGTCAGCAAATATCGGTTAGCCTATGTTGAGCCTAAGTTTTAATTTGTTCACATGATATTTGCTATTCTTGGAGTGTATTTATGTTTTGGATGCTGTTTGAGTAAAACCATTTGATTTGAAAGTATTTATTGAGAGAGAGAGAGTGAGTCCTCCCATAGCTACTTGATTGTATGACTACTCATTGATCTTCGCTTATATCTTCTTGGAGTAGTTTGATGTTTACTCTTGTGCTTCACTTATATCATAAGAGTAATTTGTGAATGAATTGAATATCATAAATCTGAAATTATCCATGTGCTTTATGCTTAGTAGTTTCATATTTGGTTTATAAAGTAAAATCCATTGAAGTTTGAGAATCACAATATTGGTCATACAAGCAATTCATGAATGATTAGTATAAGGAAGAGAACTTTCATATACAAATATGTTATCTTGGACATCTTTAATGATTGTGAATAACCATTAATTATTTTCAACCTTGATCAAATTAGTTGAAGTTGGACAAGGAAGACAACGTAATGAGTTATGTTTGGGTATATTTGCATAGAAGTTATATTGTTATGGATCCCCCAACATGTGGTGCTTGTTTAGAACCTTTTGCTAGCCAAAACTTCATACTAAGTAGAGATACTACTTGTGCATCCAAAATCCCTAAGCCAAGCTTCTTCCGTGAGAGTCCGCCATACCTACCTATATATGGGACTTCACTGCCATTCCAAGTAAATTTGCATGTACCACCTCTAAAACCTTCAAATAAATTTTTTTTTTGTGTGCACGTACCGCTCATGGAGCGATTGGGGCGGTCAGTATCTTCCATGCTAAGCGGGTTATTCTCACGACTGGTGTTTATTCACTTGTCATTGCACGAGAGAGGCTGGTAAAATGGATGCCTAGTCCTGCATAATACAAAAACAAATAAACAAGAACTCCCCCTAGAAACTTGATTGTTTGGAGGGCACCCGTGGATACGGCTAGCCATGGAATGTGTTTGAATGGTTGAGGGAGAGTAAAAATTTCAATTCTTTTTGGGAACCACCAATAATGTGATTAGCATGGAAGATATTGAAATCCTTTGTCATGACGTTGACAGGAAAGGCACACCACCCAAAATATAAGCATCTGTGTTTTAATCAATGAGCTCTGGCACATAAGCAACTCCCTGAATATCATAAATCTTGTGCTTCACTTATATCCAGGACTGGGCATGCACATTCTATTTATTTATATGTTATTCACTTTCATGTTATTTACTTTTCATGTTGAGTAAACTTCTTATTTTGACCTCAATCTCTAGTTGGCAAGCATCATTTGGTGGGGAAAGATCCAAACACATATATACAGTCAAATATATTTGATCATGAGCTATTATCGTTGACAATTATCTTTATGAGAAGTGTGTTGCGAGGCGAAACATTAAGCCCCTATGTTTCTCTGTGTTCGATGAATGTTGTTTGTTCTAAAAATATTCTTTGAGTATTATAAATCATACAAGACTATATGATAATTGAGTATGTGAATATCTCACTTAGAAAATAACATGAACTAATTTATTTGATGACTAAGAACATAGGTTGTTAGGTTTCAACAGAATGCATAGTTTGAACCATAACATGTGAATTGATTGCTACTTTATCATGATCAGTTTTATGAGAAAGGGTTATTGTTCGTGATGATCCGAAAAGTGATTGAAATTATCATTGCTCAAACTTATTCACCATGCTAGCATTAACACTTCATAAATTGTTTCTTTTATCATTTACCTACTCGAGGACGAGTACGAATTAAGCTTGGGGTGCTGATACGTATCCAATGTATCAATAATTTATGAAGTATTCATGCCATGTTTACAACATTTTTGTATGGTTTTGATGCACTTTTCTAAGATTTAAATGGAACTAATCTGGACTGACGCTGTTTTCAGCAGAATTACCGTGGTGTTGTTTTCGTGCGGAAAATAAAAGTTCTTGGAATCTCCCGGAAATTTTTGACGATTTTTTCTGGAAGGAAAGGGACCCATGAGGCTTAGGGGGAGTACCATAAGACCCACAAGGGCTCCACAAGGCATCTGGGAATGCCCAGGGGGTGACCGCGCCCAGGTACCTTGTGGGCCCCCTGTGGCACTTCTTCGTGTGATTCCAACGGTGAAAATTCATATATATTAAAAAAACCGAAAGTTAGCCTAGAAATTCCGCTTCGCCGCCACGAGCCCTTATTCCAAAGCGATCTCATCCGGAGCCCTTTTTGGTAGCCTGCCGGAGCGGAAAATCATCACCGTAGGCCATCTTCGTCATCCCGGCGGTCTCCATGTCAAGGAGGGAGTAGTTCACCCTCGGGGCTGAGGGTATGTACTAGTGGCTATGCGTTTAATCTCTCTCTCTCTCTCTCTCACCCGTGTTCTTGAGATTGCATGATCTTGATGGATTACATGATTTGTTAATGGTTGGATCATATGGTGTTCTTCCCTATCTATCTTGATGTGAAGAATTGAGTCTTTCCCTTTGTGATCTTGTTATGTTGGATTGAATACTTTGGATTTGATAGCACTTGATATATGTCTTGCGTGTGGATACCCGTGGTGACAATGGAGTGTTCTATTTAGTCACTTGATATATGTTTTTGTTATCAACTTGCGGATCCTCGTGGTGACATTGGGGTGATGTAGGCACATAGGTTGATGCACGTTTTCGTCCCACTTTCTGCGATAGAAATCTTGGGGTACTCTTTGAAGTTCTTTGTGTTGGATTGAATATGATGAATCTGAGATTGTTTGATGCATGTCGAATATTTAACTCATGGATACTTGTTGTGACATTGGATCTCTAGGTGACATTAGAGTTGATTGATGCATATCATAGGTGTTATTCTAGTACGAACTCTAGGGTTGTTTGTGACACTTATAGGGATGGCTCAATAGATTGATCGGAAAGGATAACTTTGAGGTGGTTTTGCTACCTACAATAATTTCATCTTATGTTCTCCGCTATATAGGAACTTTGGAGTGATTCTTTGTTGCACATTGAGGGGTGGATATATGATTCAATTATGTTAGCACCATTGAGAGATTGCACTAGTGAAAGTGTGAACCCTAGGCCTTGTTTTCAGACATTGCAACACCGTTTTAACACACTTTTCTTACTTGTTATCTTGTTGTTTTTATTTAGGTAGATAACAAAAAATCTATTTCTACTATCCATACTACACTTGTATCGCCATCTCTTCACCGAACTAGTGCACCTATACAATTTGCCATAGAATTGGGTGTGTTGGGGACACAAGAGATTGCTTGTATTTGATTGCAGGGTTGTTTGAGAGAGACAATCTTCATCCTAGACCTCCCACGGATTGATAAACCTTAGTTCATCCACTTGAGGGAAAATTGCTAGTGTCCTACAAAACTCTGCGCTTGGAGGCCCAATAAAGTCTAAAAGAATAAAGTTGTGTAGTAGACATCATGGCTTCCGAAGGATCGGACATTCGGTGGCGTCCAAACATCCGACAATTCGGCTCTGGTGGGATGGCGCAGATTTCCGCTAGCTGTCAGTAGTCCGGTGGCTGGAGTCTATCGTACGTCCGGAAGACAACGTTCGTCCGACCATTGTAGAGTGTCGTCGGCTGGGGCTTTTGGTTGGCTGGCCTCCAGGCTGCCGGACATCCGGTGGGGACCGATTGTCCGCTGGCTGTAGCTTGGTGACAACTCCTTCTTAAGCTTCACGCGCTTGTTATCCTCGTCGTCTTCTCCATTGGTCATAGCGGCTCCATGGTCTTCCTCTAGGTACCTAATCACACATAGTGTTTCTGCTTGAGATAGTAACCATGTCTGGAGTGGTTCAAATGGTAGTTCATTAAGGAGAGATGTCACCTGGGTTTCGATGGCACGTACGTGAGCTCTTGTCATAGGACCACTTGGAGCTTGATGGGTTGGTGTAAAATCCATGTGGATGACCATGGGATGCTCTGCATCACAACTTCATATTTCAACCTCAATCTCGACTTGGCAAGCATCATGTGGTGGGGAAAGATCCAGGCATATATATCCAGTCAAATATATTTGATCATGAGTTATTATTATTGACAATTATCTTTATGATAAGTAAGTTGGGAGACGAAACATTAAGCCCCTATCTTCTCTGTGTTCGATGAATGCTATTTGTTCTAAAAATATGCTTTGAGTACTAGCAATTATAGAAGACTATATGATAATTGAGTATGTGAAGCTCTTACTTAGACTTTGTGGAAAACAACATGAATTGTAATTGTTTTGTGAATAAGAACATAGGTTGTTAAGTTTCAAGAGAATGCATTGTATGAACCATAACATGAGAATTGATTGCTACTTTATCATGATAAGTTTTATGAGAAAGAGTTTTTGTTTATTATGCTAGGAAAAGTGATTGAAATTATCATTGAACAAAGTTTTACACTATGCTAGCATTCACACTTCACAAATTACTTCTTTTATCATTTACCTACTTGAGGATGATTAGGACCTAAGCTTGGGGATGATGATACATCTCCAACGTATTGATAATTCATGAAGTATTCATGCCATATTTACCCAACTTCTACATGGTTTTGGAGCACTTCTATATGATTTGAACGAAACTAACCCGGACTGACGATGTTTTTAGCAGAACTACCATGGTGTTATTTTTGTGCCGAAATAAAAGTTCTCGGATTGGGATGAAAATTTACGGTGATTTGTTTTGGACCAAAACAGACCCCTGAAGCCTGAGAAGGACAAGCACCCTGGGCGGTAGGGAGTGTGCTTGGAGCTCGTGGGCCCCTCGGGCATCCCCCTGGCATGAAACCGATGCCAAAAATTCCTACAAATTCCAAAAATTCCAAAAGTAAATCTAGAACTTCCGCTCCGCCTCAGCATGCCTCTGTTCCAAAGCGATCTCATCCAGAGCCCATTCTCGATGTCCTACCGAAGGGGGGAATTATCATCGGAAGCCATCTTCATCATCCCGGCGGTCTCCATGGCGAGGAGGGAGTAGTTCACCCTCGGGCCGATGGTATGTACCAGTAGCTATGTGTATGATCTCTCTCTCTCTCTCTCTCTCTCTCTCTCTCTCTCTCTCTCTCTCTCTCTCGTGTTCTTGAGATGGCACGATATTGATGTATCACGAGCTTTGTTAATATAGTTTTCTTCCCTCCATATTGATGTGATGCATTGAGTCTTTCCCTTTGAGGTTTCATTATGTTGGATTGAATACTTTGGATTTGAGAACACTTGATGTATGTCTTGCATGTGGATACTCGTGGTGAAAATGGGTATTCTATTGAGTCACCTGATATATGTTTTGGTCATCAACTTGCGGATTCTTGTGGCGACATTGGGGTGATCTAGGCACATAGCTTGATGCACGTTTTCATCCTACTTTCCTGTTTGAAGTTCTTTGTGTTGGATTGAATATGATGAATCTGAAATTGCACGATGCATGTCGGAAAACTAACTCACTGATACTTTTGGTGATATTGGAGTATCTAGGTGACATTAGAGTTGATTGATGTCTATCATATGGTGTTATTCTAGTACGAACTCTAGGGCTGTTTGTGACACCTATAGGGATGGCTCAATAGATTAATCGGAAGGAATAACTTTGAGGTGGTTTTGTACCTACAACAATTTCGTCTTATGTTCTCCGCTAGATAGGAACTTTGGAGTGATTCTTTGTCACACATTGAGGGATGGTTATATGTTTCAATTATGTTAGCACTGTTGAGAGATTGCACTAGTGTAAGTATGATCCCTAGGCCTTCTTTCCAAGCACTGCAATACCATTTGTGTTCACTTTTGTTATTTGCTACCTTTATGTTTTTTATATTTCAGTTTACAAAAACCTATATCTACTATCAATACTACACTTGTATCAGCATCTCTTCGCCGAACTAGTGCACCTATACAATTTACCATTGTATTGGGTGTGTTGGGGACAGAAGAGATTGTTTGCATTTGATTGCAGGGTTGTTTGAGAGAGACCATCTTCATCCTACATGTCCCACGGATTGATAAACCTTAGGTCATCCAAATGAGGGAAATATCCTGCTATCCTACAAAACTCTACACTTGGAGGCCCAACAAGAGTCACAAGAATAAATTTGTGTAGTATACATCACCGGCCCAGCTGAGCTAGCCACAGCCAAGCGCCCGCGCTCCCTCCTCTCTCTCTCTCTCTCTCTCTCTCTCTCTGTCTCTCTCTCTCGCTCTGTCGCTGATGTGCGGGACTCACACATTAGTAGCTACCCTAACCTCCTGTGTGCCCACAATCCCCACGCGAGCATACAGCCGAGCACATCGTCGCCCATGACCTCACGCCACGCCCTCTCCGGCCACCCGAGCCTTGGCCAACCTGTCCTACAAGTAGGCCATGCCCCCCTCTCCGAAAGCCCCAAGAACATGCACCCCTCGCCGCTAGGCTGCTCGCCGTCAAGCCCCCGCGTCTGCCTCTCACCTAGCACCGTTGCGCCAGATTCCACCGAAGCCGGCCATGCTTGATCCCCGGCACCACCACCACCCGCTCTAATGCTCACCCGCGCACCCCCGAAAAAACACAGCGCGCACAAGACCATCCGAGACGCCCAAGCCCTGACGTCCGAACCTCACCGCCTTAGCAAGCTCGTCCCCGGTGACCACTGGAGGTAAATGACCCCCTAGCCGTGCCCGTTGTGACCCACGTGCTCGCGCGCATCTCCCCGAACCATCATTTTAACCAAAGGCGATCCACTTCGAGAACATTTTCATCACCCGAGGATCAGCCGATGTAGCAGAACTCCGGCGAGATCGTAGCCGTTGCCTTCGTCACCCCCTGCCGCGTCTAAGGCCACCAAAGGGCTCATCGTGCCCGTCCGCATCGACCCATGCCCCCCGCCACACCGGAAGCCCCCTGCATCGCTATCCATGATGACCTCCCGAAGCTGCGCTGCCATTCCCGCGTTCTCCTGCAAGTCTCCGGTGACCTAGACCGGTGAGCACCCCCTGGATCTATTCCCGACCGTTGGATCTCGATCGCACGGTGCATGCACACCCACTTAAAAACCTAAAGCGGTATCTCTTAAGCCTCGACCATCTGTTGTGTAAGGCCATAGCACACACACCCTCATCCAATAGGAAGCCGCCACGTAGCCCCTGTCCGATCGATGAAAATCAGAGAAGTTGAATTAAAATGGAAATTTGTAGAAAAGACCCTGAACTTACAATGCTCATAAATAATTATCTACAAGTCCAAATCAGGTAATTCTTTTTTCAAAATGACCCTTATGAAATCTATTTTCACTGTGTCCAAAAAATTCACATTTAAATATTTTAAATTCAAATTCAAACATGTGACACCCTATGTTTTGAGTCACATTACTTAGTTACTAAAGCTCAAAATTTTGGACCAACAAAAACACTTTGTGTGCATACGATGCTTGACTTCATTGTTGTTTGATTGCTTCCTTGAGTGTGCTCTTAATTCACAAAAATCCTCGTACTCTCAAAATGCATATCCTTGATCCAAATATTTTCCCAATGATCATGCCATGTAAAAAGTTTATCAAAACTATTTTTATACCAAAATATTTTGGCCGAAAAGCATTTATTTAATTTAAGCTTTCATAAACCCTTGAATTGAGCTTTATACTACAAGTCCTCAAATTAGGGTGAATGTCCTGCGCCAAAGATTTTCGTTGCAACGTATTATTTATAAGACTTCCAAAAAACACAAAAATATTATTTTAAATGTTAGTTTTGTATTTCATTTAAATGCCTTTTTCTGTGGCCAGAAATAGTTTGTTACAGGGAAAATTTATTTTAATGTTTTAAAAATATTTGGGAAAACTTAGGGAAACTAAGCGGACATAGATTTTCCATAGATATGAGTTTCAACACATGGTAATGTTCAAAATACTGGACAAAATACTCCAAAACCATTTCTGGATATTTCAAGTATTTGAAATATTTCTATAAGAAATATTGTAATATAAATCCAGGAAAACTCTAGCAAGTCACATATGCCTCATGTGATGATCTTGCCAAGTTTCATCTCAATCCAAATAGGTTTGGTTCACTAAAGTTCCCCAAAACCGTCTCTGTCCAAATCCAAATTTGAACATCTTTGCTAGAACACTGTAGCTTAGCTAGATCTGCCCAAATCCATTTCTGCCCGTTTCTAGGATTTGAAACATTTGCATTGGAAATGTTCTTCAAATGAGCCACAAAATTGTCGTCATGTCAATTTTAACCTAGTTATCATTCTTGTTTAATCTCATGTAAAGGAGATCAACCTAGCTAGCTCAAAACCAGCACAAACACCTTCTGGTAAGATCTAGCATTCACTATTTTCACCTCTTCCACCATTCTCGTTGACCTCAAATTTTTACCACATCATGTCCTGGTCCTATTATACCTCCAGTAAAGACCCCAGGCCATGGCTCAACCATTTAGGGGGTAAACCCCCAAGAATCCTCCCTGGACAGTCAAGACAGCAGCTTACTCCCCTCCATTTTCTATACCCCTTCCTTTTGCCTTAGCCCCTAAGAAGCTCAGAGCATCTACACGAGACACCAAGCGCTAAAGGACACCCCAGAGCATGCGGGCAACAGCCATGCTGACCATTTGCATGCACTGGAGCGCGCTACAGTGCGCCCGAGCATAGTAGCGGCGCCCATCTAGGTGCCCCGACAGCCTCGAGTCCCTCCCTCTCGCCTGCAGGACCCACTCGACGTCCGTGACATGCTAAGATGTCGCCCCCCTCCTTCCTCCATCTCTCCTTCTCTGCTGGCATGTGCTCGAGCACTGCCCAGCGAAGAGTTCTCGGTGCAAGGCAGGGACCCACGCTAGAGCTCCCTCCCTCCCCCATCTCTTCTCACCTGTTCCAGGACCATGCCCACGAAGCCCAAGATGTGCCCCGGAGCAACCCCCGTGACCCCTTGCAGAAACCGTGCCATGGTCGTGGATGCCATCCAAGGTTGACTCGCGCCCCGGCCATATAAGCCAGCCCTGAGCTCCCCCCTCTAGACCTCTCTCGCTCCCTCTCCTCTCAGAAACCTCCCGGACTAGACCATTCCTTCTCTCGAGCTGTCCAACCTCGTCAATGGCCAAAGCCTCCCCGTCGGCCTCTGCTCGAATTTGACCAGCCTCGAGCTTCCCCTCTCCCCCTGGCCAACCCGGAGCCTCTCCTAGACACCTTGAGCCCCCCCCCATAGCTGCCATTCTTCCCAAGGACGCCGGGTGCCTGAAGCCAGCGAAGGCCGACGGTCCCCTCCACGCCCATCCAGTGCATTGCCGCTACGGCCCTCTCCGACAGGCGTTCATCACATGGATGGATGCAGCGCAGTCTCCTGAGCTTGCCTGTGGATAGAACACAGCCGGAGGTGGCCGGAGTAGCCGGCAATCTCCCTCGTGATCGCCTTCTCTCCTAGGCCACGCGCGAGCGCGCGAGGATGGAGAAGGACCCGCCAGGTGGGGCCTGCTTGTAAGCGGCCCACCGGCCGGGCCCGGCACTTAAGTGGAGGTGCCCCTTCCCGGTTTCCAGCTTCGTGCTGAGGAGGCGTACTCACCCTGAGCTGCTGGGCTGGCCCGGTCACTGCTCCTCGTCGGTCCACTGTGTGGCCCGGCGGTTTTGTCCCGTTTAGATAAATACTTTTCTTTTTCTTTTTTCGGAGAGATGAAATAATTCATAGGAAATTCATACAAACTCCAAATTTGATGATTCAAATTCCTAGAGACATCAAAAATCTTTCTCTATCTAAAATGTCAGCTTGCACATTTTTCCTGAAAACTTTCCTGTACACCTAGATGAGTAAAACCTATTTTTGAATTTCTGCGTTAAACTTTGGAAATTCATAGGGAGCTCACCTTAGATCCAAATGCAATGATTCAAACTCCTAGGTGGATCTAAGTTCATGAAGGCAATTATGCACATTTTTCCATACTCCACCTCTACAATCTGAATTATTGAACCATTACTTCATATATGGGCCACTTACTAATCCCTAGGAAATTCATCCCAACTCCAAATCTAGTGAAACCAATTTCTAAATGCTTCTAAAATCATGTCCTATTTAATGAGTGCCTCCACTCATTTTTGTAAAAAATATATGATGTAGACTTCTTATAGGATCATTATCCCCTTCCTTTCCACTTTATTGAGCTATTCAAAAATCCTTATTCATCCAAATCTAGTAGCACCTCTTTGGTTTTTTTTCCTATGACCAGAGGTGTCCAAAAAAAATGGGATCCCTATTTCAGGACACTTTTATTTTCCCCCTTGTTGTGTTGCTTATTGTGATTGCTCTCGACGGCAGATGATGAGGTAGACGGAGTGCTTGGAGTTGGAGCAAAAGCTTTTGAAAACCCGAAGACTTTAGTGAGCCAGAACCCCTTGACCACTTTAATGAAACCACTTTTATGCATGTCATATAGCACTTTATTTTGTTTCATTGAAAGCATGATGATGATGTGGTGACAACCTTGCTAGGTTGGTCCCCGATGCATTTCTCGTTGATACTTGCATTGTACATGGCTCTATGTTCCGTTGAGAGTCATGTGGGTGGGATGTAGATAGGTGCCAGTAGTTGCTATGCAGGTGGGATGGGGATATGCATAGAGATGGAAACAAGAGTGTTTTAAAAGACTTTTCGAAAACCCCATCAGGTGCCACTAATGCCTGAGGGACAAGATGATCTAGGTAACCGCTTGAGAAAGAAGTGGTGTACCGAGGCAAGTTGTGTGTGTCTGTTTTCAAACACGGATTATATTTAAGACTTCTCGACCGTTCCCAACCTTACATGTACGACCACAATACCCCTTATGGGACGAGGCTTTGTTGATTACTTTGATCGATGCTAGCAGAGAGCCCGCATTACTAGTGGCGGGTGTGTCGTGGTCACTCTCGATACGGGGTCGTGCCTGGAAGGACGACAATGGCTGTTTTCACAGACATCAGGCACACCGTTTTGTCCCCTCATGGATGGTACAATGTTGAGCGAGTGTCGTGTGATGTACATCATGAGGACATGGGCCAACGAGTGGAATCTTTGTTAAGTGTTGTCAAGGGAAAGGCATTGTTCGGGTGCTTACCTCAGGTATGTAATATACCGTGAGTCATGGGTGACACAGAAGTTCCCTGAGTTTTGTTGGTAAAGTGTGCAACCTCTGTAGAGTGTATAACTATTCGAATAGCAGTGTGAATGGTCAAGGACAGTTGGGTGGTGCTGCTTAAACTATGTCTAGGTGTTTTCACCAAACCTGGTGTGTGTGCGACAAATAAGATACGTGTGCTAAGTCAGATGACTTGGTGAGATGATTAAACTTGAGTTGTTCCAACTATGCTTATATTGATACCTGCAACTTGTTCATATGGATATCTGCAACCTGTTCATGCATGATTTTTATAAATGGTAGGACATGATATTGCACTCAAAATTAGCTTTCCGCAACATACCTCTTAGGGTTATGCCATGCATTGTTTACCTTGCTCCAAACATGGGTTGCTTGCGAGTACATTCAAAAGTACTCATTGGCTTGTCCTAGTTATTTAATTGGCCAGGCATGAAAGAACAGGATATGATGAAGAGTACCATGGTGACGAACATGCAAGCTAGGATGCTTCCCAGTCAGAATGCATATAGGGTTAAGGAAGATGGCATGGGTCTACGCTATCGTTGAATATTTCTTATGTGAGTTTACGAAGACTTGGCCATAAAAGTCATATTTGAGTAAGACGGTGTGTAATGGATGTAAGACTCTTGTTATTCAGTTTCTGTGTGTTCAGTGAGCATTGATCTCTGGGATCACTGTACACGTCCATCCTGACTATAGGAAGCCTTAGTTAGCATGGACGTTAGTTAGGACAAAAGTATTTTTCTAGACCTTCCAGACCACTTGCAAAAAACCTCTATATTTCTTACCTCTTCTATGTTTTGAAAGAAATCGAAGATCTTTGCCTTACCACTCCAACCATTTTTCTCTTGGCTCTCCTCATCTCTTTTTTCTCAAAATTTTGTAAACGGTCGCTAATGCCCTTATGCCCTTAACAACTTTATTCCTTGTAATCCTTGTGGGTAACATAGAAGGAAGACACCTTGCCAGTCATTGACCCAAATATTTTGAATATAAGGTTGGCGCCACCACTACAAGACGACACCAACAGGAGATACCTTCTCGAGGAATGAGAGCGTCAAGACTTGGAAGATGGTGACACCCTCGACACTGTCCCAGGATGATGCAACCTTGGCCTACGATGATTGGGACATAAGATATGCAAGGTCATGATATACATCAGTAATAGAGTGACCATGTCCTTACCATTGTTGTATCGGTAACCACCGGTGGATGAGAACCTCGCCATTCGGTTAGCCTCACCATAGTGAGAAGGAAAATGGTTCTATTCATCCCCCACTCTTGGTGGAGATGTTGTCCTTGACGTAACTGACAGGTTGGACATATACCATGCCTCTCAACGATGCCTAAAGGATTGCCTACCTAGAACCCTAAACGCCTTAAAAGACATAAGTGGTTTTCATGATTAAGAAGGCAACAAAAGACCGAGTCAATTAATGGTAGCCACGAGGAACCGCCTTCGTCCTGTCAGCTTACCAGATTAGAGGCGGTGAAAGATTCTCCAAGCCCCAACCCGGATCGTTTCATCGGACAACGACAGGAGACATAGCGACACCTGAGAAAGACCAAGAAGACTTCACGTCCTTCTCTCCAAGACACGAAGCAAGCACGACTACTGAGCCCGAGCACCCCTAGGGTAGGATGAGTCGTTTATCTCCTATCCGAAGTCGAGTCCGTGTGATGGTTCAAATAGAACCATGTTGTGTGTCGCTTGTTTTTATTTGTTTCCATTTTGATATAAGTCACACTTTTTCCCTAGGCAACAAGTATTCGACTATATCACCTAGCTTATCCTAATGTTTGTGCTTGGCACTTTCGGCACTTGTTTGATTGCACTTGTACCACACCTCCCCCTTTAGGCACCCCCCTCAATGCTACTTTCCCCTCTCACCTTTCTCATCAACTGAAGACCAAAGAGGTAAGATGCACCTGGGATTCCACCTCGACAAACAACTGGCGCTGAAGATTTTTGCGACAACCTACTCAACCAAGTGCATCTCAGTGGAGGTATGCCCTTCCTCAAGATTGGAAACTCTCCCCTAAACTAGACTAGACCTCACAATTTACCCCGCTCGAACCTCTAACCACGTGCTTAACCTACGGGTTTGCAAGAGCAACAGTTAAGCTTCAATAACCTTTGCTTAGCACAAGGTTCACTATGGAACTAGTGATCTTAGTGAACTAACATATTACATTCTTAAGCAAGCACTTGGACTGATGATTCCATAGGGAAGATTGTTTGAGGATATATGATCAATAGACAAATTATTTGATGTAGCTATAATAGATGTCTTGAGGATATGGCTAAGACCCTTTGGTGGATTAGGAAACTTTCATGATAATAGATGAACATGGTGGATCAAGTTGATAGAGTATCATAATTTACTTCTCCCTTGGGTAAATTGGAATTCTTGAGGTGTAAAAATTTGACTTCACTGGGATGATATTAACAGGAAAATTGGTGACATTACGATGATGACTTGTAGGAATAAGTAGGAATTCTCGTTGGACATGAGATTGGGTTAAATAGGTGATCCTAATAAGGCGTTGATGATAAATGGGACTACATGATTCGGAGTAATTTGGATTTAGTACGATGATCTCGATCATGATACAATATTTCTCTGTGAAAGATAAACTAGGGACTTGGATTAGAGTTGATTTAGAAATCTATATACGTTTGACATTGGAATTTACTTAATCACGATAGTGGAAAATGGTGGACCTGCTGTGATAAGATAGTCCTTCCAAGGATTTGGCGATATAGGAACTCTAGAAGATTATGAAGAACGCCATCGATATTGGATTTGTAGGAGTCACTACTACAGAATGGTCCAAAGACGACACATCAATCACAGGCCCTTCGACAAAACTGTGCGCGATGCATGAATCGCAAACGGTATAGTTCAAGCTCCGTCGCTAACGGCACAAACTGTGTGCGAAGGTGGATCCATCAAATACGATTCAGAAAGTAGTTGCGTGTGCGATCTACGGTAGACAGTTAGTTCTTATGAACCATTTGTGATTAGCAAAGATAACAGAAATGGTTAGCAAAACTACATACGTGTGCGAAGTACGGCATACAGTTCACTCGGATAAACTGTGTGCGCTGATACAGCAGAACACAAACGATTCGGCATAACAAGATGTGTGGGATATGCAGCAAACATGTGAGTAATTAGAATCGTGTGCGAACACCAGAAATAACACAGACGATTGGTGCTAATAACATGTGTGTGTTGTGGGAAAACGTTTGCTCGTATACAATTGTCAGCGGTTGATGAAATCAGCACCGACGGGTTTCGTAGTTTAGTCCGTGTGTACTGTGATTTGCTCGGTCTGCACAACATCAATGATGTGCCTACAGAACAACAACATATGTACTTATAAGAACATGATTGCATAAATAAAAAAGAACACAATGCAATTTCAAATATTGTATCACAAATACCAACAATATTACAAGGTTCAAATTCCAGCATAACAAGGCCCAAATTGAAAGATTACAAGGTACAAACTGATATTAGAAATCAAATCCAATCTTCAGGATCCATGGGATGAAATATTTCTGCGAAGGGATCATCCACTGAGAAATCATATATCGGCTCGATAGAATCGCTTCTGAATAATCTATCATATGAACTTCCAAAGTGAAAATCAGCTTCTGCAGAGCCTTTTCCATTCCGTTGTAGACGCCTCCGCTGGTCAGTAAACCATCCATTGTGGCACACTAAATATAGTGCAAACCTCATTACCTTGAGCACCCTTGCTTTCCGAACAAAGAAACTGGCAAATTGAATCTCTGGATTGGTGCCTCGGTACTCGTTCAAAGTAATTTCCGTGAGATGGAATTCAAGGCATTCGATGGGATTGTTATATTGCGCCACCTTTTCCACTCCAAGTCCTGCTTGTATCTGCAAATGAAGACAACATATCAGTGCTTAGATGCAGTATTGAACACTATGGGCCTCTTTGATTTGCATGATTTATAAAATACACTAATAGATTGGCATGCCATCTTCGATCGTTCATGATTAACATCTCAAAAAAATGTATAGTACATGTGTCATTGTAATCATGGGTAAAAGTACCAACAAATTGAACTCCGTTGTGGTTAGCAATTAACAGGAAAGGAACATCATCTCGACGTATAGCTTTTCTCGTGCACGGAAAGCATATAAGGAACTTAACAACTTCATTCATATTGGGGCCGGTAGATTGTACTGCCAAGATCTTCACTGTGCGCAGAGACAATGCGAGGCTTGTGGGAATCATTTTCTGGATGACAGCCGAACATAGATCAACAAAAACTAGATAAAATGTGATGTACAATAATAAGAATGATAAGAAGATTGTTGTACCTGAACGGGTATGGATCTAGCTGTATCAAGTTCGGAGAATTCAGCACACGAATAGCCCAACACTGTCAATTTCGGTGCGTCAATGACCCTAATTCTTGTTCGACCTTCTTTATCAAATACAAACAATCTCTCTAGGAAAGGCGCATTCTCAATGACCATATCATGAAACTCCCCAACTGACAGCATGTTGTGGCACTAGCCATGCACATAAATCGTACGGAGATTCGTCGTAGCGATGTGGAGGCTACTGAACCCAAACATCATCTGAAGACGAAGGTACTTGAGCGTTGTACAGCCGCCGAGCAGGCGCTCCAAATCCGATTTCAAGATGCTGACGCCAATGAGCTCGAGGTGCTTCAGTTTAAGGACATGAAGAGCGTGCGCGGCATTAATCTTGGGGAAAAGGCACCGCATGAACGTAGCGCGGCGCAGCGTGGGCGCAAGGCGGAGGACGGACGGAGGCAGCGAGCGCCCATGTCCAGCAACAAAGTTGAGCTCCTCGAGCTGATCTAGGGCGGGGGATAAGAACCACTCGTGAAACTTGGGTTTGGCCTTGCAGTTTGAACGGAAAGTATCGATGGCAAGGCGTCTGACTGACGCAGTGTGCGTGGCGAGGATGTGGGACAATGCATCCAAGCGTTTGCGATCCTGCTACAGAGCTTGTCGTCGTCGAGGAGGTCAAGGGGGTGGAGTGCCATAGGGGGCGCCACCGCCTGGAGAGGATGGTGGTCTGCACGGTAGATTTGATGGGGAGGAGGGACATGATGGTTACCAACATCTCGTCGGGGATGCTGCTGATGAAGTCCACGCTCGCCGGAGGCTCGTGTGGTTCAACCTCGACCCGCCCCTGCTTGTTGGCCGCCTCATCGTCCATCGAAAAAGGAGGCAATCCTCGGTGGCGGCCCTTATAGATAAGACCGGAGGAGAAGGTGTAGCATTACTGGAGAACTTGGGAGAGAATAGGGCTGTGTGGGTGGAGGTCTGAGGTCAAAGGGCTATTCTCGGTGAGCCAGCTGTGCCTACGCGGTGGACTGCTCGCACGCATCCCTTTGAGCCTGCACGGCGGACTCCTCGCGCGCGTCCCGTCTAATCAAACCTGCACCCACAACACGTTATGTTTGTTATTGAGATTAGAATTTACAAACCTTTTAAAGATTTATAAAAAAATTTAGTTTTACGTTAGTTTTCATATTTCCCTGACAAGCAGGGCCACGCGTCTGCTGGATGAGCCCGTTGCCGCGCACAAAAGCGCGCTACCCACTACGCTCCGCCATGGCTGCCCGAAGGCAGCTGCTGCCAGCGGTCGCCGTGGCCACCTTGGCCGGCACCCCACGGGCAGCCGCCGAGGCCGCCACCATAGCGGCAGCCGTCTAGCTTGCCACGACACCATCATCGGTCTTGGCCCCGACCCCGCAGTAATAGTGGGCACACACGTACCCACATCCGAGAACGCAGGACCACGTACGCCATCCCAAACGGTTTCTAAAAACCATAAAGCGTTTCGTGCTTGGGAACTAAAACCATCAATAAATATTGAGCTTGTTTCCTTTCACATTCCAAATTACCACGCGCTAATTGTTTTCGCAAATCAGTTCACACCTACCAAACCTAAACGTGTTCCCACTTAGCAGCTGTTTACTGTAGTAGGCTATAAAAACACAAACACGTACTCGAAAATTACCGCACATTCATCACCCCCGCCACCTAAAAAAAGGGCCTTTCTTTGTTAGTCCTTCATTCCGTCTGCCATGGCTGGTAGGAGGGAGGTTCTGGGTCAACTTTGAGTTATAACCACGGAAGAAAGAACAAGGCCGCGGAAGCAACCGAGAGGTCCCGCCGCCGCGCCGCGGAATCGCCAGAGAGCTCCAGCCGCACCGCTTTGGCCGCAGCAGAGATGTCCGGTGGCGCCGTGGAAGGCCGGGAGGATCTTTCGTGGAGAGGCGGTGGCTCTCACAATCACAATGGCATTTGCCTCGGATGCGAACTGGACGAGTTGGCAGTCTTGGATTCCTCAGCCAGCGACGACATGCGCGCTGAGCTCGATAGGAAGGACGCGATGATCGATGACTTGGTGAAGCTGCTGGAGAAGAGAGATGCCTCGGTTGATAGGGCGGCCGGCCTCATGGAGAAACTTATGGAGGAGAACGACGCCTGGAAGAAACTGCTCGAGAAGAAAAGTGCCTCGGAGGGGAGGCTGAAAGAACTCGCCGAGGAACTTCTGGAAGACTTGGCGAAGCTCTACATCGAGTGCGAGGGGCTGCTGAAGGAATCCGTGGAGCGTGTGAAGGAACTTCATGCGTACGCGACGCTGAGCATCGACGCTCTCGAGCAAAGAGCCCGTGCCATGGCCGCAATGCGGAAGATGTCGGATGAGAGGCGAGAGGAGATGGAGGTCATGGCGGCGATGAAGAAGGAGATTGAGGAACTCCGCGCCCAGCAATCCATGAAGAATTAGATAGCAGCAGGCCAGATCGTTTTCTTTGTCTTCCTTCTTCAACCTCTCCCTTCTTATTTTGCCCCTGTGTCTTTGGGGAGTTCCCGCTTGTGGCATTTTTTATTATCATGCACATGTAAGAGAATTATTATCCTTTGCCGGTGCGAATTTGTTGTTATATTATTTCTTTCGTTTGTACTATTATCCTGAAACGTCAAAGTTCTCGGCGAGGCACGAACAAAACAGTGATCACAAGCAAATTGTCCCTCCGTCCAGGTGCATTAACCACATGATAAACAGCGGGTCGGATGCCATTAATTCAAAAGTTGGGAGCGAGGCGAGCGCGGGGGGGGGGGGTCAAAGTATCGCTTCCCGATGAGCATGCATAGTAGACTCTCATGCGTCCCGTCAAGCATGCATGGCGGACAGCTCTCACGCATCCTGTCAAGCCTGCGCGGCGGACAGCTCGCATGCGTCCCGTCGAGCCTGCGCGGCGGAAAGGTCGCATGCGTCATGTCATCAACCTGCAGCTACACGCACGGCACCCCCATATCAAGTACTCCCTCCGTTTCTTTTTATTTAGCATATAAAATTTGGTCAAATTCAAAATTAGTAAAGTTTGACTAGCTTTATAGGAAAAATATATAAATATTTATAATTTAAAATCAATATTATTAGGTGCATCATCAAATTAACTTTCATACTATATAACCTTAGCATTGTAGATGTTAATACGTTTTTTGTATAAATTTAGTCAAACTAAGTTTAGCTTGACTATGACCAAATCTTATATGAAGTAAAAAGAAACGGAGGGAGTAAAAAAAATTGGATGCGTGGCACCAAATGATTATCATACAAGTTTTGTATTTACGGGAATTCATTAAACCAATATTATCATACAAGTTCCGAATTTATGGGGATTAAAAAGCAATGTTTCTCAACGTTTGCGTCCTAGTCACGATGCCGAGATGCTTTTAATCATTGCATGGGACCTAAATAGGGACCCAAGGACATATAAATGATTTTGTAACCCATTTTGGTCCCCTGGAGCATGTGCTTGTAGTTCAAATTT